>CM029551.1:25500895-25952261 GCA_017141385.1 Sogatella furcifera
GGAATTTAGTGAAATGTACTTTAATGAAGTTTGAAGAAGTTAGTGGTGTTCAATGGCGATCAATGGAGTATGAAAACTTCACTTCAATTGAATGGGATCTAGTTAGATCCACTAGAGTTCTGGGAAATTGTATCTTTCAAATGGAATAATGTGGCTTGATGTTTATTTCAGTAATAAATTAATGAAGTACAATAATTGAGGATTTAATGGAGTTCAATGCAGTGTAAGTCCAATAGAGTTCTAGGAAAAGTTCTAGGAGTTTTTTCTTTCCCAATTGAGTTTTCCCAATAAAGTGACTATTAGTAGTATTCAATAATAAATCGATTTCAAATGAATTCAATGGCATTCAACGGCATCCAATGAAGTTGTATGAACTCCATAAAGCTGAATGGCGTTCAATGGTGCTTGATGGAGGTTTGTTGATGGTTTGATTGAAGTTAATGGAGTTCAATAGAGTCCTATAGTGATGGTTCTAGGAAATTGTGGTTTTTGTGTAAAAATTGTGTCAATTGAGTATATGGCATTCGATGGAGTTCTGAGTATATTGAGTATAAGGAGCTTTGGGTAAGTCAATAGAGTATATGGCGATCAATGGATCTCACTAGGTACTGTCCCGACTCAGCATGGAGTTGTTACCTGATAGCTCGCACCTGAATTTTCGCATCTTTAGTGTCTTGGGGTTGGTTTTGGAAGGATGGTCTTATGGAGTTTTTAAATAGTTTCTCAAGCTCTTCAAGTTCAATTAATTATTTTCCTTGGAAATTTCATTTTTCACCCCTGAAAAATCGATTATAGAATTTTGACTTTTTCAAACCCCAAATATCACCCCTCAAATAACCCCCAAAACAAAAATAAATAGATGAAACTGAGTTGTAATGATGAAAATCAAGTTTTTGGGCTCTAGTAACATAATCCAGCTGCCAAAACCAGTACAAAATTATCAACAATCCCTCAAAATTGAGCCCTCAATTTCCGTTGGGAGCCCAAAAATGGCCAAAAATGAAAAAATTTCCCCTGCCCCCTCTTCATACAAACCTGGTAGAATTTTTTTTGTTTAAATCGAGCTACTTCTGAGCGCTATTAACAAAATCAGCTTGGCTCTTGCAATAAACAGTCAAAGAAAAGATGTGATAAAATTTGGGGGGGCACCGTTTTTTTTGGGGGGGGGCTAAAAACATGAAATGTTACACACCATTGTCTTAGGCTTGTTGAGCTGATCACAATGATATACATAATAACATACTTAGATCCAAAACTGAGCCGTCCAGAGCCAATAAACGCATAAATATGTAAGATCCAATAAGTCAGTTAAAATGCAAGATAGGGGCTTGTAAATCCTGAAAGTCTCTATCGAGGATAGATACTTTACTAGACCTACTTTTTGCGCTGAATCCAATGGTGTGACTCTCGATTCTACGCGTATGTCAAAATACCCCTATTTTGGGCCCCCCAAAGTTTGGCAAAAAAAAACCCTCCCCCCCAAGCCCCCCCTGGAATTAAAAAAAAGTTGTAATGATGGAAATCAAGTCTGTGGGCTCTAGTCACATGATCCCGCTGCTAAAAACCGCACTAAATTATCAACAATCCCTCAAAATTGAGCCCTCAATTCCTGTATCGGGCCCAAAAATGACAAAAAATTAAAAAGTGCCACCCTGGGGCCCCCCCTGCGAACCCGGTAGAAACTTTTTTGTTGAAATCGAGCTATTTTCGCGCGCTGGTTACAATAATCAGCATGGCGTTGCAATAAACAGTCAAACAAAAAAGTTGAAAAATTTTGGGGGGGGGGGGAACCCCCTCTGGAGTGGTATATTTCAAGTTTTCCAGATTCTTCTGGTTATGTGCTCGACTTCCTCTTTCCAAAGATGTATAATACATATCTACTAGATATCGGCAAGTGGTCAATAATATTGATTTGACAGTTTGTGGCTTTATAGTATAAGGAGGTTGATTCTCCGAGGAAGTCGATTGGAAAACTTATGCCGATAAATTTATGAGTTTCAATGAAGGATCAATACGATTTTTCAGTTCAGTGAATAATTCTTCATCAATTGATTACCAATAAAAATTCAATTTTTGGCTTATTACCCAAATTTTTCAATAACTAGCAGTCACTCAAGGACAATTCCTAAGTGGATAATTTTTCCACTAGCTGAGACAATGGTATAATTCATTATCGGCTGTGGAAAACATAATTCAATAAAATATTGCTAATCAATCGTCCTGGATGAATCTATTTTTGCATAACGGAATGGAATTCATAAACGAGATATGATTTGTCTTCATGGGCGTATCCAGGCAGGGGCAAGTGGGTTAGATGCCCCCACCCCCCTTAGAAGTTGACAGATTTTTTTTGTTTTTGAGAAATAAGTCCACAGCTAAAATAAATAGAATGAAATTGAATAAATGTCATTACATAACATAATAAATTATTATTAACATTAAATTCAATAATTTCACAACTAAATTGTGAAGATTGTGAAGATTGCGAAGTCACAGACTCACAGGGATAAAACCTCCATCTGAGTCTCCAATTAAATACTCAAAACATTCATTGGAAGTCAGATTTTTGAATAAGAATACTGTGGCTATCTCTCTTCTCCACCTTTCATAGGGTAAGCCAGTGTTAAACAAATAAGTCACTTATAATAAATATTTCTTAAGAAAATCAATTTTATACACTTTTTCTCTACTTATTTAGTCCGGCGACAAATTACTAACGTGCCATGGGCATATGCAGGCAGTGGCAGGGGGTAGCTACCTCCCCTAGAAGTTGACATATAACTTTTTTAAACTAAATTATGAAGATTTTGAAATCAGAAACTCACAAAAGTTATCCTCCAAGTATCCAATTCACTAATTAAATACTGGAGAATTAAAAAGATAGTTCCTCTCAGTTATGGGAAGTAATATTTTCAAATGAGAATACTCCGGCTTCTTTTACACTTCTCCATCCTTTAAATGAATAGTAACTCCAGATAATTAGAAAAACTGAATCTTCCATATGAATTTTTATGAGCTAGTGGCTGTGGAATTGGAGCTGGGGTTTAATGTATTTGAAAAAATAAACAAAAATAGATGAGTTGGAGGAAATTGAAGTAGCCAACTTACACTTTTGAAAAGGTAAATACTTTTTTCAAGTAAAAGGCATGGTCTGCTCATTCTAAGACAGTGTTTTCCCACTCATGGGGTAAAAACATGGCTCAAGAGCTGAATAGTAGAGGAAAGATTGGCGGGATTGTGCTAATGAGTATCCATCGTAAATTTTCAAAGGAAAACAAGGACCAGACTGAAAAGAGAGTATTAAATGATTTCTCAGCAAATCCATCAAGAATGGTGTTAGCCTACTGTAGTTGAACTATATCTATTTATTTTACCTTGATTGATCTATGAATTTACTTTGGATTTTGTATTCGCTTTCAAAACTTTCTTTTGAATCTGGGATCTTTACTCTATGTAAGACCCCAATTCACTCTACTTCTTCACTTTACATTTTTCAATAATCATACACTCCTGAATAGCCATTCTGTTAGTTATTTAATATAGTCCAGTTATTGAATGTTGATAAATTATTTGTGTTGAACTAGTTTGTGATAAGATATCCACATCCACCAATCCAACAAGTGTATGGAGTAGATTCAATCTTTATTCATTTATTTATTCTTTATTCTTCATTCTTTCTTTACAATTGCGATTTGGTTTCCAAGTATTTTAAGCAAAGGATGAATGAAGGATGATGAATGATGATGATGAAGGTTTAAGATGTAGGTTATATGTCTATAGTACTGTAAGGAAAATCAGGTATTATAGCTCTTTGTATCCTGCTTGAATTGGGTATTTGAATATATTTCAGAAGAATTTGTACCGCAATATTTCTTTAAAAAAAAGTGATAATGCTGATGAACGGAGCAGGGTTCACGGAATTATAAACACCTGGAAGACCGAATTCGCTCCAAAAACTTTGTGAACAGATTTATTAAATCACAAACTTTGTGATGCAATCATTCCAAACCCAATATGGGGTTCTTTATACAAAACTCCTTACCTCATACAACGCCATGGAAGATTAATCATTTTTATCACAATTCATTTATATTATCATTAGGTAATTCATTATCCATCTAATTCTCATTTTCAATTGAATTTTTGATAATGGTAAATCAGCGTTGTCAATTAATTTACATTGCAATTATTTTCAGTCAGATTCTTTCATGTTTGGTTGTTGTGGTTCTAATGTCGAAAAAAAGTTATTGTTACAGCATTCAAACTTTAATTGTATTCACTAATACAATACTTTAATGTATTATGAATATTGATTGCTGTAATATGGAATAATGTAAGTTCAATATATTATAATTTCACTTTAACTTCTACATTTGAAAAGAGTTCAAAATTTCATATTTATATTTATTCATTCAGACTTCTTACAAATCATACATGGAATTCTTCTCATTTGCTTGTGGTACATAAACAAGAATTATAATTTTCTATTTCAATTATTCACGTCATACTTTTTCATCCATCAAAAATCTTCATTCAACTTTCAACTATCCAGAATATTATTTTAAGTAATGCTATTGGTTACAATATTTTTCAACTAAGAAAAATGCATGGACTCGAAACTATTTACCAAGCAAATAATTCTAACAAATTGTTTTGATTGAGCAACAATTAAGAACTTGTTTTTTCCACTTTCATGATAAAATGCAGGGCTTAATTTGTGACGGTATGTACCGGTACAGTGTAGCCTCTATAATCTCTGAGTAACTTACTTTAAACTCCTGTACTAAATCATTTAAATTTCTTAACAAAAACTTACTTGCGCCCTCAAACCCACACCCCCCCCCTCCACCCTAGAAAAAATCCTGGGTACGCCCTTGTTCGACGTACAAGGGGGTCTTTTGAAGAGAAGAAATGGAAAACAAGGACTTAATGAAAGAAGTGAGAAAATGGAGAAGGATGGGATGAGACGGATAGATGACACCCAGAAAGAGAGAAGCAGAATGGAAGAAGGATGGAATAGAAACACCGGATTCGCAACGCTGGCCTGAACAAATCAGACTCAACACCTACAAAAAGTTGGCAATTATTTGAGAACATATCGCGTTCATTCAGAAAGAAGGTCGGAAGACAAAGGAATCAGAAAGCAATAAAATAGACTACAACCAATAACTTGTAACATTACTGGAATAAGCGCGAGAGTTGAGCTGAACTTCGAGATTCGATTAAATCATTTCCTTTTTAACTTTCACATTACAAAGAAATTATTGACTAATAGCAAAAGTACAAAATAAAAAAACAATGAAATCAAATAGCCTACTTATGAAGAATGAAATAATGATAAGATATATACCGTATACTTAAAAAAAGTTCAACCAAGAGTTAATTAATGTAATTATCATCATCATCATCATCATGTAAGGTATATACACCTTACAGATATGTGATTTGAATGATGATGATGATGATGATTTCCCCCTCCCACAAAGAATCTTGATTTGAGATCGAGACTTGCGGTAGGCTATAAATTTCTCTCACCTCACTTAGCATTTCGCTAACTGGAAAATGTTTGAGATGAGCTATGTTTCCTCTGTTTAATTTCGATTCAAAAAGATTGAAAATTCCATAAAATGTTATGTATGATACAATTATATTACAATATTGTATTGTATTATAATACAATACAAGACGTTTCAATAGTGATACAAGAATTTTCAATTAGATTTAATTTTATCCATAAGAATAATAAATTTCATATTTTGTTGGTATTATATCTTATTCTTATTGGATTCCTTAATCCTAGTAATATAGATTGAATCGTGTAAACACGTATTTCTTTATTTATGTTGTTCATAATGATCATACTGCATACGGTACCGTATCTTATGCTAGCAACGGAGACCGAGCGTGATGATACATCGCAACATATAACACGGCGCATGACTGGTGAGTGGTGAGTAGCTCACTTCCAGTCATTCTTTCAACTTATTTTCGCCGAAGACCGCGCGCGGAGGTGATTAAAATAGGGGAGTGAGAAAAAGAGGGGTGAAGGGAGGGAGGCCGGTACGCTTTTAGAACATTGGCAAGTTGGCAGACGCAGATTTTCAGTACAAGTACATGTTGTCCTCTTATCGTGGATCGGGGTATGGGAGGTTGTGCTGTGGAACATCGCAGCAAGTTTCGATTCAGGCCAATATTTGTTTTCAAAAATCAAAACCAAATCGGTGAAATCATCAATAGAAAGTGTGTATAACATCTGGATGCTGTGCGGATTTTGCGTTAGATTTGGTAACAAGTAACACCTTGAAAGTTTACCAAAGTGACAGACAAGGATCAAATTGATTGTTGTATGTAATAATTGTGTATGTATCGTGTGTGAGCCCAATTCCTGTGAAGTTTATTTCCTCTACCCATCCAAATGTATTTGTAACCCCAAATGTCCTCGATATGTAATGACGAACGAAAATACCAATCGAAATAATCGACGACGCATTCACTTCTCGAGTTGCAATAAAGGGATGAGTTGCGATTGTGTGCGACCTTGATTTGATAAAAACCATCAGTTTTTCGCTGGATTATCGGCTTGTGGAAAATCTTTGCCAAAAATATGACTGTTGTCTCAGGTGAGTAACATGTTTATTTAAAACATTGTTTCCAAATAATTTAAGTAGTGTTATTCTATTGCAAATAAAAGGTACCGTACGGTAATGAGATATTGCTAACTGAATGATTCAATAAAAATATCAACATGAAACTGATTGATTGAATTTGCTACGGTATGCTAAGGACAGAGGACGATGAATAATCGATATAATAGCTGATCGAGACGATAATAGGGTTCTGAAAATGGATAAAATTTTGGAAGGGTTCAAAGGTCTAGTAAAACACTAACCATATTATAGGTAGAAGCACGTATAGCGGTATAAACCCTCTGATAATAAAATACTGGTAAACCTTCCTTGCCAACAAAAATTATTTCCTAAGCAGATACGGTATTTATATGATGAAAAGAATATGTTTTCATCACATAGAGTCACTGGCGGCTCGTGCCCACGAAGCATGTGAAGTGCTGTATAGTAAAAGATACGGGCACTTCACCTGTTTTGTGGGTACGAACCGCCAGTGCATCGAGTATAATGTTCAGATTTTTCCTACCGGTATATACTGGAGAGAAAAAACTCTGGAGAACTCTACTATACCGTATAAGCTAGCCTATATTAATACATTATACTATACATGCCAGTACACAAACCTACTGTGTAGGCCTACAATATAGTGTTGTATTTTATCTCCTCATGACTTCCGCTCATGAAATAATTCTGTGAACATGAACACATCACGTCCTGTCCACAAATCTCCTGTCCAATACTCACGCTGTTCACGTGAAGCTCACTACAAATAGTTGCCAGTTTGTCGTTGGGGAAGGGGGTTGTGTAAACTTTTTTGGGCAGGATTAATCAACTTGGTAGATCATTAGGCCTACTTATGGTATCGATCTACCTTTTGGTATCCACACTGTATAGCCTACATGTGTTAGAAATCTCATTGTGATTCTCCTTCTATTTCGTTTAATAGAGATCTCATTGTGTTCTAATTCGTTTAATAAGTTATTCGTCAGGGATATATAAAATCGAAATCATATTTTATTGAGGTTTCCAATCCCTCTAATCCACCCCTGGATTCGTCCCTGCATAGAATAAAAGTGAAATTGAGTTTCTTTGATGAAAGTAAGGTGGAAGGCTCATAGTCCAGTCAATAAAGCATGTCCACACGGGTATAGAGTGCATGAAATATGCCCCAATTTTTGACTTCGGGGACTTGTTTAGACTAGTTAGAAGGTTAACATACTAAAAGTCCCCGAACCTGGGGGGTGAGCATAGGGTGGGAGGGAGGGTTTGTAAGGTACAATGTTTTAGCTTTTCGCATAAAACCTGAAAACGGTTGATCCTAGAGAAAAGTGTTCTGAATAAAAATTAAAGAGGACTAAAATCTGCGCCGATTAAAAAGAAGAAAACGGAAATCGGCCAAATAGAAATTTTTTTACACTCGATCAAAACTCCCATTTTTTGAAAAAAATCCAAAAAAATTATCCTAACTGCTTTTAAATGTGACGTAACTCATAAACTATCAATAAATCTACTACCCCCTCGCCCTAAAAGTTGTCGAGCATGAGAAGTAGTCCAAATAACATATCAATATTGATATTCGACCCATTTTTGGAAGTTTAGCAATCACTTTTCCAAAAATGGAATTCCTCCAAATTCATATACAGGTGGTTTTTGACAATATTTTGATGCTAAAATATACATACCAAGTAATAACTATATTCAAGATGGTGTCTGGTAGTCTATAGACTGGATCATTCTTCATCAGAATACTTATTCTACTGCTCAAAATCTAGACCATTTGCAGTAGAAAGGACCCTTCAAGAATAATAATCTAAGGACACCCCTAACTTTCGTGAAAGTAAACGGATCTCAACAAACTATACCTCATTGTTTTCAGCTTCAAAAGGTTCTATTTCATATATTATATGTCCAATTCGGACAAAATTGAAGAATTTCATTAACTTAAGTACTTTGAGCTTATTCCTATATTACGGGAGAACACCAATTTTTTGTGTTAAAATGCGTCAATCTTGAAAATTATAGGTGATAGAAAGTTTCATTGAGGCTCAAATTGTAAAACATAATCTTATCTATCATTTGCATTT
Organism: Sogatella furcifera; assembly: GCA_017141385.1. Lineage (NCBI taxonomy): Eukaryota > Metazoa > Arthropoda > Insecta > Hemiptera > Delphacidae > Sogatella > Sogatella furcifera. Next base: position 25,509,606 of record CM029551.1, read on the forward strand.
AATAAAATTATGAAATGCTACATTCTAAAAGTAACTATTTTTGATTTTGCAAATTCATAAACCATCAGAATCCTTCATCTGTATACTTCTGTCGCCATTTTCCTAATAGAATACGGGATTAAAGGGTTATTGGAGTCGAATGAAATTGTAGAAAATTTAATTCTATACAATTTGAGCTCATAATTGTAGTTATAACTTAAATCATTCACAATTTAGAATCAAATTTCTAAGATTAAAATAGTGAGGAAAAACGGAAAAAGATTTCCAATTTTTGTTACTGTCAATAAAATTGACTCTAGAAGTTATAACTTGAGATTTTCATATATCGAACGATAGAGAAGACTATGTTCTACAATTTAAGCCTCAATGAAACTTTCTTTCACCAATAATTTTCAAGATAGACGCATTTTAACACAAAAAATTGGTGTTTTCCAAGAATATAGGAATAAGCTCAAAGTACTTGAGTTAATGAAATTCTTCAATTTTGTTCGAATTGAACATATAATATATGAAATAGAACCGCCTTTTAAAGCTGATAACAATGAGGTATAGTTTGTTGAGATCCGTTTACTTTCACGAAATTTAGGGGTGTCCTTAGATTATTATTCTTGAAGGGTCCTTTCTACTGCAAATGATCTAGATTTTGAGCAGTAGAATAAGTATTCTGATGAAGAATGATCCCAAAAATTGGGGCATATTTCATGCACTCTATAATGCTTTATTGACTGGACTATCATGAGAATTAATTATTACAAAAATTTCAAATAAAAAGAAAGTACAAAAAGAGGGGGGTGAATTCATTAAAATAGAATTGAGAATAGTTGATGGGAAATGAGCCAAACTCATGCTGGGCGGATGGAGAATTTACGGAAGAATGGGCTCTTCTCAGTTATTTACCTGGCAACATGATACAAGGTCAATCGGAATTCCATTTCATCTTACTGAACTACTTGGTTGCGGTTCACTTTTAAAACTTCTAGTTTTCATCCTTGAAAACCTAATAATAATTTTGAAACTTGAAAATACTACTGTATTGTATAAGCAGAAAAATCAATTTAAAATTATCATATTTTTAGAAATTGAAGCGTAATCACCGGTTCAATAGATGCATTGAAAAAGGCTCTCGGACCTATTCTTGAAATTTATTGTTTTTATTTTGTTATTAACGTTAAGTGTCAAAATTTAAGTTATTGACGACCTTATAATAATAAGCCCATGGTAATACAATGGTGAAATTTGAATTCCATTCTATTTCAAAAATTCAAACTGTGGCCGACAGTTACTCAAAGTGCTATGCATCTCACGTGCAAATCAGCATTGGAATAAAACTTATTGGATTGACTTATATCTTATATGTCAATGTCAGCATTAAGATAAACCAATCAGAATCAACAAGACCTTAAGCTGCTTCTTCCTGATTAATTGCATTCATATTAATTCAATGAATTAATTTGAATTTTATAGTTATTGATTTTGAGTCTGAAGGCTTAGATTATAAAATGATGTTCCAATGATTGTTGATTCATTTTTGAAGAGCACAATGATACACAAAACTTGAGTTTGTTCCCTCAACCAAGCTACAAAAGTTTCTTTTTGTAACTTGAGATTATGAGCTATAGTTGTGAGTCACTCAACTGTATAATGCTTGGCCCATTATCCTAGATGTCTCACAGCCCAAGCAAGAGTTGACGTTGACTTTATTTTTATGAGTACCCCAATAAAACGTCTCTTGACACCAATTATCAAAATTCCTTCAGAAACGTGTGACGTCTAGTTTTGTTGATGTTTCTATTGTTATGGTATCAGATAATAGAGATATGAGAAGTTCAAAGTTTTGATTCAAAGTGAAAAAAGATAGGCTACTGCTGTATATCGACAGACCAAGTAAAGACGTCCTATGGAAAATGTTTAGTGTCAACCAATTTTAAAAATACAATACAAAAGGATGGGAATTTATTTTCCATTCAAGAATAATTTCCATTAGTTTTACATATAGGGACTGTATAATAAGTCTGATTATACTTAACTGATTATGTACAATCAGTCTGATGATGTATATAGGCCTACAATGTATTTAAGTGTCTAACAGTTTTGAACATAGTAACCTACTGTAAGTAACTTACTTTTTGTTCGTTCCATGATAGACTAATCGTGATATACGGAATTCAAGCAATATCTTCCTTGAAAAGGAATTGGGAACTTGGTAGTTAGATAATGATATCTTAAATAATGAAATGTGAACAGAAAGTTCTAAAATCAAAACTAGATAGAATACCGTATTATTTCAAATATTGAATTTTATAACACATGAATGATTGTAAAATCATTATTTCCAAAACAAATCCCACTGACATAGCTTTCCAGATCAGGTTTTTTTATCTATCAACACTTATTGAGTCAATTCTAATCATTATATCAATAATAATAATAATGATAATTCATCATTATATGATAAATAAGAATATTATAGCATCATTATATGATGAATAAGAATTATAAGTTTAATTTTTTCCAAAAGAGACTGTTGGACTGTTTTACTGTTGGACTGAATTTCAAACCTACAAGATAGTTGAGCTCTAGGACTCGTTAGGAATAATATTCTTGGCAGAAGTTTTGACGCTTCAATAGTGATCTCTATCTTTTGAGTCAAATCCAACACCTGTTCTACCAGGCACCAATTATTAATGTCAGAACAAGATTCTAAGAAACCAACGTTTCAGAACATTTTTTCATCATCCTCTTGATAAACTCAATTCTCACATAAAACATTTTTTTGTTTATTAGCCTGTATAATAAATTATATTATATTCCTCCAATACAAATTTTTTCAAATGAATCTTATTTAAATTTTGAGTCACATAGAGTAGGCTAATGAACTCTACTTGGATTTACTTGGACTCAATTAAATTTTTGTTCTGTAGGTTAAAAGTAGGCTATTGTTTTCTATTTGAGATGAAGTCTCATTTTTTCCTATGTGGAGAAAATTTTCTGAAAATCTCCTCACATATAAGTTTCACAATACCGACAGCAATGGTATACCGGTACCTTTCAGGAATTTTAATTTATTGCATACGGTAATACAACCGGGACCCTCAGCAGAAGCACATAATAATTTCATACTCCACTTATGTAAGTAGGTTCCTACCATACCTACTCAAAATGGGACCACAAAATTCTTCCGGGCAGCCAAATTCTTCGACAAAAGCTGTCGAATGGAATTAAAACCGTCGTGGAATAAAAATTTCAATTTAAGAAGAAAGTTCCAAATTTGACAGAAAATGCGTTTTTACTCGACTAAAGGGTATTTAGGCAAATGACACTTGACAAAATTGATTAAGTGCAGCCTACTACTTTTATTCTTGGATTCATTCTTTAGATCTAAGTTTATGGCAATAAAACAATAACCTACTGAAACTAGTTGATTGGATTTAACTCACTATCTTCTCAGTTCGCAAACTTATTGCATTGAAAATTTATTTTATTGTTTAACTTACTTCTACAATTTATTATTTATTATTACTGTAATTGAATTTGTTTGTTTTCATTCTGTCTATTGAGAATGCAGAGTTGCAGAAACTTTTGTTGCATAATAATTCAATAACGATGTACATAAGTAATTATGCAAATAAGGGATTAGAATTCAAAAAATGAAATCCATTAGATGGCAAAATATGATACGAATAAAAATCAATTATTATCAATCTATCTGAAAGATAGTGTAAAATATTCTAGTTGTTGGAGAACATTATTATTTAAGAAAATATAGCCTACGGTACTTATGTTATTATGTTTATTTTTTATAGGTTAGAAAATATTCAAATCATGCATAGCCTATACTATACCATATCAAATATACATATATAGCACATGAACATATCATATATGTATTAGATATATGTTCAATCGATACTTACAGTATGTATCAGATATGTAAATTTACATATCTAGTACCTATCTGATATGTATCTGATACATGAAAATGTCCGCTTTTGAGATACATATTATTTAGGTATTGATTATATGTATCTGATATGTATCACCCTCATGTCTTGGATATACATCTAATATGTAACTAACAAAAAAAGAATTGCCAAAATACTTTGTTCATCAATGATATAAATATTATCAAATGATAAAATTGTTGAAATAAAATCATAATAATCCAGTTAATCCCATTTGGAAAGACATGAAAAGATGCATAAGAAATATAGTTGACCTCAAAATACTGAATGCAATCAATAGCCTAAACAATCGACTTTAGCATTGGATCAGATTCAAATCAATTCATAAATGGAACACAAATTTATATAATAAGTAATATATTATAATATTACATTCAAATGAACAATTTTCATCCTTTTAAAAGTCCTATTCTGGTTTTCTCTCCACGATCACATCAGCTTACTGATGATCATCATCAGTACTACTGATTTCATCACTTCTCACAACAGAAAATTTCAGTTCAGAAAGAGCACACAAGCAGAGGCACAGTTATTAGCCTACTTTTTTCAGAGATTGTATCTATGATATTTTTGTAGATGGCTTTTTCTTGCTAAATTGATATAAGAAATTTATGGATAAGTTTTATTTGTGTATTTTTCTCTACAAATTATGTAGAGATTTTCTAAATAATTATATTAATATTGATTAATTGATAATTGATAAATATTGATTATTGAAAAATTAGTTTTCAAACTCTTTTCATTCCCTCCCTCATTAATAATTGACATGAATCTTGTGATATAATTTTAATGCAATTCATCATATAGCAATTAACTAGAGTTCGGTATTTGAAACATTTGTCATCATTGAGGATTAATGAGAACTTTCACATTTATAATGGAATGTTTTTGATAACATTTGACAAATCTCATACCATAAGCAAAAACTACACTTAGCATATATTTATCTGTGCTCTAAATTTTGGCATGTTCCCTTTACTATACAGTAATACACTGTTAATACGGGCACACTCTCTTTCCGTCAATGTGCACTGTATAGCTCTTAGAGCACACATGCTCTCCATCTCTCAGCTCTCAAAAAGAAGAAGAAGAAGAATCGTGCCTGCGGTTCCACACTCTCTACTCAGGCGACTGAGAAATCTGCTGCATTTTTGAAGCGAATCCAAGAATATTCTTCGGGCCGTCTCAACCAAGTGCTATTCAGCTAAGAAAATCCAAACCATCGACTGTTCTCCTTCAACATTTCGACAGATTACTCATTCATCACATCCATTTCAAATGGTTTATTTATATTACCGTAACTCATCTCTAAAAATCATACGAGAAATGGACTAGGTAGGGTACATAAATACCAGTACGGTACAGTATATTATAAAAATTCTATAGGTCACCTAATAAAAGTGGGTTAAGTAATAATGTACGTTAGGGGCTTAAAAGGTTAAGTGAGTTAGATATTATTGTCAGAGCTACACACGTCGGTACTTCAATGAAGGAATGATATGAGTCATTCCATATTCTGGTGTGTTGCAATATGAATGTGAATGGTACCGGTACGTGATAATAACCACATCATGAGGATAAAAGCTCAAACTAACGTATTGACAACTGGAATATAAATATACATAACAAAACAAGATAAATTTTGTTTATCAATGCAATTTTTTAATTATTTTCATAAAGTAATTACTACAATAATTTCTGCTTTCCAGTTATGCATTTTTCAATGCATCTTTCAAAACCTAATTTTCCTTATAAGTATTGTTGTGGTAGGCTACCTTATATTCTCCACTTTACATTCTATATCTTATTCATTCTGAAAATTTTGAAATCAATATATTTCTTTGATTGAAATATTAATTCACAAATCTTAATAAATAATTTATTGGCTTAATGATACGTACCGGTATTTATTATTATTTTGATTAACACAGACTTAAATTATTATCGATTGTTTTATTTATTCAACAACATTGTTTCAATAATTATCAAATAATATCAATCAATTGATGAATAAAGTGAAAAAATCAAATACCCTTTTTTAAAACTTTAAAAGAATTATTATTCACAGACATGTTTCGAGCCTGAGCTCATTTTCAATGTGACCAGAATAATACTGAAAGAACTCAACAAGATTCTTATTTATTCACTTTATTTATCAATTATTTTAAATAGCCCTAACTTTAAAGTTTAGTTTTAATATCGACCAATCTCAATTTACTCTTATAAATTAGTTGTTCTTGTTCATAAAATATTATAATAGGCTACCCCATATCTAAGATCCAGTTGATATTCAAGTCTTGTTTTTTTCTTCAATTTAATATGTGGAGTTTAATTACATCGATAAATTAATGTTTTCTTAAATTAAAATAGGTATAAAATGCTGCTTGAAAACTTGAGTAGTGTGCATGAAATCTCTTTTTTGGATTTCCATTAAAATTAAAGGTCAAGAAGAATGAGCTTCATACCCCGTATATAGATTGACCTTTAAATGTACGGTTTGGCGCTCTGTATAGGTCATTGGACTTTCCTAAATTGCATTAAAAGTAGAAATAATCAAATGCAAACTTCAGTCAAGCATTATGGAATTAAAAGAAAAAACAAATATTATTCTACCGATTTTTTTAATGTATACAGTAGTAGGTATTATAGGTGGGCACTCTTAAATTGTAAAAAATATAAATTTTTATATAGTAGTCTAGATATAAAATAGTCTACCCTAGATAGTCTAAAGTCAGACTTTGTTCAAATTCAAATTTGATAAATATAGGGTTAGTTTTGAACAATTAGAGCTATTGATAATTCCCGTTGCTTCTTCTTACATCTTTTTGAAGAATATGATTAAAAATCGAACCGTTGTATTAACTCACCAATGTATAAAATGAAAGAAAATCCGTTTATTCTTATTTAGATAATAAGAAAAAAATGAATCTTCTGACTTTATTTTCTGACATTGGATCAAAATCGACATCAAAGAAGTGTATGGTATCAAAAGTGCAATAATTACACATATAACTTAACACTGAAGCTGTTGTAGATCCTGGGACTCAAAGAATATCTGATTTGATAGAGTGAATCAAAGACGAAAATGTCTCTGCTGACTGACAACTGTGGATATTCGTTGACTATATTATTCTCACAGATTGTTTTTTAGATTACACAGTGTAGTAACATGATTAGCCTATCTGATTTTTTGTGATTCTTTGTACCGTACCTCTTTGATGTTGTTAGAGGTTCATTGAAAGGTTTAGTGTTCCATGAGTGATAGAAGATCCCGTTTTGAACAATCTTCAAAGGATCTCAGCTATCCACACGTTAGCTTGAAGAAATTCCAGTCGGCATGTGATTCCCCTCTTTTCCCTTTTTACTCTCCTTTGAGGCGTTGTTCCAATTCCAATTGTTTGTGGAAATAGCCACAACCAAAATAGAACGTTTTGTTTTCAACGAGATGACTGATTTTGCTGCTTTCTAATCTTTGAGTTTGAAAAATTTCATAACCATACTCTGTTTTTCTGATTTATCAATGACCACTATTAATGATTAGAAAACATAATAAAAATTCTATGTTGAGTGATTTGTGGCTGTGGGTTCATTGGTGGAGGATTAGAATAAATATATGTGATCATGGAAACGTCGTGTAACGTACATATTTAGAAAAAAGATTTAGACAGACAAGTACTTTTTTACAATGGCCTACTATACCTACTGTACTATTTTCTACCAATGCCATACAGTAAATTAGAATCCATTGTTTGTGTGAGTATAATCGTAATACTATAATGGCTATGCATTCATGTGTCGTGCGGTATTTTTGGTTGTAATTATACTATATGTTTTTCAAAATAGGCTTCTCATAAAACAAGAAATCAGACATGAAAGAGAAGATACCGTAGATATAAAAGACAGTATTTTGGCATTTATTTGTTGTTTGTTCATTATTTGTTGTTACAATTGCGACTTATATAAAGTATCTTAATATGAATAATTCGATTTCAGAACGGCTATTATCCAAAAGATTTCAGAGTAACTTATTACTATTATAGAGTAGAAGGCTTCATGTTAGAAAAAAGTCCTGGGTTCGTATAGGTAGTCTGTCCAAGCAAAGAAGACCCTCTGGCAAGATGGGAGAATGACTCAAGCTCGGTCAATATTGGTTCAAAAATTATCAATTTGATTTGATCTGATCTACTACAGTATAAAGACCAGATTTATAATTATTGAATAAATATTGACCAAGCTGGAGTCATTTTCCCATCTTGACAGAGAGGTCTTCTTTGCTTGGACAGACTATACCTTGGTCCTGGTAGAATCTCTGATAAATTAAATGATCATCACAAAAGTCTTCAATCCAATTATTAGCATTTCAGAAAAATCTTATTAAATTCTTGCTGATTTCAGACATACATTTGACGTGGTGAATAACGAATCAGATCTTTACCTATATTTTATTTTTCATTGCAATATCCAATATAAATACAATGGTCAAAATATTTAAACTCACTGATGAATAAGGTGTAAGCTTTCCCTTGCACTTTTAATAAGTGTATCATCTACAGTCTATATCTCACTGATTTTTTCCTCCTATCAATTTTATCTACACTTAACTTAAATAATGTAATGTAATAAACTGTCTTAGAGAAACAAAGTAGGCTACATAATAATCAAATAATCCAATCAAAATATTTATTGTCGAAAAACATGGAACATGTTAAGACAAAGTCAATGTGTTATAATTATTATAATAGTATAAAATGGTCAATATGAAATGATTGCTCAATAACTTAGTAACTTATCGCTCAATTTGCGGGGTATACTCAATTTCTTATCATGTTAAATTCTCAAGAATTTAAATGAACCAAATTTTATAAATAAGAGCACTTATGTAGCCTATATTATGTATAAATGTAACTTATTACAATTTTTTTCCAGCTAATGTTTCTTCGTATGATTCCTAGATGATATCTGTAATGTCTAATAATATATTTCGTTGATTGATGCATTCATATTGATGATGAAATATTGATAAATTAATCCATTATTTTGCAGAAGCAGATGCGAGTGAATGGGACACAGAGGACGTGACTCTGGCTCCAGTTTTGGAAGCAGTCGAGCCCAACGTGAGAGTTCAAGAGGGAGATGATGCTGTACTCAAACTCACCGTCTCTTCTGGCAGTGATCTACCACTCAACGTTCATTGGTAAAGTAAAATTTTTCATTATTATTACTATTATTTTTTTTTGAATTTAATGAAAAGGTTGCATGTTTAAGGAAAATTCATGGATTGAAATGTGCTACAGAGATTGTTAAATTGAATATGAAAGCTATCACTATTAGATTCTGGAGAGTATGTTCCTTTTCATAGACAACTTGACAGGTACAAGGACAGTTTGATTCTTCAAATTTGATCAACCATTTAATTATAATTTGTTCCTGGAAATAAGAAAGAATAGTTTCAGGCTAACTGCAAGAAATTATCCGTTATTAACAATATTATTTAACAGGAAGTAATTTTATGGGCCTATATTGTTTGATTTTTACAAATAGTGTATAGTAAAAGATAGGTTGAAGAAATTATTTGTTGAAAAATCAAGTAGATAAGATAAAGAGAATATTGAATTGTTCTTTTTTCGCTTTCCTTCTACTATCGCAATCTAGTCTTATAAGAGGCTAATAAGCAATTCATTTCTAACTTATAATCGGAATTTTGGAATAAGTTAGGAGTCCTCACTAGGACTACTACTTTTACATACAAATTAAATTATTCCAATATGACATACGTAAAATAATAAATAATATTCAACTTGAATTGTTCTTGAGAAAAATCTTCACCAGAAAGTCTGTAGAATTGTTTTTTATTTTCAAATAATTATCAAAGTACCTTTTTTGAATTATTTTTTCAATGCATTACATGTTTCAACCAAATGACTATAATAAGTAGAAACATGTAACCTAATGCATTGAAAAAATAATTCAAAAAGTAGGTACTTTGGTAATTATTTAAAATAAAAAACAGTGATAAAAGTAGCCCTAAGATTAAGGAAACAGTATTTAGAATGTATTAGTTTTGAACCTTTGTAATATAACATTATAAAATCATAACCTCATATCATTCTAATGATAGAGAAATGATAGATGGTTTTGATACAATCAAGTAATTTCTCAAGCGACTTTTCTATCAGTCTATCTAATATATTTTATTTCATCTCAAGACCTCCACCCAAATTGCAATCCATCATCCATGCCAAATCACAACTTATAACAAAATCAAAATAATTCTCAAGACATGCATTCTGAGGAATTGCACTTGAAAATGGCTCTAGAACGCCAAAACATGTTGTTAAAAATAATAATATTCAAAAAAAGGTACTTCGATTTAAATTATTTCAAAGTTTTAGTTTTAAGGAATTTTTAGTTTACTATGACAATGATGATGCTAATGTGAAGCATCTACTGTCTCGTCTAATTTCTAATAGCAAACAACATTCCTGTAAACCATGCCAATAAAATATTTTCACGCATGTAACAGAAGAAGAGAGAGAATGAGAGCACTAGAAATTATAGTGGGTAGATAGTTGGAGCATTTTTGTATCAAACGGCAACTGATTGATTCGAGGGAGCTGATTCAGACATGAAGGAAGGTTTGACTAGTCTGTGGTCTTTGATCATTGCCAAATTCTAAACTTGAACATTCACATGCTAATAGATCCCAATTACAAGTGACAATAATATCCTTAATTAAATTCAAGTTGTTATTGTGTATACACACATTTAACAAGGGTTGATGTTTATTACTGGCAAAAATCTCAACTATTTGGTTTTAACCAAATGTAGCGTAGCCTATTCTATGATTGTTCTGATGGAACAATCATTTATTATTTCAATATAATTTATATAATCCCCCATCATCATTAAATTTTCTTATTAAATTCCGCAATAGAAACGGAATAGGTGAATCATATGAAATATAACATAAGAAAATTATAATTTGGAAAGTCTTGAGTGTGAAAATAGACAACCACTGGATAGAATATACCGGATGAATAAACTGGATAAAATATAGAACCACTCATAACATGGAAAAATTGAAGCTGACTTCTCAGATCAATGACAAAATTTCGTACCGAATTGTTATTATTGTATTATTGGTATTATTATGATTGATTATTATTGATCGAACATAATGCTCCCATATTTTTCAACAATTTGTAAATTGTGGGAGATCAACAATATATTGTGGGAGATCAATAATAAATAGCTCTTTGTACTGAACTAGTATTGTGAAATGCTTATCGAGGAATATTTCTGTACGAACTTATTATGATTAGAATACATCTGAATTTCAATACTTTTCAGAAAAGTTATACAGGCTCAAGTTATTCAAGATGTTCAACTATTCCAGCCTTAAAATTCTTATCATTGAAGTAATTTAAATGTTGTATATCAGTTATGGAAGCGCAAAACATCATTCGAATTGTTCCAATTATAATATAATATTTCACTTCAGTCAAATAGCAGATTTATTTTCGATAGTGAGTAAATGGGCCCTACAAGCTTCATTGAAATTTATTTGGGGGTTATCAACTTCAAGGGCATTTTACCGTCCCAGGGCTTTTATTTGTCTAAAGAAGAGCTATTATATACACAGGTCTGGTTACACTTGGCTTGTTGCACACAAAATACTATGTCAACGCGGTAAAGCATAGCACTCATGCTGTGTTTTAGTTGGGCATTGAATAATCCTGTATCACATTACCGAACTGTAACTCAAAACATAATTCTGTACCATAATAACTAACTATCCTATGTACTGGTACTGGATGATAATCAATAGCTTACAAACAGTCTACCTCATCAGTTAGTATTTTATAGAGCCTTTAATTAGAACAATTATTATTATCGAATCAATTTTAGTGGAAAAATATCACTTTGATTTTATGAAGTTAACTTTTTTGTATTCTCGGCCTGTACTTGATTCACATGTGGGCTACAGAGTAGTTACACTAGTATAGTTACACACAGTTACACTAGTAAGCCTATAGTTACACAGATTTACACTATAGTCCATTCACGATGGCTTGAGACGATATAAACAAAAGCTCTGCATGTGTTTGTGTGCGACTGGAGTGGCTTCGTTTTAGCCACGACATAAACAAGTTACAGCAATGCCAAAATCTCGAATTTTGTTGTTGGGACTGTAACCAAAGCATTGACACAAAAATGTTCACTATAATTAATTGTTTAAAACTAATTGTTTAAAATTAATTGTTTATAATTGAATGTTTACTATAATTAATTAATTAAAACAAACAATTGTTTGTTCATGCAATCGAGAGACAACCGAAACAAGCAATTTCCCTATGTGTATCTATAAAAAAGATTACTTGAAGATACTTATTCTGAATTGCCTACAACAAAATTCGGGATTTAGCATTGCTGTGACTTGTTTATGTCGTGGCTAAAACGAAGCCACTCCAGTCGCACACAAACACATGCAGAGCTTTTGTTTATCTCGTCTCAAGCCATCGTGAATGGACTATAGTGTAGTCACACAGAGTTACACTAGTGTATATTCCATTTCCATTTTCCTTCATTCAGGTAACCCCAGAAGAAGGGAGTTTATTATAAAAAAAACAAAGAAATACACTGTCTGAGCAATAAATCATCCATAAACAATATTCAATCAAATTCAATTAGAGCAAAAGATACATAATTATAGTTGAATGAATACAGACATATATTAGAAACTTCCTTCACAACCAAGACAAAAGTTTACACTGAATGAAATTAATTTCTCCAAAACCTTTTCTAGAAGGTTTGACTGGAGGAGTCGAGCTTCAAATTGAAAAAAACATTTTTATTACAGAATTGAAGAATTAAGAACTAAATCATTTATTTAAATTAAAAAATTAAATTAATTTATTGAATGAGCTTCAAAATTGGGAAAAACATTTTTATTACAAAATTCAAAAAATATAACTAAATAATTTATTTGAATAAACTACTCAAATTCACTCATATTATTAATCAAAAACATTTTCAACTTTTTCTTAATAGCTGATAGTCTATCTAAAGCAATAAGATCACTTATTCAAGCTCACTATAATAATACTAGCACAAGCATTTACTATGGATATAAGTCAATGGTATCCATAGTCAATGTATATTCAAGCTCACTATAATAATATTAGTACAAGCATTGACTATGGATATAAGTCAATGGTATACATATAGTCCAAGTCAATAGTCAAATCCATAGTCAATGGTACAAGTCTATATTATAGTTCTTACTTCTAGTTGAACAGTATAGGTAGTTTTAATTATTTTAGAATATAAACATACAATGATTCCTTATTGTGGAACGGTTTTCCAATATCCACAGTGACTCAGTCATATTATCAATAATTCATTTGCATGTAGTTATTGTTTTTTAGCAACACAGGTTACTTTCAAGATTTCAGTCATTTTTGTCTGTACTTCGGGGCTTGGTACCCTATCAAAATATCCTTTCAGCACAGCCAATATGAAAAAATTCATATATTGATTAATTGATGTAAATCAAGCTTAAATATGAAAATATTTTTATTTGAGTCATTAATGAGTTTCTTTTGAGAAATTCCAATGTCTACTACTAATTTTTTTTTCAAAATTAAAATAGCCAGGTGCCTTCTCTTACAAATCAATTGTGATTTGATGTCAATATTGTAATAGATGTTAAATTGTAATATTTTTTGTCATCTTATTCATTTTTTAAAATGAAGCTATTTTGAAAAAGGATAATTATCGAGAAATAGAAGCTATTTATGAATCTCTATTTCTTAGAACGGCCCGCATATTTCTAAGATCTAATTTAAACAAAATCTGATTGCATAACAACAGAGGAATGATTTGTCAAAATAATGGTCGCTGTCGTGACCAGTGACAACATCTGATGGCAAATTGTTGAACTAAACGCAACAACGGCACTGGTCCAAAATTAGAACCACCTTGCTCCAAAAATAGTCACCAGGCGTGGGCCACAACCTGCCCCTAAAATAAGAGTGGTACAGTATGTTAAATTTAATATTGTTATTAGAATAGTTAGAAGCTCACTGCAGCTGTAATTTAGTGTCAATTGAAATTACTATCCCACCTACGTTTCTATTACTACACGTTCACCACTGACCTAACTCAATTTTCTTTGTTTGATTGTATTCAATTCGTACAATAATTGGGAGACTGTGATATTCTAAATGAATGATACATCTTCAGTCACAAGCATGTAGGTCTATGTGGAAGATCAAAAGATTCAATACCTGATTATCAAGGCATCTCAGTTCGCTTGTGAGAACTTATCTATAAGACATTTTCATCAGCGATAATGAAAAATAAAACTAGATTTTATCAAAACTACCTTCTTTTGAGATTTGAGTATTCTTTGTCTCCATCTGAACATAGCATCATAGGGTTTGAGTTATGGTTGTTTGACTTATTGACTATCATGAATAAAATGTTCAAAGTTCAATATTATGTTTTGTAATTCAGTAATCAGTGTGCAGATGAATATCAACCATGAATAATTAACTCTACTAATAAAATGATAACATTTTAACAAACTAACCCTACTCTTTTACCAGAAAAAAAACCTTTTAGTCAAGCATATAAGCAAGTTGTTACAGAATGTTACCTTCAAGAAGTTGGGAATATCATACAGTCATTATTCTCGTCCAAATTGCTCAATGTCATTAAATAAAATAAAATAACGAGAAAAAAATTTGAACAGTGGAATATAGAGGGATGGGCAGAGTAGGATTAGTAGATTAACAGATTAGTAAAGTAGGTAGGTTTACTTTACACTCAACTTGGGTTATATCGCCTAGAAATAGACAAAGCCATACCGCAAGCCAAACAGTCAACCACCGACTGCAAGATTTCAAATCCCCGTCAATTCGCGCTTCAACAAGTTGGTTCCTGTACCTGCCGTCGTGAGCGGCAGCATCTTCGAAAATGAAAAATGTAATTGAGGTTATGTCTGAGAAAAAGGCATGAGTTTGTTTTTGCAGGTTTTTACCTGTTGATAATTTTATATTATCGTCAATTGAGTTCTCTTCTCCGTCTTATCTGTGTAAATAGTTGTGTAGAATGGATCTTATCACAATTTCACCTTCTGAAGGTAATTAAACCCATCTATTTTAGGTATTATAATTATATGTGTTTACCAGCGCATCATGATTTGATGAGGGATTGCAGTTTGATTATTTTATTATGATTTTAATCAAAGATCAAACATAATTTGTATCTGTAGAATACAGAAACATATCTGTAGAATCAAGTTAACCTAGTTTATAACCAAACGAGGCAACTTCAGTTTATAAGCAAACCGGGTGTTGTAATTTTGAATTTAATCTCTCTTCAGTAGCTGCCCATGGGACAGGAGCGACCAGAGTTGTGTACTGGCTGTGAACTGTGAGTATGCTCAAACACCTGAACAAAGAGTTCCAGTTACAGTAATCTCGCCAACCTGAGAATGTCATAAAAATCTGTTCTGCAGTAGCAGTATACTATGGTGTGAAAAATGAAATGGTGGAATTCATCTCAGTTACCTAGTGGAATAATGAAATATTACTTCAATCGAGCATTAAATTGAGACCAAAACTGATGAAGGATTTAAGATGTTCCGCCTACAGCAAGCTTGAAAGGATAGCGGATGAAAGAGAGAGATTTGCGGTGAGATTTGCTATAGTTTGTCCAAGTAGAGAAGACCCTCTGGCAAGATGGGAAAATTACTCCAGATTGGTCAATATTTGTTCAAGAATTATAAATGTGATCTTATTCGTAGATCAAATTGTTTCCTATAATTTGAGATCAAATTTATAATTTTTGAGCCAATATTGACCAAGCATGAGTCATTCTTCCATCTTGCCAGAAGGTCTTCTTTGCTTGGACAGACTATACCAATCAGCCCAACGGCTGGTAACCAAAGAGATAGAATTATATACTCTCTTTTATATTGTTTCACTGTTCTAAAAGAATTTGAAAATTATTGTTTGGTGTAGGGTAATGTTACCCGTGATGCACACACTACAATTTTTCTGACGGCTAATTTTTTGCCGTTCTTATGAAATTTAGGCCTACAAGATTGGAGAGAACTTGGCAAACACAATGATGAGTTTTTCCATCTTACCAGGATGTCTTCTTTGCTTGGACAGACTAATTTATATCTAACCCATCATATGTCTGCTAAGTTCCATTTGATCTTGTAGAATTTATAAGGGTGGAAAAAAGTCGGACGTCAAAAAATCGTGAAGTGTGCAACAGGGGTAAACCAGGAAACATTTTACAGGCTAGTTATTAACAACAAGACAGACGATTGGCTAATTGGTAGACTTTCTTCCGTTGGTAGTCTTGGATTCTCTTCATTCAAGAGGGTATTGAAGTATTCTTTCCAGCGAAGTTGGATCTCTTCTTCATTCTTCAGTACTTCTCCTGCTGTGTTTTTGAACACACGTCAAACAGACCAAAAACACAGCAGGAGAAGTACTGAAGAATGAAGAAGAGATCCAACTTCGCTGGAAAGAATACTTCAATACCCTCTTGAATGAAGAGAATCCAAGACTACCAACGGAAGAAAGTCTACCAATAGCAGGACCAACCTTGAATATAACCAGAGCAGAAATATTCGAAGCCCTAGAAAAGACAAAAAATGGAAAGGCTACTGGCCCTGATAATATACCAATGGAAGCTTGGAAGAGTCTCGGACCAGAGGGGTTGGATTTGCTAGAACCTCTCATGAATCGAATATTTCACAAGGAGAAGATCCCAGACTGCTGGGTTTCAGTGCCCATAAAGAAGTGTTATAGTGCCCATATACAAGGAAAAAGGAGACATACAGGACTGCAACAACTACCGAGGAATAAAACTAATGTCACACACCATGAAGCTGTATGAAAGAATCATAGATAAGAGACTGCGAAAAGAAACCTCCATCTCCAGAGGACAGTTTGGATTTATGCCGGGTAGGAGCACTACGGATGCCATCTTTGCTCTGAGAAGACTCATAGAAAAGTATGCCGAGAAAAACAAATACCTTGTCTTTGTATTTATTGACTTGGAAAAGGCCTATGATCGAGTGCCCCGAGAGGAAATCTGGAGATGTTTGAGACACAAAGGACTTTCTGAAAAATATGTACGAGTTATCCAAGATATGTACCATGATGCTACAACTACCATTAGAACCAGTCTTGGACAAACCACGCAAATCCCAGTGAGAGTTGGCTTGCACCAGGGCTCAGCCCTAAGCCCTTACATTTTTGACATTGTTATGGATGTGATGACTGAGGGTGTGAGAGGAGGTGCCCCATGGTGTATGCTCTTTGCCGATGATGTGGTGCTGTGTGGGGAAAGCATTGAAGGAATCCAAGGAGATCTGGAGCGTTGGAGAAAAGCATTGGAGGAAAAGGGTCTTAGAATAAATAGAACAAAGACAGTCCAGCTGAACTTCGGACATGAGGATGGGCGTGTTATACAGCTTGAGGGAACAGCTCTGAATCAAGTGGAAAAATTCAAGTACCTGGGCTCAACTATTTGTAAGGATGGAGAACTGGACAATGAAATAGCACATCGAGTGAATACAGCCTGGATAAATTGGAGGAAAATGACTGGAATACTGTGTGATAGAAAAATAAATGAAAAACTGAAGGGAAAAATCTATAAAACGGTTGTGCGGCCTGCATTGATGTATGGAGCAGAGACATGGGCAGTTAAAAAAGCCCATGAACACAGACTGGAGGTCACTGAAATGAAGATGCTAAGGTGGAGTTGTGGCTTAACGACAAGAGATAGAATTCGAAATGAAATAATAAGGAACAAAATGAAGGTTACAGAAATATCAAGAAAAGTACAAGAAAAGAGACTGCAATGGTATGGACATGTGGAAAGAAGAGAGGACGACTATGTGGGAAAAAGGATTGACCGCTTGATTGTTGAAGGCACTAGAAAGAGAGGAAGACCTAGGAAGAAATGGAAGAATTGTGTTGAACAGGATCTTGCGGAGAAGGGACTAACACCGGAAGAAGCACAGGACCGAGACTCCTGGAAGAGACAGACTCGAAACGCCGACCCCACCTGAGTGGGAAAAGGCTGAGAAGAAGAAGAAGAAGAAGAAGAAGAAGAAGAAGAAGAAGAAGAAGAAGAAGAAGAAGACGATTGGCTAATTTTCTCAATAAATGTCTGATGATTTACTTTACTCAACTCTGCTAATAATCTGTAGAAAAACTGCAATAATGAAAGTTAATTGCTTAAATAAATGATTATGATGAGAATTTATTTTTTATAATTGATATAATTTAGAATAGCATAACAGTTGAAAAAACTGAGTATGATAGAGATGATTTCTGACCTAAATTGTAGAAATTAAATTCTTTGTGAAGAATGCATGAGATTTGCCATATTCATTCCGGTCTGAGAGTAAAAAAGGAACATTAGCCTAAGTTTTATTCCTTTGTTTTTAAATAGCTAATTCATCCATCAATTTTGTTGTCACAAATTATTAGAAATTGAAATTTTATACTGTATTGAAAAGTATTGATGACGCAAAAACGTTGACCGGTTCCGTATGTCACTTTTACGTGAAGTAACTATTAAGGTAAAATAAGGTTACTTACTTATGGAGGCTTATGCATCTATTGTCTCTTGATTAAAAAACATCATCTTGGCGTAGCTAAATGACAACTCTTAATTGACAACACCAGCTGTTAGAGCGCACAAGGTGCAGACCGTACCACCCAACTTTTTGGCGTCAGCTATACTCTGTCCAAGCAAAGAAGACCCTCTGGCAAGATGAGAAAATAACTTCAGCTCGGTCAATATTGGTTCAAAAATTATTGATTTGGTCTCAATCGTAGGAAACATTCTGCTCTACAATTTAAGACCTAATCAATAATTTTTGAACCAATATTGATCGAGCTGGAGTCATTTTCTCATCTTGCCAGAGGATTTTCTTTGCCGGGACAGACTATACATAAATATATCTCTTTTGTGGAATTTAAGTTTGAAAGTTGTGCTGCTCTCTATCAAGCAAGCGTGAATGCTGTTGAACTTGGTTCTAGTTTACAGCTTGACCGCTAGATAGCATACGCAGCATTATCCCTCATCAAAGTACTTGTCATCACATTATTTCAATCGGCTCTTGACTAATAATCTATGACTGAACTATGATATCAGATCAAACTCAAAATAGAATAATAGATAATATTTGACTATTTTCAGATGGAATATAGATTGCCAGAATAGTTTAAGTTTCATTTAAGAAGAGTTGATAACGAGAGCCTATGGTGGAAATATTTTGCTAAGTGATTAATTTTTTCTGTCTTTGAAGTTAACATTTTCATGAAACTTCAATCATTAAAAAAGTTGACGATTTTTGAAATGAGAATAAAATTGCATAGCTTCTACTTAATAAAATTCTAAGTATTCGAAGTTATTCAGAAGTGCCAGGTGAAAATCCTTGAAAAATTTGTTCAATTGCCAGGAAAAAATTTGAAAGCGAACTCCAACCTTTTCCTACAAAAGTTTCGTGTTACTGCAACAATTTGAGTTTCGATTGCGACAGCCGACAATCTTTTTGAAATCATTTGCCATTAACTTTCTCTTATGAATTACGTTGACGTTGAATATGGTAATATACAATTATTCAAGTTTATATGGCTGACGTTCTAATACATTTTTATGCTGACATTTTCCCACAAAATTTATGAAAATTCACACCTTTTTTCTATATTTTTGCAATCTATATTCCATTTGCGCATTTTGGGATTTCACGTTTAGTTGTCACACATCTGAAGTCTCATTTCAGTTGAGACCAGATCTCTCTAGAATAAATCTTTTTGATGAACTTTTGAAAAGAGTCTTGTGCTCATCATTGTAAGTAAATGTTTCTAGAATATATTAGTTCAATCTTGTGATTTAGATGCTCATGATTTCCAAGACTTTGAAAACATTTCAAACAATGTATCAGTGTGGGCCTGATAATCATCACCATCTTGTGCTCGATAATAATTTCAAACGTTTAAAATATATCAAAATAATAATTCAGTAAGCGATCCAATTGTCGCTCTAAGTTATTATATTAATGCATCTCCGTCTTCTTCTTTCATCAACTTTCTGAGCACATGCCAAGGTTTCTCAACCTTTTTTGGCTTGTGACCCACCAAACAGAATGTTTTTCAATCTTTAAACCGTACCCTACGCAGTTATTTATTGTGTCTCTAACCTGTCAATGTTTGAATAATTAATGTGTAATTAACGAACGAATCAGTCAAGAATTGAAAGAAAAACAGTTTTGTGAGTGTAGAGAATGTGATGCTAATTCTGAGCTTCACATTTTTATCCGTGATTCTTGCAGTTTCAAAGGGTGAATATTAGAGAACCGCTAATCTTGGATATATCGAACATCTATTTCCTTATCTTTGTTTCTGATCTTGTTCTTCTGTGTTGAAACAAAGCGTTTCAAAGAAGGAATTTGTAGTTGTATTAGTGATTTGGATGGCATTCACATTACCCAATGAGACCCAGGATTTCGCAGTAAGATTGGAGTGTGTAGCGGTGTAATGGTGGGGGGATGGGAGGGGGTCACACAATCGTACCTAGGAGGACACCAAAACACAGCAGACGTTTTTTGGGGTAAGAGGGAGAATTTCGCGGGTGTCAGCTGTTGCTCGCCAGCGCGCTTGTGCGTGCATGTGACGGCTGCGACTGAAAATAATCTTCGCGCCAGAGCACTAATGATCAGTTCGAACGTACGACCCGCGAACGCGCGACTCCACTATTATGTACATACTAACCCACTAACGCGAAATTTTATCAAACACTAATCGGCGACAAACTTATGTTAAATAATATTGTGAAGAATTACATGTCATTGTATCGTAAATGTCATTTAATTACAACTTGTATTATGAAAAGTTGTCTAATGTTGTGCCAGGTTATCGGCAAGCCTCAAAAAAGTGACAGTGATATTTTAACAAGTGCAAGTTTGATTTGATGGTAGAGTGAAACTTGTTGATTTATTTTTTATATTTGTGGAAACTTCTTAGCTAATTATTGTTGAGTTAGGGATGTAGACAAAAATCTTATTTAAAACGAGATAGTTGTTATTTTTAAAAATTGAGGTGAAACAATTCCAAAAATGTTTTCTCATTCCTGCTTCCTTGTTTGTATTGTTCGAGGATCTTGAAGGATTAGTGTTTGAAAAGTTCTTAGTTTTGGTTAACGTTGTTTTCTGATTCTACGTGGAATTTTTTTCGTACGTAAATAAATGAATAAATAATAATTCTATTTCCTCAAAAAACAAGCAAAATTAACAAAAAAGCAAGTAAATGTAATGAGTACAATTTAAATTTAAATCCAGTTAGTGGTTAAAGAATTAAAGAATAAGGTTTTTTTTTGGAAATTAACCTACTCAACTATGGGAAACCCATGTGTAGAGTACGTATATGAGCCTAGATCAGAGAAGTTTAGTATAATGTCTGTGTTTTTACCCTTTATTGTAACTTTTTAAATAAGTTAATAAATAAAATAAATAAATAATACTGTATTAGGTTAGAGAAAAGGAAAATTCCATCTTTCAAATGAAACAGGACATGGGAGTGAAATCTTTTTCAATTTAAAGTTTTCCCCATTTATTTCTTTAGTGAAAGTTTCTTTTCCGTTTAATTTTCTAATAAATTATTGTACTCTTCTTTTTTATTCCTATTATCACTGGTATTGAACTTTTCCTTTCTTCCGCACCTTCTATTATATGCTTCTTAATAACATACCTCTGATGGCATCAAGCCAAATAATTATACCCCTCAATAATTCTTTGCACAAGCTAGATAGTGTTATGTATCGGAAACAATTATTCAATATGATGTTTATTGTGCTCTGTAAAATGAAATAATCAATCAGTGGTCTGGTCCAATTACATTCAACTCCCTATATTCTAGACGCCACTTTATTCAAGCCAAATCATCATCACATCAAAAATTCAAGAGCCCAGATTTATTGATAGTCTATTGTCTCTTACTATTATGAATCACAAGCTCTGTACAGTATAATATGAATTATTCAAAGGAAGAATACAGCTTCTTTTTTGGACAATTTCGCAACATCAACTGTTCGGCAATAAGGAGGTGCTGGGTTCGAATCCCGCCTGAACAAACTATGTAGTAGAGTTTAGCTATTATATTTCAGCTATTGCTTCAGACATGATTTTTTCATACTCAGCTAGAGATGTTTCCAAATATATGTGATAACCACGTTCACGTTCAGATATTGTTCAGGATTCTTGTTCATTCATTTAAAATGTAATTTTATTCAAGTTGGAACTATGTACTAAGACTTTCATTATTCATCTTGAAACTTTTGTAAAGTTTCCGTCATTGTAGTACCTTTCATTCTATTATTTCTGTGTAAAATAAGTCTGAAAATTGCTATTCAGTAACTTCAACAATCGCCATGAAATATATTCTTTCTATTGCTTACATAATCACTGATCTGTCATTCCAAATAAAATAGACTATATTATACAACGGTTAATCCCAAGTTACACTTTAAAAATCGCAGAACCGATTCGTTGGTTTTGAATATAAAATAAAAAATATTCCCATGAGATGAGCTAGATGAATTATTTTCAACAGAGAGATGTGTTCACGACTCATCTGTCATGCACTGTTTGAAACCAATGTGAAACGTCTGGAATTTCAATTCATTTTTGAAAGATGAACAGTGTTGCATCAGCCAACAAAAATAACACACTCTGGCTCCGATGTTCTCTATTGGATTATCCAATGGAAATATACCATGTTTCAAATCCATTCCCATTTTCAATCTCAATATATTCCATGTATTCTGGTGTTACTCATTTTTTTCTTCCCTGTGAAAAACAGGCTTTAACGGCCGAACATGAAATAGTTTCTGATGTATTTTTAGATGTTGAAAGTGGAAGCTCAAACCCATTCAGCTTTGGCTAGCTTCAACAGATAGTTTCAACCTTTACAAGCATCCAAATTTTCAAAATAGACTCATTGATCCATATATTTCTCTCTTGTTAATTTTTCTCGATTGGATTAGGAATTGTGCCTCTTATGGTAGGAATTGAAATCAAGAATATATTAGTGAATCATACTTTTTCAAGTTTTCTTTGTGAAATATCCCATAAAGTTCAGTGACAATAATTATAAAAGAATATATTTTATAGATTACCAAGTGAGAGGAAGAAGACTACTTTCAAAACTGCTCAAATTTGAAATTGAAGAAGAAGACTGTCTTGAAGTTATTTAAGCTACTTCGTTAGTAATATTATTCTATTAAAAATGAGATGAAGTTCATCACTGACCTTTTCACTATTCTACTAGTATGATAATTATTGGTATTCTAATTCTAACATTAAATTATCCATATACATTTCTAAAAAATGTTTATCGGATTCAAAATAGGATGATTTTCCTTGTCTTAGGGTACCTAGTTCTTTGATATAAATTTCTTTCTCTTTTCTCATAACCTCATCTTGTGGGGGAAGAATCAAACTTTCAAGTGGAATGTATGTACTATTTTTTTATCTCAAATTTCAAATACAATAATTAGCTGCCACAAATAAGTTTCCAATCCACCAATAAATGAACAAGTGATTGCAGTATTTCCATGAATATATTGGAGCAAAAGTAATAAAAAATTGAGTTATGGGAAGTCAGTGCTGCAAGTGTGCTTCGGAGAAAAACAAGAAGACACTGCCTTCTGCATCTTCCGGTTCATCTCTTCGAGGGTGAGTGATCGCATCTATTCAATGATGTGTCTTAAATTCATTTCACTTTCATTGAAGGAAAGATAATCATTGTCTTTATAGGATTCCATGGGTTCAGGATCAAATATAGCTATATGTATTACTTGTCATCTATGTCATCTGCGAAATAAGGTTCTCATATTTTTTTAAATAGCGGCTGTATATATTTTTATCAAGTGTTATACATCACTATTGAACTATGAAACTTCCGATCTTTCTGATGTAATTTCTATTTCTGTTCAAACTCTTTTGCAGATGATGCTTCCTATATTGTAACATAATGCACAACTTACCTTGGAAAATACTTACAACTGGCTCGTTCGAGTAAGTTTTAACTCGCCGGTATGATAACCAAAAGGTTCCGGATTCGATTCTTGACCTGTGAACAGACTTCGACCACAGCTCAATCACATAGATACTAATACCTCTTTTTTCGGAGAAGACGATAAGCCGTCGGTCCCAACTGCCTAAAAAGTAGTCATCATTATCTTATCATCATCTCTCTTATTACCCACACACAGGCTTAGGAGCACATGTGGTTATCACCTTCAAAAACAAATCAAGCTCCTTCAAAAGTCATCATTTTCCGCCATACACAGTATAATATAAAAGAAAGTAGGATTTAGTGCCAAATTAGTGAATAATATGCATAAGTACTACTTGTATTTTTATTAATAGATAACTTAGAAAATTATAGTTTGAAGTTATGAAAATCTGGCTATTATTGTGCAAACTAACGACAAAACGTTCAATTTGAGGATATTTTGAAATATTTTAGAAATTCTATGAATAAATACGATTAGCGCATCTGTAAAAAATTCTCAAATATAACCAGGAACCTCCCAATTATTAGTAGTTACGGTAGGTCGATAGGCGAGCCTATTCAAGAATGACAGGGGCTGTGCTTGATAATCTTCCCAAGATGTCTGTCCAATTCCACGGCATTCTGCCAAATTTATTCTCTAGATTAAATAGAACTGGCTCAAAGATGCTCCTTATTCACTGTCTTCCTAGACGTCATCGCTGAAAACCACTTATCTGGCTTGAATCGTTGACTGAAATAGTCTGCGACCCATTGTCTTTTGCTTCTCAAATTGTTTAATCCAACATTTCCTGGGAAAATTTCAGCTAAAAATTTTACATAATTTCAAGGTGTTTATCGACAAGATGAAATTTCTTATGCTTTTAAATTATTTTGTATACAAATCTCAATAATTAGCCAAAGTTCAATTTGTAATAAAGGGCTCTACCACTGATACTATCAATGTAATAAAAATGGTACTTTCAATACTGGTATGTTATAAAAAAGATTTTCAATTCATTAAAAATTTTAAAGTTCTACAATTTCATTGATTCTAAAAGGAATAATTGGAAAATTAGAATGGCCTGTATAATTAGAATCTATGTCTGTATCTGTCTATAAGAAAAAGTAAGGGATAATTGAAAAAATTGAATTGTCTGTTTAATAAGAATCAAGGTTCATGGCTACACTAACCTTGAATAAAAATGTCTGTATCTTTATAATAAATGACTTCTTCCAAACGTTTCATCTTATCAGGAAAAGGCTGCTGAAAAAATTTAGAAGGGAATAGGAGGGCATATCGTATGAAAAATACTCCACTATTAGCTTATTATAGCTTATACGTTTTATTTTATCTCCTTTTACAATAAAGTTATTTTATCTATATAAAATCACATTACAGGTAGAAAAGTAATCTTGGTTTAACCCTTGATTATAATCTAAAAATCATTAAAATTAACCTCTATTTTCAATGTTATTCATCTAAGATTGGGAAAAAGACATTTTGGAATTTATTGGCTGTGTTTTCACCCTAATAAGTTGATTGTAATTTCTCCAAATGAAAAAAAGATTATTTATAAGTTACATGATTTGATATTTGAACAGCGCTTCTTCAATGCGTCTCTACAAGTTAGTAACAAGTTATCTATATCTTCTTCTCTCAATGTTCTTGTTTTGAGATCCACCTGAGATTCTCAGTGGCTATTTGCCAAGTTCAATTCTTCATTGTGGACATGATTCATATGCAAACAAAAAAGGTCTGTTGCCCATCTCAAATGTCTCAGTTTCTTACTTGTTCGAATCCATTCTCATCTTGCTGTGTGAGCTTCCAAGAGTTACATAATTATTTCAACCCTCTACGTGTGCGCGCTCTGATTTGTTACGTCATTTTGAGCGCGAGGACGTTCGTCCCAAAATGTATGAAAACGTAAATTTTTCAAGCTGGTTCCTTATTATTCCAGATTTTTCAGTGTTATGTACTTTTACATTATTTTGATGTATTTGTTGGGAGGAAATCAGCATTGAGGCCGGGCGTTTGCTGGGAAGCACGCGAAGCATCCTACGCAGCCAGCCAATCAAAGCTCTTGTTATTAACGCTAAATGATAAGTCAAGAGCTCAGATTGGCGTGGATTTCGTCGTGGTTTGCGTGGATTGCGTCGCGTGCGTCCCAGTATAAGCCCGGCCTAAGAGCCTCTTCCTCACAAATAACTGTCTACATAAACCTTGCTAGCATCTCCAGATGAAAATAATACACTCCGCAATGATTTGTGATTGATTTCCCAAGATTATCTATCAAACGGTCGACCCAGAACGCTTTTCAGTGATCCAATTGAGTACCATGTACAGTCCATGCATAGGAGGCGCCAAAAATTAAGGCGATTGTTGAATGACTGTTATCAATGCTCAGCTCTGCCTGGACAGTCTGAAAGCTGTCTGCGAGAGACACACGGTTTGCTGAGGCTGCTCTCGACTCGATATTCCCTAGGGCAGACCGCTCGCCTGTCCTAACAGAGTTGAGCATTGATAACAGTCATTCACCAACAGCCTCAATTTTTGGCGCCTACTATAGACCTACAAGCCTTTATTAACTACATTATTAACTATAACAAGCTTTTTATTAACTACATATATTGTGTATATTGACTAAGTTACATGGGTTTTTCTTGCTAGCCTCTCCTCTTCAAACACAGTCACCAAAATTATATTTATTTCCCCGTACTTTTCTCTGTCTACATTAATTTCATATAGATGAGTAGGCCTACTGTCACCACCTACTTGAATATTTAAAATTGTCAGTTCAACCCATTATTTTTTGCAATCGATGTTCACAACATGTCACCCATTACATAACTATCACCAGACAGTGAAAGTTGGGCCCAACTTGTGTTAATTTTAGAAAGGGTAGAAATTGTTTACGGTTTATTTCCGGCGATAGATTTGCGAGTACCGAGCACTGCACCGCACTGAGGCGGACAGGGTGGGTGATCTCATCCGGTAGGCAGGGCTCTTCTTCCTGTGCTTGGCCAACGGCCATTTCGGCCTTATTTTTAAATCAGTTCCAACTCGGTCGTCTCAAGTCCGAAAAGAAAACAGACACATCACTCAATCGTGTGTCTATATCGCAGATGGATGTTGTGTGCATGTCATGTGTTGTTGGCTGATTTCGACAAGCGGTGACCGTTTTGGGAACCTGTCTGGAGTTAGTCTGGATCCAGCCTGCATCTCGTCTGGAACCTGGAGTGAACATTGTGCAGTGTGGATCAACTCTGAAGTTAATCTGCATCCTATTTGTAGCTACTCCAGCTACTTTCCATCTGAAGCTACTCCAGAAGCTACTTTTGGACTTTGTTGGGTGTTTGGAGAACCATGCTGGTCGCCTTTTGGATGATCATCTTGTTGCTTTATGAGGAATACATGCAGAGAACAAGGTGAGCTTTAGCTGCTGCCAGACAGGTTCAAGGTCTTATTGTGCGGTGCTAATGTGTTTCTGCCAAATGTCACACTCTCGTGACTTTGTAGAATTCTATTTTTGATTCTCACTTATGTTCACTTTCAAGGACTTGTGTTTTGGGTTGGAGATTGTTTCAGTACATCAATGCAGTTTGTCAATGTTTCAATTTTGTCAGACTGGATTGTATCTTTTGCTGAGAAGTGCTAATGTGGTTTTGCCAAAGTGACTTGGTATATTTCAATCAATAGACATGGATCTCTCTAGACTCTACTATTGCAAAGGCTAGAATTTTGACTGCATTATTACAAACTAAATTGACCACATGACTACAATAGCATTATTATTGTTTGAAGTAGTTTGTGTATGTCAATATACAATACACATACTTTGTATATTTTGTCATTTTTTCATGACTAATGTTGTCACAGATGTCATATAGGCTATTTTTGTATTTGATTCACAGTTTATTAATTTTTTGTTTTTAATTGTCAAGTTTCTTCTAAAAAAATTTAGATTAAATTCATTCATTTGTATCAGTATAGGCATCATCTGTTAGCTTATCTATTTCATACTGAGAGTCTTCAAGTTCTGGTAATACAAGCTTTGATGCTTTGATAGGGAGAAACTTGTTGGCAATAATAAAACTGAATCTGAAAGCAATTATACATAAAGTGATGAATCAGTTGTGGTTATGAATGAAGCCAATCAATTTTTATTTTTATGTGTTGGAACCCTTTCAAGAAGGTCGTGATGCTTTAAAAAAACTATGCAAAACTACAAACTATACCAGGAATAAGAAAGCATTTTAACAATACAGTACTAATATATTCAATATCCTTTTAATGGATCACTAGCCTGCATTGTAGCCTATTGTGAATCTGGAGGGGTTGTGATGGTATTAAGCTATTAGCATGATTGACAGGTTTTGCTCTGGTATTGATCAAATCAAATCATTTATTTGCCATACAAAAAATACATATTCAAAACAAATAAAAAGAAGAACATAATTTCATAATCAAAATGTTTAAAATAATACCAAAAACATAATTATATACCTTTCATGTGTAATTTGGCATCACCAGCAAAAGGAATTAAACCTTGCCCGCTGGTGAGAGTTGCAATCAGTTAGTTATGCTTGAATAAATTTGTTACATTGGTTGTTTCCTGTATGATTGTTTTATACAATAATAGAAAAATATATTATAATAATTCACGTTTTAAAAATTAGATAATGCTTTCAATTGAAAAGAAATAGTTTTGTATAATCCAATTATTTAGTATTTTGTAATTAATTCTTGCTTCTAGATCAAAAGGCAATTTATTAATGAATCTTGAACATATATAAATGAGCTGTCTTCTAACTACAGTTAGTTTTGTTTTATAAATTTTGTATTTACAGGTTGTATTTGGTCTAAAATCATATTGAACTATATCATTTAGTAAAAAATTGTTTTTATACTTAATAATATATTTTGCTAAATTTTTCAAGTAAAGTTGCCTTACAGTCATCACATTAAATTCTTCAAAAAGCAGATTAGTTGGATACAATCGAGGTTTATTTAATATTGTTTTAATAATACACTTTTGAGTGATAAATACGTTATTTAAATGACTATCAAAAGCCCCACCCCAGATTGTTATCCCATATTCTAATATGGATTGCACCAAAGCAAAATATACTGTTTTTAAATCCTGAAGTTTGAGTATTTTTTAATTTTGTAGAATTTGAAAGAAATAGATTTGAGTTTTTTTACATAAAAACGCTTAATGAAAATGCCATTTCAAGTATTCATCAATAATTATCCCTAAATATTTTAAGTTACTTACATTTTCAATACTTGGACAAACGCAGAGATTCTTGTCTGTACACTCAGAGTGAAGTTTAATTTTTAAATGAATACTGGGCTTTCCTGCTGCATTTGCTGAGAAAGAGATATAGTTAGTTTTTTGAACATTCAAACTCAGAGTGTTCAATTCCAGCCATTTTTTAATTTTACACATATCCCTTTCAGCAACCCTGAACGCATCATCCCAGTTTTTCCGCGCGAAAATTATAGTTGTGTCTTGTGTCATCAGCAAATTACACAAGTTTACCACATTCTAATTTTAATTTTAAAAGGTCGTTTACATAGAGCAAGAACAAAATGGGAGATAAAACGATTCCCTGAGGCAATCCAAACGAAGTTAAAGTGACAGAACTTTTTTGAGAATCTATTGATAAAATTTGGGACCTGTCTTGCAAGTAGCTTTTTATTAGATCTAGGGCGATTCCTCTAATTCCCATTTTATCTAGTTTAATGAATAAGTTTTTGTGTGGAACCGTGTCAAAAGCTTTTGACAAATCCAGGAAGATTGCCAAGGTCTTTTCATTTTTATTTAAACCATTTGAAACAATGTTCAAAAATAGGCAAGTGCATCATTTGTGCTTTTATCTTTTTGGAAACCGAATTGATTCTTATGTATAATATTATACTTATTAATATAATTCAATAAACTCTTCTTTATACATTTCTCTGCTATTTTTGCTATATTACTTAAAAGACTAATGGGTCTATAATTTCTAGGGTTTTTTTATCTCCACTTTTAAATAAAGGTTTTAAATTTGCGATTTTGAAATGATTTGGAAATGTTCCTGTGCTAAAGATTTTATTTATAATATAAGATAAAGGAGTTGAAATATATTCTGCTATGCGTTTTAATGTAATATTTCTTATGTCATCGAAACCAGGACTAGAGCTATTTTTTTAACTTTTGATTATTTCTTCTATATCAGCGGAGCAAATTGGTTTTATGAACCAAGAATTTTGAAAATGGTGATCATGTCTCTCAAACTGTAACTCAGTTTCATCATTGGTTATCTCTATATTATGGGCATGTTTCATTCCAACCGATGCAAAATAGTCGTTTAAAGTATTCGCATTGATGCTAATCTTATCTCTACCTGAATGTTTTTCATTTATAATCTCATTAATACATTTCCAAAGATTTTTAGGGTTTTTATTGCACTTATCTATCTGATATTTATAGTAATTTGTTTTGGCAGTTGTGATCAATTTGTTTAAGACTTCTCTATATTCTTTTAAATTTTGTTTTACTTTGATGTTAAAAAGCTCTTGCTTCATTTTTTTATACATTTTATCTTTAACATTGATTGATTTTATTAATCCCGGAACAATCCAAGGTTTTAATGCTCTATTCTTATGAGAAACCTTCTTCAACTGAGTTGATTTATCAATATGTCTGTTGAGCGTATTTATAAAATATTCAACCATATCATTGACATCATCAAAAACACAATTTATAATAGGAGACCAACTTTCCTCAGCCAATAACTGCCTTAAGATGTCATAATTGACTTTCTTTATATTCACGGGAGCTGTTCTATCATTAATAATACAGTCTACATAACCCAGATGAAGAGAAACTGAAAAATGATCTGAAACATAAGTCTTCAAAATATTTCCCATTTTACAGTTCAATTTTTTATCATTATTTCTTAGAAAAATATGATCAAGACAAGACACCGAAGTCTCTGTTACTCTTGTATTTCCATTTATGTAAGACTCAAATCCGTTGCTACTAAATATGTCTACATACTCAATGATAGCTTGTTATTCGAACTCAAGTTCAAGTTCATATCACCTGCTACACAAACGTCAATATCTCTAGGAATTGATGTTATATAATTATCTAAACTAGTTAAGAATCTAGGTACATTACAGCTAGGGGATCTATACATGCCAATCAAATTTAAATATTTACCACTGATGGTTTTAATATTAAGACATATAGAGTTGCATTCTTCAATATCGCAGTTTAATGTAGTAAAATCTATTGTATCTTTCACATACATACATAAACTATCGCATTTATTAACTTTTGAACTTTTATTAACTACCCTGTAACCTGGAATGTTGAATGTAGAAGGGATATTTTCATTCATCCATGTTTCTGTAAGGATTATTATGTCGTAAGAAGTTTTACAGTTTTGGATAATACACAAAAATTCATTGAAATTTCTGCCTAAACTACGGACATTCATTACATAAATATTGAAAAAGTTAAATCTTTATTTTCACTAGAAGGTAAGTAACTTAAATAATCATCAATTTCATTTGTTGGATTATTTTCACTATCATACAAATTAAAGATTTCCTCTACATCAACCATCGCGAAAAACAAAAATCAATCAATAACAGTCCATTTTTTTTCTTTCCTGCTCCAAGTCCGGTCCTATCCACTTTCCGAAGTCTCGTTTACATTCCTCGATTCCGCGCAAAGGTTGTCCAGATCAGCCTTACAGGAAATTCGAATGGGCCTGGTCTCTTCATTTTCTCTTATGAAAACCTTCCCATTTCTGGTCCATACGAATTTGTAGTTTCGATTTTTCGCAAATAATCTCGTTGAATAAAACAGTTCCTTAAAGAAAGGTGAAAGATTCTCGTTTATGTACACGGGTCCGTCATTCAAATGTTTATTCACATTTACAGTTCTTAGTTGCGTTTGTAGATCGCCTCCATTCTCATTTCCTTCATTCATTTTAGCTTTATCCTTGAGCTCCTTAAGATATTTTCTATAATTCTGAATCAAACTATTTCTTACTGCACGACTAGTGAATCTTAATATGATCGGTTGAATTTTGCCCCTGGTGGCAGGAAGTCTATGTGCAATGTCAATTTCCTCTTCTCTGATATTTATATTCAGACATTTTGCAACATCTTTGACAATCAAATTGACATCCTCACCTTTGGTAAAAGGCAAGCCGTGAAGTTCCAAGTTATTTGCTCTCGTATATTGTTGCAGCTCATTCAGTTGTATTTCCATATCGGTCATTTTGTTCTTTAAGCAGTTGTTTTCTTTAATAATAGATTCGTAATCGGATTTATATTTCTCGATTTTTATTTTGTATTCATCCATCATTGACGAGACAAAACTCCCCTAAAACTGACTGACGAAGCTCCCCTATTTCATCCCTGATTGATTTCATTTCTGATGAAATCGTTTTTCTGATCACCTGAAGAAGTTCATCTTTGAAAGTTGAGGGAATAGTATTACTATCCATTTCAAATGATACCTTAGATTTACAATTCTGACACTTCCACTGTTTCTTTCTTTGCTTTGGAAGCTTCTTATAGTTTAATTCTTCAAATGCAACACACTTGAAGTAGAAGTGCAATGAACAAATGCTACACGTGATTATTTTTTTCCCGTGAATTTTTTATCACAACTGCAACTGCATTTTAACATAATTAAGGGAATTTTTCATCTCAGTATTTTTAAAATTTTATAAATAGTCAGCAAGGTGAATACGAAAAATTAATAAATTACTCTCTTAAAAAATCGGATAGGTTATTGAAAGGAGATTATTAGGAAGAGCCTAGAGAGCGGTCAAGGCACTGGTTTGAGATAGGAAGCTCCTGGTCAATGAATTTTGGTTTTCAAAAGGAAAAGAGAGATTAAAAGCTAATTTGTTGTTTACGTTAGATAACGGTAGGGTATAGGCTATCTTTATCGCTTACAGAAAATACTACGTACCGGCCTCTGTTCATGTAGATCACTGTTCAATGAAAACTAAAAAAGCGAATTATCTTTTTATCCAATGATAATTGAACAAATGTGTGAATGAATTCCTATAGAGCAGAATTTTATCTTCACAACAACACAACACAAGCACTAATTTCACTAGAAAATCTCCACGAAAATAACAAAAATTTATAGGAAAAACAACCAACGATGCTCACTCGACCAATTTTGATGTTATAGGAATTTCCATGTTGATGTGATCCCAGAACCGTCTAGTGGTCTCGTCACATTCTGTCAATCATAATTAATAATGGATTCTCAGATGGCTATCGATCATTGTATTTAGTGCAGTTCACTTCTAAGTAGAATAAAGCCTAGTTATCGAGGTGAACAGAATTCATTTATTATATCTGCACTGATGCATTAAACTGTTCTATACTACATCAAACAGTTACCGGTACGGTTCTACACTTGGTCTTACTGGTTACTGCCAGTACTAAGCCTATTTAATAAGTTTAAGATTTACTGTTGGTTTTTTATTTTATAGACCAATTATGAATAGATTGAAAAATCTTAATTTGAAAATAATAATTGAATAAATAAAGAGAATTAATGAATAAAATAGAAATAATAATCATGATAATGATTAAAATGATTATTGCAATGCCTAATTTGTTGCTTAAAAACCAAAAGATCTGAGACTTACAAAAACAATAAAAAATACACTTCAAATCAAATACCATTTTTTCACACATCATGGCCACACAGTCCAACCCCTAAGAACTTGTTCCCCTGGTGGCAGGCTGATGAAGCTCCTCTTCTGGAGTGAAATGCATCCCACTTCAATATGCCAAAAGTAAGTGATTTACTCACTTTACATTGAAATACACGTCGTTTTCTACTATATAAGTGAAAAAAACAATAACATCCCGAGGCTATTTATCATAGGCCTACAGTAAGTTATGTAATGTTACACATACATGTAATACTGCACAGTATAATCATATTGTTTAACTGTATATAGTATATACTAGAAAATATACTAGTATATACAAAATCATGCGTTTGTAATATGTAGGTTTACTTCACATAGATTATTTTTATTTTAATTACTTTTTTTAAGTGATAAGTTCGAAATAAAAATTTACTTGTAAACTTTCATTCACCATGTAAACATCATCATTCTCACACTCATCATCACCTTTGCTTAAAATATTTGCTATCAAGTCGCAATTGTAATAATAAATGAATGAATGAATGAAATTATATTATTCAGATTTATATTGCAGAGACTCGTGAGTATACAGTAGTGTCTTTGAAGTTATACAGTACTATTATACTGTGCAGTATCTATAATCTATATGTAATATAAGGGTGACCCATTAATGTAAAAAATGAGGGCTTAACTGGTCTCAATCTATTTTCAAATTTTCGTCTGTTGGAAAATCATCCACTATATTATCAGCCTTTAAAATACCACTAAGTGGCTCTTCCATTAAATAGCTTGTTCCACTTTGTTCTAAGTAATGATAATTGTATGTGGGTTTTAGATGGGTAAGGATAAAAACAAGGAAGTGTTACACGTGTCCTTGATCGTTTGAGAAAATCTCGAGCACATGCCTGAAATTCTAATTGACCCGCTGATAGCTTGCCAACGCACTTTATTGTTACGGTCAAATTAGAGACTAGTACTCCACCCTACCGGCACTCTACCCTGCCAAGCTGTTCAGAACTCCCCTTCCTGCACCAATCAAACTTGAATTGTCTTCATACGTTTCCCAATCTTATTAGTTGTCTATGCTTTATCAAATAATGTAGCTCAATATATAATTTTTATGTAATATGGTATATCAACTCTTATAATAATACGAGCCCACATATTACATTACTTGTGAGGAAATGTGGTGAAGGATGAGTTCTTTTCTCATGTAAAATTACCATCAGGTAACTACCATAATGTTAAAAATCACCATCAATCTGGTCCCATGAATTAAAAGTCCATGCAACTAGAGAATCAAAACATTGTATTTTCAGTTTAATGCAAGAGTAAAAACCGGATGAATAACTAATAAAGAAATACATTTATTTATTTGATTGAAATAGTATAATAAGGCGTTAGCCCAAAACTTCTTCCATTGATGGTAGGATTGATGGTGATATTTTGAAATCTCTCCATAATGAGACAACTTAATTTTGTCAAATTTCACTAATTTATTATAAAAGCTTACAAAATAAGGTTTCATATTTTACCAATGCACCTTCAGCTTATTCACTCACACGATGTTCGCTCTGAAAAACACCACTATGAAAATATCCATTTGAAAACCAGAAATGTTGTTATAAAAGCCAAATTAAAATTTTAAAGTGAAACTATCCCCAAATATGCATTAATATAAAATGTGAAACCTGGTTCTGTAAGCTTTAATAATGAATTAGTGAAATTTGACAAAATCTAAGACTTCTTCTATTCTAATTTTGAACATTAAAATGTCCAAATTCAGGTTATACCCCTTATTCACTCACACAATGTTCGCTCTGAAAAACATCACTATGAAAATATCCATTTGAAAACCAGAAATGTTGTTATGAAAGCCAAATTAAAATTTTAAAGTGAAACTATCCCCAAATATGCATTAACAACTTGAAATTTCAATCTAAAATAAATAAACTTTAAATTGAATTGACCGTTTATGAATAAAAAATAGCTATAAATCCTTTAGAAACTTGACAGGGACATTCATTTGAGTTTATTTTTTTATAAATTTCAATCAGGGATTGATGTATTTTTCCTCATCAATTATACGAGTTCATTCGTATATTCACTCTATAAAGCAATGTATAACAATTTACATATTGATGTATGAATAATTTTGAGGGCATGTACTTACACATCTGTGTGTCACATGGAGTGACAACGAATTACCTGATCACAGCTTTTAACCGTGTTCAAAGTAAACGAATCAGCATCCACTGTACCGTACTTTGAAGGTAGTAAGATGGCTGTTATGAAGTGATGGCACTTTCTACCTTGAAGGAGTGAGTATTTTGAATAGTTTCGTTTGCTGAAAAATTGAATTTTAGTTTTAAATTACAAATACTGCAGTAAACAAACTAAATATTCCATCAAGCAAGTAAGGAAAACATAGCTGACCAGTATTCCAGACTTAATCTTCAACTGGCGACATTGGCATGGATTCAAAATGGAATGCCATTAGCAGGCCAATGTCTGGTCTGTCGCCTCTTAATTCCCATTACAAAATAGTCACCATTCACATGATTGATCTCCTACATTCAGTTTTCGTGTAGTAAAAATCATCTTAACTGAACGGATTTGCCGATTGGATGAAACGTTTTAATATTAGTACTTTCACACTTGCCTGTTCGTGGTTTTGTACATTTGATACGTATTTTGTCAATTTTTTCTGTTGATTCCATAACATGTTTCTCCAATTTCTCTTTAATGAGATGAGTTTCGGGAGTAATGAGGATTGAACCATGACTGCACAAAATATTTCTCAGATAACCGACTGATCGTTGCAATCAGAGAGTATAGAATAAAACTGGTTAGGATTAGGAATTTGGATTTGTATCGGTTTATTTTCAACAGAGCTATTATATGTTCCTATTAAATACTGAATTAATATTGCTATTAAGAATTGTTTTTTTTTAATTCAAATTTCATCCACTTTATTTAGAATTATTTAAACTTCATGTTTCCCATATATAGTCTGTCCAAGCAAAGAAGAGCCTCTGGCAAGATGGGAAAATGGCTCCAGCTTGGTCAATATTTGTTCAGGAATGATAAATGTGGTAATTATAGTAGATCAAATTGTTTCCTACAATTTGAGATCAAATTGATAATTTTTGAACCAATATTGACCGAGCTTGAACCATTTTCCCATCTTGCCAGAGGGTCTTCTTTGCTTATACCTATACCAAGAATTTAGTTATCAATTGGCCCTGTATCTAAAATCTGCAAATCTCTTCACTTGATGGTGAAATTCCTATTTTTGAATTCAGCCAGTATTTATTATTGCGTCTGTGAATTGTCAAGCCTTATTCATGTGGTGGTGGATGCTAGCCAAATTATTTGCACGCTAATTTTGCTTGAAACACTTTCCGCTCTTTACTAATAAACTTCTTTCCTCCAACTTTCATCGTTTCCAAACTTTTGTATTCGCATCTGCCATGCTCCATTATTCATATTCCCGGTGTAGAGCTGGCTTTTATTTATGAGATGAAAAATGCAATATTCTTACATTCTTATGAAGTTCGTCATAGTCTCCAAATGAACACTGCACTCCAAAGTACACTGAAATAAAATTAAGTCATCATTTCCTTAATAATAATTAATTATTTCGATATTTTCAATTATTGTAGTTGAACATGTGAATTATGTATGTTTTCGTAAAAAACAGGGAAATGATCCGTTGATCCTTTTCTTTTTGTCCAATAATGCTACAATCTAATTTCAACAATTCAGTTATTCAATCATTTTAATAATTTAAATCATTATAATTCTATAAGTTACTGACGATACATGGTCAAAATTTAGAAGACTTTGTAGAATTCTTTATAATTATAAATTATATTAGAGTTATTTTTGATGAGTTGATACTACAATTTTGTTATTAATTTCTTCACGATACGAATAGATTTATACTGTATTTTCTCAATATAGTTGAGTCTATTGAACTATAAATAACTCAATTAATAGACTCTGCTATTGACTTTATTAATAGCTCTTTAATAATTTTTGATGATGTAATAGCCTACTGAATACACTCTGATATTACCTGATAAGTTTATTATATTAGTGACTTTGTCATTTACCATGTTGGTCCACGGCAGTAGAATACATTTATTCACATATTATTGTCATCTATTCTTTCAATTTAATAATGCTTGCTATCTATGAGACTAGTTATCTAAAAGATTTCTATCTCTTTAATAAATATTTACCATCATTCTTACTTTGTTTTGCAGGACACGGGGCGGTGGCGAGTCGTTGGATGGCGAGCGATTCGTGGCAGACAGTGGCGGAGGCGTGCTGCGTATCCGGGGCGCCCGTCTCAGCGACAGCGGGCCGTACAGGGCGCGGGCGCTGGTGGGCGCCGTGGACGGGGCGCCGCACGTCGACTATGAGCTGGACGTGTATGCGGCCGAGGGAGACGTGCCCGCCTTCCTCAGACGCCTCACGGATCTGGCCGTCAAGGTCGGCACACGGACACGACTGCTTGTCGAAATCAAGAGTGCCACTCAAGTCAAGGTAATGCAGATCTTATGTAGAACCAATGTGCAAATAAATTAATGTAAATTAATCAATAATCAATCACAGTTCCCTTTAAGATAAGTTAATTTATTCCACAACTAGTTTCGAACTATTAATAGTCATTTTAAAATTACTAAAATATATATACTATAATAATAACTGTGATAAATAACAATGAATGTTTAGTTATATAAAATAAATGGCTAAAGTAACAAACTGAACATAAAAATTTTTAGTTAATATAACTATAATCTGTCCAAGCAAATAAGAAGCCTCTCTAGCAAGATGGGAAAATTACTTGAATTGACCAGCTTGGTCAATATTTGTTCAATAATTATAAAGGCGGTCTTGATAGGAGGCTTGATGAAATAATTGTTTCCTACAATTTGAGCTCAGATTAATAATTTTTGAACCAAAATTGACCAAGCTTGAGTCATTTTCACATCTTGCCAGAGGGTCTTCTTTGCTTGGACAGACTATACAACTGTAATGAATTCTTATTATTATAATAATGAATTGTAATATTTATAATGCTAATATGCTAGTTACATTACAGTCAAAGTTATATTAGCTAAAAGTGGTTTATTTTGTTCAGTTTCACTTGAAAATGACCATTAATTAATAGTTCGAAAATAGTTGTGAAGAGATATACTTATCTTGGATACTGTGATTTGTTATTGATCTACATTGAAGCATACATTTTCCAAATTATTTAAATTCTCTAGAAAAATGTCATCACCAGTTCAGGAATCCTGACGTATGATGGTATGATACTTGACGTATGACTTGAAAACCCACCTTTCTCTTCATTATCTTGCTTAGGATCGGTTCTCAAAATTGGGAAAAAATTGTATCAACATAGATACAAGTACTGAAAAATGGCTCTTTTCTTTGGTTCTCTGGACCCATGAAATTTGAACAGTAACTAATCGAATGTGGTTCGATCTGAAGGTTCTTCTATTTATTGAGGCGAAACTAAATTCATTCATCTGTTGAAATTTATATGAGCATTTGTCACTAGCAAACAAGCAGAAAATATATGTATTCCGGCTTCCAGGTTATTTTCAATTTAGTAATAAAACATCAATGGAAGATTCTAGCCGCAAGGAACTGTGAAGCTTGAAAAATTCTCAGCTATCTTCAAGCCATTAAAATGCACTGAACTTTATCTTATTCCTTTTTTCAACGTTTTAGTTTGAAATTTATAGAAGACGTTTGATGAAGATGTTTCTAGCGAACATTTATTCTAATTTTATTCGTAAATAAAAGTCAAGTCGTAAAGCATTGAGTCAAAAGCGGGGAACTGGAGAATTGGGCTGGATGAGCTTTCTGACTCCAGAAATGCCTCCAAAGAATGTGTTTGCGCTTAGGCGTTCCTGAGTGTGTGCGTCATCACACTAGAGTGTTTACAAAAATCTGTCAAGCCTACAATTTGTTTTTTTTATTATTTCGAACATCCATTTTTGTTTATTTTGGTATAGTGCAACTCTTCGAATTGATATTTTATCTATTCATGTGTGTAGGCTAGAGTGGTCTGAGTTTTTTTTTAATGTCTTATCTTACGTCGTTTTGTTGGATTATCATCATTCAATTGAGAATCAATAACATTTTACGAATTCAAAGGGCTCCTACCAAACTTTCTCTATTGCTATTCAGCTAGTTCGTTACAGTTAAGCGGACTATTATTGTAGACACCATGAGCTGTTAGAACTCAAGGAACTGACAAAGTTGCCTTTTTTCGTACTCGTTCTACTAATGAGAGTGATTTATTCACAAAATAAAACTGGTGTATTTTATTCTCTATATCAGTATTATTTATTAAAGACCAAAAGTCACCTTTTGTAATATTCACTGAATTCAATATTTTCGTGAGGCATATTTTGGCCGTAAGTTGAATAATTTTTGAAGAAACTGTCCATGTTATTATTCATTTGAGGAAAACAGTGAAGAATAATTATTTCTTAGAAATTTATTGAAAAACTGTTCAATTAATATTATCTGTAACATATACCACATATATATAATATATAAGGTATATAATAATCGATCTGGCAAGCACATCAAAACAGCTATTAACAATTTATGTATAATTGTACATCCATATTGATTCATTTGATGCAAATTTTAAACACAAATGCTGTACATTCTCGATTTATTAGCATGTATACAAAATTTTGACTAATTTTTGAAACTACTTAGTAGAGGATCAAGTTGGTTTTGAAATGACGTTTCGAGAAAATATTTTGTGATAGTGTTCGCCTATTATTTCTGTTGATTGAATTTTCACTCAATCTTGGACAATTATTTTTTTCTGAAACTTTTACACATGAACTTACAATTTATAAGTTTGCCTACAATAAAAAAAGCATTTATTCATCTCATATCTGTTATTCATGGCTGTTTGTTTCACAGACTGCCTGGCTACGTCAGGGTAAAGAAGTGATACCCAATGAGCGGCTGCACTTTCTGAACGAGGGATCGTTCTTCTGCCTGGATGTGGCGCCCGTTACCCTGGAAGACTCCGGCGAATGGGCCGTGGTCGCACAGAACGTCGAGGGACGTGCTACTTGTTCCTGTTTCCTCAATGTTCTTGGTGAGTTGAAGAACGCATTATTTCTGAAAGTCTTAACAAACCCTAGAATGCAGCATTGGTCTGTCCAAGCAAAGAAAACATTCTGGCAAGATGGAAAAATGACTCCAGCTCGGCCAATATTGGTTCAAAAATTATAAATTTGGTCTTAAATTGTAGGAAACATTCTGATCTACAATTTGAGACCAAATTTATCATTTTTTAACCAATATTGGCCGAGATGGAGTCATTTCCCCATCTTGCCATAGTGTCTTCTTTTCTTGGACCGACCATATTTGTGGAGTACAGTGCTGCCAGATTTAATAGGAAGCCAACTAGAGTTGTCGCGTTTCAAAATTACTGCAATCTTTATTATTACTATCATAATCTACAGTAAATATAATTAAGGCCCGCTTTTCCCAATGAGGCTCAAGCGAAGATAGGTTCAAATTGTATCTGACCCTGATTGTAAATAATCAGATGTTATTTGAGCCTATAACTTTGCTCAAGCTGCCTTGGGGGAACGGGCCTAAGTCTACCAAAATTCATATGTAAAATTTCCCTAGAAAATTTTATGTTCATCCATAGTCATGATTAATCAATTATATTATATTCAGTATAAAATGAATGTATGGCTTTCTGTGAATACTAACGTAAAATCTAATTAACCTATCAAACAAGTAGATTAATGGAAGAAAATGATTTCATAAGAGATTATTAAACAATATTATTTATTCCCTACTGAACGTCACACTATTCAATAGATTGTACAGTAAGTTCATTTCCAATATTCTTTAGTATTCGATGAATGATCTTGTATTCATAAGTGCATCTAGGCTACATATTTATTATAAATATTTATCTCGACTGAAGATAACAAGATTATCTTCATAATGAAACAAGATTCATTGTTATCTCTATTCTCAAAAGTATGAGACTGTCCTTATTGTCCTGTTCATGAAGACCGGATGAAAATTGAACCGAGTATAGTATCCTTGATTCAATTTCACTACTTTTGAATATTATTGTTCTGCTGATAACGCCATTGATAAGTGACTGGATGGAAATTGAACTCATCAGGCAGTGACATGTGCGACCTATTCTGGAAAGGACTCTCGCTCCATTTGAAAACTGGCAACATGGAATCTGTGCCAGTGGTGGGACCTGAGACGGCGACAAACTTCAAGTCATGGAACAGCTGGTGGTTGGTAAGTTTGGCATCGGTGGCTCCCGCGCACTTCCTTTGCTGCACTCCTTTTCCTTCGGCGGGATTCAGGTCCTTACGGGAGGATATGGCACCGGCTGCACTGTACGGAGGTGAACATTTCTCACAAACAGCAAAAGGTTCTTTGGTGAAGTCGTTGGATCTCATTAACGACATAAAACTATCCATGTCGTGCACTTTACCCTGGTCTCTGGCAAATATTTTAGCACGAGGAGCTTCCGTA
Source organism: Sogatella furcifera (assembly GCA_017141385.1). NCBI lineage: Eukaryota > Metazoa > Arthropoda > Insecta > Hemiptera > Delphacidae > Sogatella > Sogatella furcifera. Next base: position 25,551,925 of record CM029551.1, read on the forward strand.
TAAGAGTACCATTTTCCCTGCTCGTCTGTTTTACTCTTCTGCTCATAGCCACTCATAAGGTACATATCTTTGAAGTAGGGAATGTTGTAACTGCTCCAATAACCTTTTTCAACTAAAACACCTGTCAAATCTTTGTGCACATAGTAATGAGGCATCTGTTCACCAACCCACAGAGCTCCAATATCCAAATGTTTCTCCTGCTTTTTGAATTTATTATAGTCGAAAACCATCCACTGGTTGTTGTAGGTGCCACTATTGTACTTCTCAAACATCTCATGCCAAGTTTTTCCATCCACAGCCAAACGATTCGAAATCATAGCTCGAAATTCTTCCCAAACAATACCCTCAGGTTTGATCCCTCCGAAAAGGCTGCGATTAAATACAGCGTTGGTGGTTTCCATGACAGCCAAACCTGATGACATTAGGTAGAAATCATCAATAGAAACTATGGTTCCCGGGTAGGAGGACATGGTCATTTCGTAACCGGGAATGAGAGCTTGGTCCTGCGGTGATCTACGGTAGCGAAGCACGTACTTCTTGAGAATTCGCAGCATTTCGGTGTATTCGCCCCAGGTAACGTGGCCAAAGTAGATGTCGCTGTAGTCGGGCATGATTTTTACAAGGGCTGAGCAGTGGTCGGTATCGTCTGAAACTAATAAAAAAATTTAAGCTGAATTATTCTTCATCTAGACCTGAAAATCATGAATTAATGAAATGCTTGTATTATGAGAATTTTTGAAACAAGATGTAAGTGGAAAAACTATGAATAGAAATATGAAGCTTAGAGATGAAAAAATATTCAAAGAATAAAAGCAAACTGAACTATTTCAATAATTGTTTTCCATATATTTTAGAATGCGTTCGATTCAGTTGAAAACAGGAAAGTAGAAACGTATGTGATATAGGAGAGGTAAGGTGTATGATTGATAGGATTCAGTACATTTTTGCAATACCACGGATAAAATGCAAATTCAAATTATAATATTGGGCTACCACTGATGCTTTTAGATTCACGTATCCTTTCTTGTATAATAATTTATTTACGCATAACATTTTTTGAACTCAAATAGTAGTTGCATTTGGTAATGACTCTTATGACTTGATAAACATTTCATGAGTTCATAAAATACAAAAACGGTACCGAGATTTTTATTTAATGAATTGAGAAAAAATTTATTCCTAAATAAATTATACATTTCTTATAAGAAGGTTGGATTAAGCCAATCGAATATTGCAGCTTCTGTTGTATTAAGAAGGAAATATATAATCTCGCAGAACAATTTCAACTACTAAAACCTTAATTTTAATAACTTCAACCTCATTACCTTGAATTTCTGAGGAATTCTGATTAATTATATTTTGAATGTCTCCCACTTCAGTCATAAGATTCAACCACATGAAGTCACTGGCTCCAAGCTTTTCGTGTTTAGTATTAACGTTATAGCCCTCCTGAAACAAAACATTAGTCAATTTTATTATCGAAAAAAGTAGGCTATTTGGTAATTGGAAAATTCCTCGTGAAATCTTATTTGTTTGAAATTCAATGTAGTATCCCTGCACTAATATAGTTAGCGTAGGCTGAGAAGACACGCGGTTACAACGTACTGTGCATTATGATGGTGTCTCTTCTCAGCTTGCACGTACTATTCCTATCCCAGTGGTGAGGAAATATTTACTTGATGGTCTGTTGAGTTAGCATTCTCAACCGGCTCTAGCTGCGCTGCTCTACCCATCACTATTCAATTCAAAATTCATTTATTTATCCAACACAAGTCACAAACTTAGAGATAGATGAATTAGTAAATTAAATTATAATAATATAGCAATATAATATCTCCAAATCAATTATACTATATAAAATAAGGAAGGCCCCTGCAAGGTTTAAGAACCTTTTTGCGCATATTCACATAACTATATTATCTTTGTTATTAGGTCTACTAATGTATTGTAATAAATCAATAAATTGTGAAATTCACCATTTATTGTTATATTATACATTAGTATCCATAATAACAGAGTAAACATTTATAAAAGGCTATAGTTTTGTGAATAGAGTTGTGATGGCTAGAGCATTGCAGTCAGAGTCATGGCAGCTCGAGCTGCCGCTTGTGAATGCTACTAAGGGTGCATGTGAATGCTACTAATACCTTGAGGGTGCATCAAAATCGCAAGAGTAACTCATTGCTTGAAAGTGGTTTTTATAATAGAAATGAGAAATTCATCATATTTCCAGTATTGGTATAAATAGTATTCGTTGACCCAAAAACTTTATTAAAAAGCCTATTCAGTTGAAATAATCTACTTCAATTTGTTATTTAAAAATATCCACGTTTCTTATTTTCAAGTCTTTCTAGTTTTGTCTCTCAATATCAGAAACTATAATCTTTCTCAAGAAACCATGGATGACTGAATGGACTATTATAAAGCTTGGTGCTCTCAGTTCAATTAACTTTCATGAAGAGACACCTATAAATTTTTCGAACTAAGCAATCTAAATTGGAAGATCTTGTATAATATTGAATGTAAACTGAACAGTGGACACACCACTTCCTCATATTAACAAGGAAATTTCAGTTTGAGTTGATGTTGGACAAAAAAGCTGTAAAATCAATAAATACTTTTTAAATAACCCAACATTTCTGGCTGAGTTTGCCTTCATTAATATTTCAATGTGAGAGTTGATTTACAGATATTTTATCTTTGTTAACATCGACTGAAACTGAAACGGAAACGTACTTTCACACATGCAGTTTGCAGAGATCAAAGTGTACTTCAAATTTTCGCATTAAAGGTGAAAAATTTAAGTTTTTTTTTAAATTGTAGCCGAACCAAATTTCAGACGGAGAAATTTCACAGATATTTTTTGTAGAGAATAAAATTTGGAAGGGATTTATTTATTTAGCGTATGGCTTTTAATAGTGGGGAGACCCTAGGGTTGTTCCACTTCGCTTTCCACTTGGAAGGGATTAAGACCATTCGCAGCTCTGTATCATCAACCGTTTTCAAGTTACGATTTTTTTTACTCCCCAATTTTTTCACAGAAATTATTTTGTTATAGTCTGTCCAAGTAGAGAAGACATTCTGGCAAGATGGTAAAATGACTCCAGCTCGGTCAGTATTGGTTTTAAAATCATAAATTTAGTCTCAAATTGCAGATCAGAATGTTTCCTACAATTTGAGACCAAATTTATAATTCTTAAATCTATATTGATCGAGCTGGAGTCATTTCACCAACTTGCCAGAATGTCTCCTCTGCTTGGATAGACTATAACAAAATAATTTCTTACAGGTATTATCCAATAGGTATTTCTTATATATATTAAGTGAAAAAATTAAGAAGTTGTGTGGCACAGCCTTAACTCATTGAAAAAATATTTTCGTAAAAAGTTATCTTACCAGCATTCCTGTGACTTGAGCATAGAAAAATTGCAGCTGATACAAGTACGTGTCGTTTCCATTATCCTTAAATTTGTCCATTATCCAATTGGTGTTTTTCACAATGAATGCGTCAATTTTCTTGCAGTTTTCTTTGTCATCCTTACACCAGTCTCTGACAGTATTGTACCAGCGACTATAAATCAAATCAGCTGTTAGAAATCCCTCCAAATAGCCAGCATGATAAGCTTGCGACAAGCTGTCAGCTTCAATGTTGGTTTCAATTTCAAGATATCCAAACCCCGTTCGATTGATTTTGTTATCGAAATATCCCCGTGCGGTCCATGAGCCACCGTTTTTCGGCACACCCTGTATAACGTCAACACTAGTGTTCACTGCTAACGATTTCTGCGTGAAGTAGAACTTGATGGGGCGATGTGCCAGAACACAACAGCTTGCCAAAAGTAGACAAATCAATTTCAATAACATGTTTGAAACGTTTCTGTATTTTTTCACAAATTTATGCTTGAAACGATTACACACACTTGGAAATATCACACACCTGATTGAAGAAAAAAATGTTGATATTTCCTAAATTTTCAAAAAGCCTACTTGTACTGTAAACATATAAGTTGATCAGATAATTTTCTGTTAATTGTCTAGTAGTTTGAGAAAATATAGCAAATCATTTTAGAGCGTTTCACTAAGTTTTCTACGTAAACCTTGAATCAGTTATTAGAACAGTGATTTGGATCAGAATCACAGAAATACTTTGTATAGTTTCGAGGCAATAGAAAATAATTATTGTAGTGAACCTCAACCAAATTCCTTGAAAACAAACTCCGCACTCACTGAAGGAATTTCACTTACTTCAGTTATGAACAATGATTCGGATGAACTGATTAGAATGATTTTCTTCACTGTTATCGAATATTTACAAGATAATCACAAATAAATATTATTTCGAGTGACTGGTTTTTTTCTCAAAATTTACGTTTGAAATTATAAACTTTGAATAGGTGAAATTATTGAAGAAAACGAGATAGTTATACACTTTTGAATAGAAAAACGTTATCACTGAGAACGATAATAGAAAACTACACGGATGAACTAAAACAACCAATACACAAACCAATGTTCCACCGATAAGCTAGCACAAACTCTCTGTAGCCTCTATTGAATAAATTACTGACTGATTTATCTAGCTGGGACTAGAGATCAGAGTTCAATTACTCATTGAACGCTACTAGCGATTGTTTGGAAAGGTTTAGAAAACAAAATTTATTTAATAGTGATTACAGCACTCTTCCATCTTTTCCCCCAATTACTTCAAGTAATGCAACACCTTTAAAAACCCGAGAGGAAACTACCGTCTTTTTAACCAATTACTCTAGTTTCATGTCAGAATTTATGCGTTTTTAAACTATTTATAGCATTCAAAAGGAAATGTGACTAGACGTTGAGTGATAATCAGTCATTCAACAGGAAAAAACTGTAGAATTGACATTTACAAATGTGGATTAAAATTGACAACTTGTATAGGTAACTAATGAATTTATTGTTTATGTCAAATCTAAGACTGAGCTGGGGAAGTACATGCAGGCAATTTTCAAGGTATTGATTGTGGGAAATATCAACACAGTTTTTTCAACGGTTGGAAGCGAACTTCTTTAGGAAATCCGTTGTTATCAGTTTTTCCTTTTCCAAAAATTATATTAAATTATAATAGTTTTCCTATTAGAATGCATTGGTTTTTCCATGATTGGAAACAAACAAAAAGATGATGAATTGTTTGAATAATGTTTAAAGATTGAACTTTCTCCTTTAAATATTGAGATATTCATTATCAGTTTGTGTAATAATATTTACAAAGCACTTCATTCCGAAGCTATGTTTATCAGATCAGATTAAATACCGTATTCCAGCATCTTTCAAATGTCTTGGTAGGTCCATTATCAGTATATGCCTAATCAATAACAAATTATTCCGTTTTTTGCCTAAATTCATCTATTATTCAATGACAATGAAATACTATTAATAGTATAAGGAAGCACATAACAGAATCATAAATTGAATACAAAAATTTGTAAATGGTAGGGAACTTCAGATTTTTATTCTATTTCCCATATTATATTCATTTCATTATCATTCATTCTTAATTTTGTAAATGTAATAATTTTGCATATAGATTAAGATAATTTATTATTTTAATCATTCTGATCATTTTAATCATGCAAAATCACCGTTTTACAGTACCTGGAAGCTTGGTGATTTTGTGGTAGTTGAAATTAGAACTATAATTTCCCTAAAAAAACATTTGTATTGTATTTACGCATTACAATATAGCAAAAAAAAAGAAAATACTAGCTGTGATAAGCGATCACAGCATACTAGATAAACTATCATAGCATCAATCCTAGAAGAGAGTAGAGGACCGATTCCCAAGCGGCAGGTCAAGCTGTCGCGGCTTCAGCTGCGCTGCTGGAGCTGCCCGGCTCTAGCTGCGCTGCTCCAGCCATCACAACTCCATCCACATAACTATATTATAAATATTCATTTCGTTATTAGGGCTACCAATACATAATAAGCCAATAAATAGTGAAATTCACTTGAAAATGACTTGAAGATGGAGAATTTCACTATTTATTGATTTATTATAATATCCCTATATTATATACCCCGATTATATTAGTACCCCTAATAACTTAGTGAACATTCATAATATAGTTGTGTGAATAGGGTTGTGATGGCTAGAGTAGCGCAGCTGAAACGGGCAGCTACAGCAGCGCAGCTACAGCCGCGACAGCTCGAGCTGCCGCTTGCTGGGAATCGTACCTGCTTCTAAGGCTCAGCTTTACATGCGTTATACAAATACAATACAATACAGCTGATAGAAGCAGAGCGCTTCACACCAATGGCCACACTGTAGTCCATCAATAGTCTCTGTAGGCTATACATATTCATACACATTTATTTGATAAAACACAATCAGTTAATCAATCACTTACTCACTCACCCTCTCACTCAATCATAACATATTTAGGATACAATTCGTGAAATGAAAACACAAAACATAATTGTTTGTCTGCATTTGCATTGTTGTTACAGTGCCGAAAGCGTACAAGAAGCCGTTGTTCGTTGAGGAGCTGCGCGCGGTGCTGACGGAGGGAGGGACGGTGTCGCTGGAGTGCAAGGTGATCGGAGTGCCGACGCCACAGCTGCGATGGCTGAAGGACGGAGAGGAGATCCGGGCGGGCGACGTGTTTGCACTGTCAGCCGACCCCCGCGACCCCACCACCCTCGGCACCTACACCTGCCAAGCCACTAACTGCATGGGACAGGCCACATCCACATCCAGGGTGCACGTCGTACCTGGAGGAGCGCCTGGACAACCGACTGATCAGAAGAGGTTGGTGGAAAAGTGTTATTGTTTGGTTTAAACCGAATATTACTTACGAGAGCTAGAAACAAAAATCAAGGTGTTCGTCTGTCCCTTGTGCTGTAATGTTGTCTGCAAATAGTCTGTGTAATTGTAATGGACCAGGGGACTAGAGAATATAGTTACGGAATATACTCTGAAAAATAGTCAGCTGCTCAGTTCACTAGCCAGTATTTGGAACTTACAAGGAATAGATAGAACCGCCATCATTTTTTGCTCTAGCAATAGTTAGTAAGTTAATTTTTATCATGCCCTGAACATGAGCGGACAGAGGATGGGTCAACCATCTACGAAAGACTTGAAAGTTCTCATGATGACTGCTTCCTCAGTTTCTGATCAGCCTTACTTGAATTTATAATATTTAATTGCAATTAAATAGAATCATAGAATATCACACCACACCCTTATTGATGATTAGATGATTATTTTAATTATGATGATTAGAATGAAATGTGATTTATTCCATATTTATTTGCTGATAAATCGATTTATAGAATATCTTTCATCGACTGGTTTCAATAAAATTGTTATTGGTCTGATAAGAAATATTTTAGATCACATATAATCGTTGTAAATAGATATAATCACATACTACTTAATCAGTTATGCAAGTCGAATCAAATCAAGCAGCCGGTTAAATTTGGTCCTGTAATTATTTTTTTTCTTCTGTCGACACATTTTGTATACTGGTACTATCTTATTGCAATTGGTTTGAAATTCAAGAAAACCGACCGTATATTTGACTCTACCTCTGGTCAGGAATTACAGGTAAGATCTCAATGAAGCAGTTGTGGGCCTCTATGAGCCTATAAAGATATGTTATATAGTCCAGTGTTTCCTTTTTTTAAAGGCTACCATTAATGTATATTAATGTACATTCTTGTTAAGATTGATTTTAATTAACGGCAAATAAGCTAATTTCATTTTAGTTTGACGCTGTAAATAATTTTTGTATTGAAATGGCACCTGCTAAAAAATCAACGGGTTTAGCAGGACCAAAAACTGTAATAATTTATTTCAAATAAAATTCATTGATCAAAATCACAGCCCCCTTTTGATATCTTTTATTAAAAAACAACATCGCTCTCCCAAGAAGCATTCTCAAGTACACTCTAGAACTTTTTGTACTTGAGAATGCTTCTTAAGAGAACGAATCATGTTGTGTTTGAATAAAAATACGGAGTTGTGTCATAATATTTTATTTTACTTATAGCGAGATAGAAATCTCCTTTAAATGGGGACTGTGATTTTGATTTTAATTTATTTAACATACCTAGTCCAGTTTGTAAAAAATGCGTATCAGGAGACTTGAGCCTTATTATCTCAAGGCTTGATCAGTAGCCTAAATATTTATATTATACATTAAAATAATTATCTAATTGTTCAAATTTTCAGTATCATTCCATCTGGTCCAGTTCCAAAGTTCAAAGACAACCTGAAAGACCAAAAGGTCAAGATTGGTGGATCTCTACTATTGGAAAACCAAGGTAATATGAAAGTTCCGATTTCTTACTTTGTAAAAGTGCTAAAATTATGGAATTTTTATTAAAAATAATACTTTATTTTTGTTTTATATGAGTTACGTTGGTTTAGGCTATACGATAAAAACTTCTGAAAATCAATGTAAGAATACATTACTTCAAGTTATTATTCAATTTGATTCCAACTTACGCACTTAACGATATTTCAACCAATTGGATAAATTATTAACAATGAGCATTAAAAACATTTTTGAACAATTCATTGGTAGATTATAATTATTTCAAATCTTTCCATTTCTCCGCGTCACACTTTATAAGAAACTGTGATGGCTATTACTGACACTCTTTGGGTAAGAACATGTCAAATAAGGTGATGCTTAAGGTTAGGCTGGGGTGCTACATAGGTCCTATACATAATTCTACAGTTCTACATCTATATCATATGATGTGTATATTGTTATTGTTATTGTTATGAGGGTGAGCCAATATGATAGTATAGTATAAACCTCAAGCCTAAGCCTAATCTTATGCATCACCTTTTTGACATATTCTTACCCTTTCTGATGAGTTTTCAGTGCAAAGACAATTTTATTATTATTGGCATTTCTAATTTTTAGTTGAAGTTCCACCATGGCCGAAAGACATATCGTGGTTCAATTCCCAGGGACTAGTTGAGGAAGGAGGCCGATATCACATAATGGCTGATGGATTGGGAGGCTATAGCATATCTGTCAATCCAGTGGAAGGTGTAGACCAAGGCCAGTGGAAATGTGTGGCTACTAGTAACTTGGGACTGAAAAGTATCACCGCTTGTAATGTGGCTATGTCATGTGAGTTTATGATTTATTATAAGAATTCGTGTAGTTCTAATTACATTTCTATTTATTGTAATTCACAGCAACAAAACATTATCTTTAAAGCGATATCTATGATTTTTTGGCCCATGTATTGAGGATTGGTTCACCCTTGCATTTCTATACACTTCTCCATACACACCATAACATGTGAAATAGAATCTATAAGAACTTGAATAATATCTTGAAACATCATCAGAGCTATAAAATTTTCTCTCTATTAACTCAATTTTCTCTTAAATTCACTAGTTGATTCCATCTGCTCCACTTAACGAACTCTTAACCAATTGGATAAATAATGAGCATTAGAAATATTAGAATCATAACTTCAACTATTGGAACTTTAAACGTAGTTGAGTGTTGTATGGTTATCTTCAAATAATCACGAATTATTCAAATATTGAGAAGTTCAGAGATGAAGCAATCAATAAGTAGTCAGTCTTAGTAAGGAGTGCTGAAGATGAGCACCATTGCTCGAAACGCGTCCGCGACTCAAAGAAAACGTGAGTGACCTGCAAAGCAAGTATAATTACCTACGTTATTAATCAATATTTAGTACTGCAATTTCAAGAAGCATGGATAACCTCAACGATCAAATCAATAAGAAGTAATGTTAAACATATAAACATAATCCGTTCTGCTAGCGACTGTTTATTGTGATTCTTTTAAAAAAAATTGAATGCGACCTGAAATGTTTTCATTATTAATGAAGAGTGAAAGAAAGTAAAGAGATCTTTTATCAAGAGTTGTAAACAGGTTATAAAAATATCAATGCAGATAACTAATTCCTATTTTTAATTAGATTATTTTCATTATTAAAGTCTTATAATATTAGAGTAATATTTATCACAATCGAATTCTACAAGCAATTCGCTTTACATTGTTTGTAATGTATATAAATTAGAACATTACAAAATTTAACATAAACATAAAGTCAATTTATTAAAAATATTTTGTTTATCCCCAGTTCCAAAGAACTATCGAGCACCCAGGTTTCTGGAAGCCTTACGAGCAGTTCTCACAGAAGAAGGTTTGGTGTCGTTCGAGTGCAAAGTGGTGGGATTCCCCACTCCTCAATTACAATGGTTCAAGGATGGTCAAGAACTGAAGCCTGGAGATGTCTATCAGCTGACTGGCTCAAACTCTTTGGGTAAGCTTATTCCTACGTTGCTGTAAGTTCCTTATCATAAATTGTCATAAATTCCTTATTATAAGTTGCCGTAAGTTCCTTATCATAAGTTACCAAAATAACAAAAATCTTGGAGCATTAGTCATCCTTTTCCTTTTCTTCTTAAGTAATGTTATCTCTAACAAGTTAGGTTTCTATGTTCTTCAATACTCAATATGATACGTTTAATGCATTGAAATAGATTGTTTGGAATCATTCAGCGTAAATCAAGCTTGATAATAAATACATGAATTGAGTGGTATACTCAATTAATATTACACATATTAATTTTTTCTTGAACAATGCTATAGACCTGACTTGGACACCTTCAGGGTATTTCAATAGCATATAAAAATATATTTGATTCTTTATGAGGGATAACACATAACTGCATGATATTTTTACACGAAAAAGTATAATGAAATTAGAGATTCGAGCAGTTTATTGAAACTCCTGTAAAGTAGGCATACCAAATAGCTTTTAATTGTGGCCAATGTGAGGTATATCTTCCAATATTGAAATTGATTTGATGCCACAAAATATGAAAGCTATATTTCATAGTATGCTTGTTTCACATCACCAAGTATTTTTAGTCAGTTCATTACTCCGAACAAATAAACATAAATACTCCTCCATAGCATGGTATTTCAATGGCAATTCACTTGTTATAGTTTTGAGTTGATGAAATTGTGAATCGAACTAAATGTCAAAAAAAGATCTGATGAACTGATTTTTATTGATAGAGAGACCCAGAGACCAGATAATATAATTTGTCAGAGATAAAAAATTTATTTCATGTGAGTTTTGGCGGTAACAGTACAATGGATTCAAGTTTCTACGGTTGAAAAGCTTTGTAAAAGTGTAAAATTGATTCATGACTTTCATAAGCAATTAAACCAGTTTTAAGAGTAGAATTAGTCGTATTTTTTTATTTCTCTGTCATCCACGGAAGACTGCCTGTTTCAATCTAATCAATTCAAGGCTTGATTCAAATTCACTTCAACTGTGTAAAGCTGTTACTTGAACAGCAGTCTACTTAGAATGTATAAATTGAATGTTATCTCAAAACGTTTAGTCTTGGTATTCACATTATTGAAAATGATGTTGTTCTTCCAGGATCCTACTGCTGTATAGCAAGGAATTGCATGGGTGAAGCAAGAAGTACTGCCGAGTTGACAGTTGAAGACATACAAAATCAGTTGACGGAGGAAGAGAAAATCCAGTTGGCAGCAATCAACCGGCCTCCTCAGTTCCAGGTTGGATTGAAGAGTTGTCAAGCCGAAATCAACCAACCATTCCGCTTCACAGTGCAAGGTAAGACAGGTTAAAGAGTATAGATTTTTAGTAGTAGATTTTTTTATAGTCGTAATTTTATGATAGGTGGCAAATGATCTCTGTCAGAGAAATCTGAAGAGTTTTGTTTTATCTGGCGCCAAAAATTAAGGCGGTTGGCGAATGACTGTTATCAATTCTGAGCTCTCTCAGAACAGTCTGTGAGCTGTCTTCAAGAGTACATTGAGACGAGAGCAACCTCAGTTATACTAATTCGCTCTCGAAGACTGCTGAGACTGTCCTGAGAAAGAGCTTAATTTTCATAGCAGTCATACACTCGCACATCTTTAGCTACTGTTTTCGTAGAAGCAGAAAGCTTCCAATAAAATCGAATTGACAATTTCAAAAAGTCTCATTAATTATGGAAATACTTCATTACAGAGACTGTATACTGAATCTGATTATACGTGAAGAATATGTGTCCTCACTCCGATGAGTAATTCTTTTTGCATTTAGTCAAGTACACACTATCAATAGAAGAATAATAAGTCATAAATTATGGAAAGGCTCCACTATAGAGACTATACTGTATATTCATTCTGATCATATACATGAACATGACTGTGCCCTCACTCTGTTGAGGAATTCTTTCTGAAAAGCACAGTATCAATAGAAAAATGATAACTCAGGATTCAATAGTCACTGACCAATCCATAAAACCCGTCAAAAAGCGGTCAGTGAAGATGAAATGAAATGATAACAGACTCTGAAGGTTCCACATAATCTATAATCACTTCACAAATTTTATTCAAAAACGTTTTAAATTATCGGACTCGATTCAATCTTCATTATTCTGCCGATTTCTGGCTTCCGTTTGGGTTCATCATTATGAAGGTGCAAGTGCAGTAGAACAGCAGTATGTAGAATATGGAGACCAGTATGAGCATGTAGGCGTAGTTGGCCATGTTCTCTCTGAATATCTCCCTGGCTCTGACGAGGAGGTCGGGCGTTTCCTGTATGGTGCACATGTGATAGAGCATGGTGCTCGGGTTGAACTGGTCGCCATCGATGGCTGCCGATGTCCATCCCGGGTCACACACGCACAGTCCTGTCTGGTTATCGATGTGGCCGTGGTGGCAGCGCAGGTTAGAGATCTGCAACACACAAAAAAATCTAATGTGTGAAAGCCATTAGATATAAAACTGCATATAAATATTTTATAGTTTTAAAGATGGAAAAAATAATAAATTCTATCGAGATATATGGTCGATTAATATGTTGAAGAACCATTTTCTGGCTCTTCTTAATTTCACTCTGATTTCTTTTTTTTCTAGAATTCAACTAAAATTACTTTCTTTGTCTATATATTTCAGTTGCCAGAAGTTTAATTGATGAACCATCAATTCATTATTACTAGAAATGAAATGAAATATAAATTTAGAAGCTCTTATAATGTGAATATATTCCTTACTGTCTATTTCTAAACTATCATTTGAACATCAAGAGTTATATAAAAATTAAATTCTAATAAACAGGACCATTTTTATGAAGGTGATTAAATTTCATTTCTATGACAAAAATGCCTATTACAAAACCAAATCATTTGAACATCGAGAGTTTTGTAAAACATTTTGTTCTATCAATCAGGACTACAGAGACATGGAGTTCACTCAGTCTCTATAATTTCTATTCATACAGTCTATAATACTCTACATTATTGAGTATTTATAATCTCTATACATACATCAGTCTATAAATATAATTTCTCTATACAATCATACAGTCTTAATTCCACTGTCTCTACAGTCAGGACTATTCAAGATAACTTGATTTAGAGATTCATACTCAGTTATATGGAGATTTGTACTAAGTTATCAAATTGATAAATTCTTATTACCCTTGGTGGTGGATTCGACTTCCATTTGGTGCCAACTTCATTGCGGGTCAAGAATTTGACATCATCCTCAGTGATGGCTTGCTCGAGGTCTCGACAAGTGTTGCTCAAAGGCACATAGGCGATGTCTGGCAGCTCTTTCTCTGGATCACTCATGCAGATGGGAATCGGCTGACAACGTTGGCTGATTGGATTGAAATAACTTCTACTGCCTGCATACTTCAGATGGCACGAGACTGGTTCACAATTGTCCAAAGGATCGTGATCTGGTGATTGACAGTTCCTCACTTCGTGAAAAGAGTAGTAGTTCCTCATGCTAGGTACGAATCTGTCCCTGTAAACAGACGTATCAAACGGAATTCTGTGTCTGATATCGAATGACTCATTTTTCGGAGTTCTGTACCACACTTGTACCAAGCATTCCCCTCTTCTGTTGTGTAAATACAAATTGGGAAAAATCAGAGTTACATTTCTTGATTTTCCCGCAGCCAATGTTCCCATATGACCTCCCATCAGCTTCATAAACTCACAATCTGTGTCATCGTCTGTGATAGCTTCACAACATTCTACCATATTTGTAACCAGGGACACTATTTCTGTACCACGGTTATAAACCGACACATAGAATACCATACCGATATCGTTGCGCTTCATTGTGTAGACGCCGGCTCCTTTCACATCGATCGGGTTCACAATACCCTTCACACAAACCGTTCCCAACAAGATCACCACATAGATTAGAATTAATTTATTGTAAAAATTGTCAATCATGGCTTTATGATTTTTAAAATTGGATATTTGATTGCTAAGACAATTTAAAATACTATCTTTTTCAATGTTGATCAACACTAAACTGTATTCTCTTAACAGAATAAAAATATACAACTTTGCACACATGTTCACTGTCCCACCTGATTTGTAAATATCGATAGAACATTGAAATTTAGTAAATCCAAGGAGGTTCATGAGTAAATCATATAGTTATAAAAAGTTATGCCAAGATTATGAATATCAGTTTGGCTGTGGAGCTTTTCAGAAAAAAGAGCTAACAGAGAGATGTGATTTATAGAGGAGGTTGAAAATGAATGGGATATACTGTATTGACAAAATTACAAAGGAGATGATAAAAATCAAAATTATTCTCGTTTATATTTCATTTACACTTGTTGACATGTTTACACTAGTTGACAATGCACCTAATCAAAATGCAAAGACATGACCGTTCATAAAGCTATCAACAGGTATGTACTCTTTATTAGACCCATCTGTCTATCAAAATAAATTTTTCAAATTATTTTAAATTAAATAGTCAAATAATTGTATTACTTTTTTAATTTACAGTGACTGTCAACCCAGAACCAGTAGTTACTTGGTTTAGAGACGATGAAGAGTTGCAAGGATCCGAGAATTACTCTTTCCTCAAAGAGGCACATGGCTTCTGTCATCTAAGCATACAACGATTGGAACTCATTGATCAGGTAACTACCAAGAACGACTTGAATCGAATTGTATTTTCTCTAACTATAGAGCTTCAGTAATTTTTTCTGAGATTTCAAAATCAACTTTCGACTTATTGAGCTGTAATTAATCAGATTATCATTATATCAACAGGTGTGTACTCCATACAGGGCCCCCTGTGTATTAAAATACAATATTTTTTAAACAGAGAATAGAACAGATAAACTATTCACACCATTCGTCTTCCACTAATCACTGGCATGATATCAGTATTGAACTGGATGTGCTAGTGATTGTGATAGAATATTCCTAATTACTGGTATATTCTTGTGTATAATTACAGGTCTATAGGCCTACAGGTTTCCATGTATAAGAAAACAAAATGTTCTAATTTTAAATACTACGAGTTTCGAACTCATTAGAGTCATTGAAACTCATTTTAAAATGTCCTGGTATTTTAATTGATTTACTAGCACTAATAATCAAAGTGAACAGGTTTTTATATATTTGATCTGTTCATAGGGATGTTTGAGAAATTCAATGTATTTATTCACACCTAATTTAGTTTACATAGAAAAATACACACTTTCTGATTAGGCCTACTCCAATTATTTTCAATTTTCTTCTTTGTGTGGATGTGACATGACCGATTTTTTAGTAGAATATCCAATTAAATTTTATTAATCAAGTTCTAATCGTCCTCTAATTGTGTAAACCAGTAAGAAAGCTGATGTTTTGGGTTTAATTATTGTGTTAAAATATTTTTTTTCAAGTGTGATTGATATATTGTAGGATCTATGATTACAATCATCTCAAAAAATTAATTTGATTCTTGCACACCTTGTTTATTATCCAATATTCGAAATAATTTACATTTCCAAGTATCTCATTATTTTTTGATGCCCGATGACTTTTATAATAATTAAAGAGGAATATTCTTCTTCAAGAATGTCATTCATTATTGTAGTTGAGTTTTTTTTATAATTATATTCTCACATAATATACTTTCTGAATCGTGACTATATCTTATCCAATTGAATATTTAACAGTGTATTATTGTATCTCGATTTACAGGCAGAATGGAAGTGTGTAGCAACAAATGACTATGGCCAAAGTGTGACATCGTGTTTCCTCAAACTAAATATTCCTCGCCATTTCAAAAAGCCTCGATTTCTCGAATGTCTACGAGCTGTTCTCTCAGAAGAAGGGGCAGTCAATTTGGAATGCAAGGTGATCAATATTATCTCTAACCTTATAATAAGAGAACCATATTCTTTTGAAAAATTGTGTATTGTAATGGTAATAATAATTTATCTAATATCGATACATGCAAACCATTGTACTTGTTGAGTTTTTGTGAAGGTGATACTGTGGTAGTTATCCATATTAAATGAAAAGATGAGACAAGGTTTTGTCAAACCATATATCTACTAGAAAATCGAGATACCGGTTTCTTTTGTTACATCAATTTTAATCTCTGGTAAACTCTAGAATTTATCTAGAAAACTGGTAAACCAGTACCGTATGTCGATTTTTTAATAAATCAGTGGTTTGACAATATCTTGTCTTTTCTAAATTAAATTTTCGGTTGAATACAAACCATTGTAATTTATTGTAAACATCAATTAAAATAATTAGGCCTAAATAATTTCAATATCCTATTCCCTTCCATCGTAATGTTTCCTTTTCCCCATTCATTGATTGGGCAGAAATACACTTTGGTTAAAAACACAGACCAATGTTAAAAACGTATTTTATCTACGGGCGTATTGAAAAATTCCTATTTCAGTTTTACAATTGAAATCGAAATCACTACCATTTCAAAACTGAATCTCAGAACCGTGTCGTAATGAACGTTTTTCGACACAGGAGGAACTTTACGATACAGTCCAAATTCCACTTTATGATACATTCCTTGTTTCGTTTTGAAATCAGGTGATAAAAAGTAAACAGTGTTCAACTAACCTCAAAATCAAAACTGCGACTGGGATTGAGTAGCCTACCAGTATTTTTTCGTCAATATTTCAATTTATCTATTTGAATATTTAACTAATTTAAATAGTCCAAAGTTTAAATAGTTAAATATACTTATAACTTTGTTAGTGAATATGTTAATAACTTTCACTTTTACAACAACACTCACGATTTTGTTGCTTGTCAAATGCGTTTTGTGATTCTGACTGATATGTTATTTTTAACATATTTAACAAGTAATAAGTTGATTATCATAACAGTTCAAGGAGGATGAAGACAAAAGAAGTTAAATAAACGATGGTATGTTGATGTTTATAATAGCATACACTTACAGATAGCTTGATACTGGTGGTCTATAGCTTGATACTGGTCTGATACTGATAACTACATTGGTGGTCGTAGATAAAATAGTGTATGCAACGGTTGTATTAGGCCTTTATAGCATTCGTGAGGTATTAGAGCACTCGCTTCGCTCGTGGCTCTAACTTACATCTCACCTCATGCTATAAAGGCTCCCATTATACAACCGTTGCATAAACTACTATTACCAAATTTTGATGAATAATATAAATTAGTCCGAAACGATGTTATGTTCTTTCGCAGCACTTCACACAATAATTTTTTTATCCAGAAAAGAATTATATTTCTTCTTATTAATAATTATTTTGCAGGTTATCGGAGTACCGCAGCCGATTTTGAAATGGTACAAAGATGGTAAAGAGCTGTGTCCCGGAGATATCCATAAGATAATATCAGGAGAGGACGGCACCTGCTGCCTGGGTGTTTACACCTGTGAGGCTCACAATTGCATGGGCACCGTTTCAAGTTCGGCCTCTCTGCTTGGCTTTGAACGTAAGTACACATTAGTTCGATAGAATAAAATATTATTGTTGAAAATGGATGTCATTATCCGAAAGCGCTCAACACGTGAGTTATCGTTTTCTATTGTCTATTTTCTATAGTTATAACTTTTCATAAACTAATATTAAAAAAATGTAAGTAGTTCAAAACTGAAATTAATTATTGTAGCCTATGATAATATTTTTGATGAACATATTTAATTATCGTTCAAGTGTTGAATGATGATAGAAATAATATTCGACTTATATATACTAGACTTACTCTGATTTCTAGTTATTTCTCTATTCTAACCGTTTGCCATAAAAATGTCAGCTATGAATCCTCTAATTTATATCGACAAATATAAAATTAGTATAATTTCACATGACTGAAATAGGTAATTAATTATAAATTGAGATGACGTGTGCTTTCGTTAACTTTTACAGATTGAGTTCTATGTTCTGGCACTCCTGGATACAAAAACTGTAAAAAGTAAAAAAGTGTTATATAAGCGAAGGTCTCACATTGATATTTCAGGCCGTTTAAATTATTTCCAGGTGTGCCGGAACATGAAACTCACTCTGTGCATAATTTATATGTAATTAAATAACACTACTTTTCCATACCATTATTTTGTGATAATTATATCTGATATACCAGAGTCTGTGATTAGCCTGCTCTGCTCCTTGGAAAATAAACTCATTTTGCAACATGTTCAAAAGTGATTCAAAAGTTTCCATCCATGATTTTACACAATATTATGTTTCTGAAATATAATAAGTGATTTAAAAGTTCCAATACAAGATTTTTTACAATATTTCTGAAATTTTTAGAAAAACCTCAGGAGAAAGCAGCCGAACCAGCAGCCACAGCACTGGCGTTGACAAGACAGCCGTCGCTGTCGACCATTCAGGAGGAGCGCTCATCGCAGATGCACTCGATCACAATTGACGATCGACAGGAGGTCTCGTTCTCGTTCGATGGCAAAGAGGTGTCGGTCTCACTCTACGAGACACCCGATCTCACCGAGGAGGAGGCACTGCAAGTGGTTGAAATGTATGCCGAAGAATTGTCCGAACATGTGTCTGGTATGGATTTTTTCATCCTGAATTTCAATATATTTCTTTCTGAGAGTGATGCTCACCTGTGCTCTAAGCATGTGCGTTGGTAATGAGAGGGTTAATGATGAGAGATGACAACTGCTTTTTAGGTAGTCCCGACCGACGGCTTCAAGTATCCTTGGAAAGCGTTCAAACGTCGGTTATTCCAACTATGGATGGGATCAAACCCCGTGAACCTTATCAGACTCAGACTTTGCTGATCAACTCATTGATTATTATAGTTTATTATTCTAATAGTCGTATTGATTGAAGTCTATTCTAATAATCAGATTCGAATACAGGTAATTGCTTATTCAACCTGCAAGTCGAACATCCTTGTTTTTGGCATCAATCGATTAAATGAACCAAAAAACAATATATTATCAACTTACAAAACTCAAAAAATATTCAAGATAACTATAACTTATTCAAAAACATTGGAGTAAGATTAGAAATTGAAGAAAATCAGAAAGGATTCTGGTATAATGAGAGTACTTTTTAATGAATTAATTATAGAATTATATAATAATTATGATGATGACATCTTGTTTAGGCTAATTATATTTGAAATCATCCTACTGATATATTTCCCATTTGAATGTATCTGAAGGATTTTATTCGATGTATATTATATTAATTCTCTTGTCCTTGTTCTATCTATCTACAAAATTCACATTCCACTGAATCTAACATTAATTTGCTGGTTATTGTATTGAATTTGTGTTCGAACAGTAGGCTACTGTTTTCTTTGGAATTATCTCTTTTATCAATGAATAATAAATTGACAATTCCCTTGAAGTATTTTCTCAACAAATATATACAGGGTGTTTCAGGAGGAATGTGCAATACTTCTCAAGTTGATTCCTTACACCAAGTAGACAAAAAAGTTCCATGGGACCGACCCCCAAAAATGCTTTGTTACTGAGATAACAATGGCGGAAAATTGGGATTTTTCAAAATGTATTAATTTTTCTAATGCTTTAGAGGCTTTGGTGAGGTTCTAAAATAATCAAATCCTATGTAAAATTATCTGAGAAATTTAATGGAACCGGTTCCAAGTTTGTAACTTCAACGGTTATTGAGATAATTGGAAAAATATGTTATAAACGCCATTTTTCAACAATAAGGGTTATAACTGGATAAGAAATCATAAAATTGTATTTTTTAATAATGGATGTTGAAGAGAGCCGGATTCTAAAGAAAAAGTTAAATGACGGCGATTGTGTAAATCTTACCCAAATCTCATAAATGGCGATCAAAAATCGCAAAATCGCGACTAAACACAAATTCATTACTTTTGTCAATTTCGCGATTTATGATCGCCATTTCTGAGATTTGGGTAAGATTTACACAATCGCCGCCATTTGACTTTTTCTTTAGAATCCGACTCTCTTCATCTTCCATTAATAAAAAATACAATTTTATTATTCCTTTTCCAGTTATAACTCTTATTGTTGAAAAATGGCGTTTTTCAAGCATATTTTTTCAATTATCTTAATAACCGTTAAAGTTACAGACTTCAGACTGGTTTCATTGAATTCCCCAGCTAATTTTACATGAGAATTGATTATTTTAGAACCTCACTAAAGTCTCAAAAAATTTAGAAAAATTAATATATTTTGAAAAATCTGAATTTTCCGCCATTGTTATCTCGGTACAAAAGCGTTTTTGGGGGTTGGTCCCGTGGAACGTTTTTGTCTACTTGGTGTAAGGAATCAGCCTGAGAAGTATTGCACATTCCTCCTGAAACACCCTGTATATTAGAAACAAGCTATCGTCTTAAGGGGGTATTTTTTACCTTTTGTTTAAATAATCTTTATTTTTATATCTGTAGTATTACTCTTGTCAATAAATTAACAGATAACAACTTTTTTCTATTATTTTAGAGCACAATGTCGTCGACCTTCCTCCTTTGAGATTTGTGAAGGAGACTTCCACCTCGGGTCACATTCTGATGGAAGCTGTGGTAATCGATGTAAGCCCCGACTTTTATGCTTCTGCTGAAGACGATCTCAGAACAGATGCCGACCTCGAAGAATTCTCCATTTCCGAGGAAGCTTATCTACAAAACGCCAATTTATCCCTCCAAGATGACCTACCGTATGATAAGATTAATTCCGAGTTTTTGGAGCGCGCTCTCTCAATGTCTTACGACGATGCGGAACGTAGAACATCTCCAGTTAAACCCAAGAGGAAGTCTAGAGACTCAAGTAGTGCCAGTGACAGTAGAAAGAAGCAACACTTTGATGATGACAGTAGCGGACCTTACTCTGATGCTCTTGCCTCTGAGAGAGAATCAAAATCTCAAAAAGATAGTTTTGTCAGTGCTATTGAGAGTCCTGAACGGGATATGAATATCGTGAAAGCTTTTGAAACAGAGACTAAAAAGATTAGCTCAATCGGTGTTGAGAAGACTGTTGAAACAACTAAAAGAACTTCAGATGAGACCTCTGTACAAGAGAAGAAAAAGAAACGATCAAAAAGTAGATCAGTTTCTAAAGAGCGGAAGGTAGAAGAGAGTAAGAAGGTTACTTCCATCCCGAAACGCTCTCTTTCTAAAGATAAGGAGTCAGCCAAAGAGAAAAGCTCGGATGAAAGCAGCAAGAATGATTCCAATAAAACAAAGAAAATACAAAAACATTCAAGAAGGAAATCGAAATCGGTTGATTCGGAAGCTGAGGACGATTCTTTGCAGGAGTTTGAAAGGAGGAAAGTTCTTGAAAGCAGCATGAAAGTGGAAGTGGAAAGTGATCAGATGACATCACCGGAAACTCAGAAAAGAGATAAGGTGAAATCTACAGATTCAGAACGAGAGGACGATTCCCTAATAGAGTTTGAAACAAGGAAATCGATCAGTTTGAAAGAACAACTCACAGAAAAACGTAAAAATAGAGATCACTCATTGAAAAGAGGGTTGAAAAAGAGAGGATCAACTGATTCATCTGGAAAAGAAGATGATTCTTTGGTTGAGTATGAGAAGAGGAAAAATCTATCTGTTGGTACTGATGATAAGAGTGCAGGATCGAGTAAACCAGGAAGAGCTAAGAAAGGAGTTATGACAAAGAAAGGATCATCGGAATCGTCAGGAAAAGAAGATGAAGCTCAGAAGGGTGATACTGAGAAAAAGAGGAGGAAAAAGACCAAACAAACAACTGTTCAAACCAAAGAACCAACACCGGAAACCGGTGTAGAAGTAATCCAGTCTTCTGAAACCGATTCTGTCGGAAGAGCAATTGAAATGAGGAGAGCTCGAGAAGCACCTTCCGATGTGGACAGTATTAAAACATCTCGAGACGGAGATGATGAAACAGCTGAGTTTGATACGGCCGAAGACAGTGCTTACGATAGGAGTGAGATGTCCGTACTAGAATCTCTCACTCATTCACTTCAAGAAATGCAGAGAGGTCTGGCAATTGTTAGCGAGCAAATTAAATCATCATCCAGTGACGAGCCAGAATCAGCCAAATCCAGTTTATCTGTATTGGAATCATTGGCACAACCTATCAGTGATATAAAGAAAGGTATTAAAACTGTCGAAAAACAAATTATGAATGAATCTCAAACTGGAGAGTACTCTCCTAGCAAAGCTAATATTACAATACTTGAAACCATTGCACAACCAGTACAAGAGTTACAAAGAACTTTAGCTCTAGTCGAACAGAAGTCGAGTGTAGAAGAGGAATCTTCAATACTAGAGAAGACAAGTCAATCAATATTAGAAACTGTTGCACAACCTTTACAGGAGTTCAACAGAGATATAGCACTGATCCAACAACAAGCTGTCATGGATGTTACTGATGACTCATTCGAAACAATTCAATCTTTCAAACCTCAGTTAATTGAAGTTCAAGGTGGAGTGTTACAATCAGAGAAAGATCTGAGTAGTCGAGTGGAAGAGTTATCAGAAATAACTACAATAGATACACAGTCGACTTATGCACTAACTGTACAAGAATTACAAAAAGGCCTTGCTCAGATAGTGGAGCGACATGTGTATGACTCAGATAAGAAGCCTGATGATGATTTGTTACCTCTCACTGTGAAAGAAATACAGGAGGATCTTTTTGAGAACGAAAATTTCATCAGAGAGTTGAAAGAGTTTGAGATCAGAATCATGAAGGATAGTGAGGTTTATTTTGATAGGATGAATAGTTGTATGCAAAATATCAATAAAAAGATTGCAAATGCTGAGGATGATGAGTTGAAAGATTTCCTCCACTCTGTACGACAGATGATTGCACCATTGAATAGTCTTCAAAGTATCACTAGTAAATGTATTGAAAATGTTGCTGAGAATCCTTCTTGTTTACAATGGGATGTGAGATTGTCCAAGGATAATATAATGCACTCTTTGACTCGACCTTTTGAGGTACTTGATGGAACTATAGATATTCTAAGCAAGGTTGCTGATTGTGAATCAGTTGGAGAAACACGACGAATATGCATTGCTTCATTGTATAAACTTTCTGTACCCATGGATGAGTTGAAAACAACGGTAAAACTAGTCGAAAATCTCTCTCCACAGACTGCAATAGAGTTTTTGTTGCCCCCTGTAGATAATATGCTGAATGCTATCAGTGGTGTCAATTCAGAATTGGTTCGACCGGAATTTGTTGATAATATTGTTGTTGATGGCGGAAATGTATTGAAAGGATTGGATGATTCATTGGATATAATGATTAATTGCATCAATTCAATCGAGAAGTATTCTTCGGAAATGTTGAGTTCACACAAAGAGGAGAATATCACCTCGTTGTCTACATTAACAAAACCTCTTGAAGATTTACAGAACAATCTACATTCATTAGAAAAGTATGTTGTTGATGAAAGTCAACTAGAAAGTTTGGATCCTTCTCAGCTGTATCACTTGGTACAGGAGCTGGGAAAACCTCTTCAAAACATCCGGATTGAGTTGTCTATAATCAAGCATCAAATTGAATTGGAAGAGTACAGTAGTTTCACACTTCAGCCATCAGCTATCATACGTGATGGTAACACACTAATGTTTCAGCTTCTTGAGCCTGTAGAAAACATGCAAAAAAGTGTTACCTGCTTTCATGAATCGGTACTTTCTAAATCACCAGATGAACCATTACATTTGAGATATGTTCTATATGCACTCAGCACTTTAACCCAGCCAATGAATGTGTTGTGTAGTACGATTATGAAGACAGAAGAGCAGCTCCTTCAAGAGATTCCATCGGTCTCAGATCCAAGCGTGGGCTTGAGAATTGTCACACAATCTGTGAGTGAGCTAAGACAATCGATTGAATCAATCAAACATCAATCTCATGAAATTCTCCTACAACCAGAATTGTTGATCATCAGTGATATCTTATCAACACTTTCAAGCCCTTTATTGGAGGTTGAAGGAGGACTTGCATCACTCAGTGATCAAGTATATGATGAAGATAAAACTGCTTTGAATATTAATCTTTTAAAAACTATGGCGGAGCCTTTCAAAGCTCTCCAGAAGGCTCTTATTGAAATAAGTAATGAACTTTCAAACGAGAACATATCAGAAGCTGTTGTATTCGAACTCAAACAACCTGTTCAAGAATTGCAAAGAAGTATTCTAGTCATCCAGGATCAGGTATCATTCGAGTATGGAGATGAACCCTCTACCATTGAGTCCAATATTGTCACTCTGCAATCGTTGATTCAGCCAATGAAAACTTTGAAAAGACATTTCATTAATGTTCAAAAAGTTATTGCTGAGCAGAACAAAAGTGTTGATATACAGTTGGCTCAAAAAGTTATCGATATTTCGAAAGTTATGCATAAATTACAATTGAAAGTATCGTCTTTAATGGTTCAACAAAGTTATTTCAGAGTCAGTAAACACTCTGGTCGATTAGAACTTTTTCCTATTCTTCAACATTTGGTGCAATTTATTTCGGATTTCGAAAGAGCACAACAGCTCACCATCCAGTACATGGAGAGGAAACAGAAGCTGGATGTGGTAAAATTGAAAGATAAAATTTTAAACAATATGCAGTATTTGAAGATGGATATGCTCAATCTCCATAAAAAGCTTTATTCTTTGAAAGATTTGTCACCTTCAGATAGTAATTCAACAGAGATACTCACGAAAGCCATTCATGAATTTACAAATGCTCTAATGGATGAGTGTACAATGCTATCAGAAGAAACCCCTGATGAGGGAGCGGCTCTTGCGTGTTTGGAAGATCATTTTGAATCGTTTGTAGAGCACATAAACGTACTACACAGTAAATTATTGAGTATTGAGGACGTATCTACTGACAAGGACGACAAAGAGAAAATGAAACAGAGAATAATATTCCAAGATCAATCGCCTAAAAAAGTGAAAATTCTTGAATTATCTTTGAACGCTTTACAAGGAAAATTGTTTTCCATGATGAATATTGTAGAGCACAATCTCCAGAACGAAAGTGCAGGCTTGTCGGTTCAAATAATTGAAAATATGATGAGCTGTACAAATGCGATGAAAGATAATATTTCTAGTTTGAAAATGGAAACTAAGCTGAACGATTTGAAAGAAGCCGATGAAACTAGTAATAGAGCAGTTGAAGAATTGCGAGACTGTATGGCACTGCTAACTAGTGAAATGAATAATGTTTCAGATATGTTCTCTGAGTCTTGTGTTCGATCTTTGAGTGCCACCGTTGAGAACATTACTGCCTGTCAAGTCGATTTGAGTAAGAAGTTAGAGGATATTATTCTCAGTGTGGAGGAGAAAGAAAAAGCACCCCAGATAGATGAGTACACTGACGAAATACCGAAGAAAGATGAAATTATGGGAAGTATCAATATTGTCAGTGAGAATATTAAACAGAAATTAATCAAAATTAGCGAGGCGGATTCAAGTCATAGAAAAATCATATTATCAGAACCAGTTCAAGCTCTAACTGCTCAATTGTCAGACCTGTCTACAAATATATTTTCATCCGATATTAAGAATGAAGTCTTGTCTGAAGGTCAGGTACAAGAAAATCTCAAAATTATGGCTAATATAAGTTCGTCCCTTCGTAAACTTGAAGAAGATGTCAAAAATGAAGAATCCATCACTACAGAGACAAAAGAACAAATTATAACATCTGTGAAAAATCTACAAAAAGCTGTGACTATTATCACAGAAGATGTGAAGGAGAATCAAACTATTACTGCTTTTGATCAGATTATTACACCTTTAAACGATTTCAATGAAACAATCGTAGGAAATGATGATTATGTGAAACCAAAATTGTCACCACTCAGAGCTGTCATGGGAGAAGAGTACAATGAAGCTGAAACGTTGAAAGAAACTTCTTTCAGAATTCTGGAAGAATTTGCAAGAGCAAGCTCTGAGTTGGAGTTGGGATTAATGAAGGTTGAACATAATCTATTGAATATATCTGAGATGAAAAAGGGTAACATTGTTACATTCGTGGAACCTTTGGTGCAGCCAATTCAACAACTGTGTGAGAAAATCTCACTTGTTGAGGAAATCCTGTTGGAACCAAGTGTGGAAGAGCATATGTCTAGTCTATCTATGTTGAAAACATTGGCTGAACCTATTAGAGATATTCAACGAAATATTGTTGAAATTCAAGAGCATTGTATGGTGGAGAGTACTGGTAAACAAGACAGTGGAGAGAAGGTTCTACAAGTTATTGCAAAACCAATTCGAGAACTACGTTCAGGAGTTGCATTAATCCAGGAGCAAGCTATGGTTATGGAGGCTGATGCACTCACAATTTCCGAAAGTTTGAGTTCTTCAGAGACCTTAGCTAAACCTTTAGAGGAACTGAAACAAGTTCTCACTTCAATAGTTAACCAACAAGCACTGGTTTATGAGCCTGGTACTGAATCAATGTCTGAAGCCATCTCAGAGCTGGAAACAATAGCTAAACCTGTGAGAGAGCTACAGAAACAGCTGGCTGCCATTGAAACTCAGCAGCTACTGGAAGGAGGCACAGCTGAAATGATGTCTGTAAAGGAAGCAATAGCTACAGTAGCTAAACCTGTAACCGAGCTACGATATGCTATTGCTACAATTGAGAACCAAATTGCACTGGAGTCAACGGATTCTATCTCAAGCGACAAGTATGCACTTATAAAAACTTTGGAGAAATCGTTGTATGAAGTGTCGAAGGGGATTGCTTGTATCAATGAACAGCAAGTGTTGGAGGATGTGGTGTCTAATAGTACACTTTCCGATGTGCCCACCATGGCTAGTCCTGTTGACTCACCTCTACTTACAGGGCTGGAAATTCATGAACCCACTGTATTAGATGGTAGCTCATCGATGGTTATTGATGAAAAACAAGAGAGAAAGCCAGTAGAATCTGTGCAAGAGGGTACTGCTGGTATGTCAAAAGCTGCAGTTGAGAAAAAAGTAGAAACTGGTCCTAAACAAGAGGGAATCAAAGAAGAGAACAAAAAGATGGTTGAGAAAATTGAGGATGAAACAAAGGAGAAACAGAAAGTAGAATCAAAGAGTAAGATTGTTACATCAGATAAAGTACAGGATGCTACTGAAAAAGAGAAAAATGGATCATCTGATAAATCTACTTCAGAAAGTGTTGTTGGAAATCTTTCAGCTCAAAAAGTATCAGTTGGTGAAACGAAGACATCTATTGAAGCACAACAATCTATGAACCTTGAAAAAGAACAACCGTTGCCCGAAATGGAATTGAAGAAAGAAAGTATTGAAAGTAAAACAGTAAAAATTGAACAAGGTATTGCAACAAAAGCTGAAAATCAAGTATTTGAAAGTTGTGAAACTGGTACTTCAAAGGAAGAAAGTGTTAACAAGGAGTTTGCCGCTGTGAAAGAAACTCCTTTGAGAGAAATAGCCAGTGTGGAAGAGCAGAAAAGTCTCTCTCAAGTGGAATCTTTTGAAGTCTCCCAGTCTGATACAGGAAGTAATGCGTCTTTGAAACAAAGTGGAGTTGAAGTAGCAGTCAAAGAAGAACAGAAATCACTATTACCACTTGAAACACTCGAATCAATCAAATCCACAACTCAAGCTCAACAGCTTTTGTCGTGTTTGGATGTAGCTCAACAAAACGTGCAACCCACCGTTCAGGAAGATGTCGAAACATTGTCAGATATTGATTCATTGTCTAGTAGTACTGTTGCTATTGAACGGGATGCTCCAATGAAGTCAGAAGCAGCTATGTTAAAAGTAACAGAAACTAAGGTGGAAACATGCGAGGATGTGAAAGTGAAGACTGAATCGATAATTGAAGAGAAACAGAATTTAGAATCAAAGAGTGAGAGTGTTAAATCTGATAAAGTGCAGGATGCTACCAAATTGGAAGCACAATCTTCACAAGCTAAATCCAAGGATAAAAAAGATATAATTGAATCTGTAGAGAATACAGTGGACACAATAAGTGAACAAATAATGGAAAAACCTGTAAATGTCAAAATTGAGGAAGAAATTGAGAAGGAAAAGGAAGTAGATAAGGCAAAACTTGATCCTTTTGTTGAGGTTGAATTGGATTCGGCTAAATCAAAGCTAGATGAAGTAAGAAAAATTCTGAGTGTTGATAAAAAACTTGAGGAGAAAGAAAGCGTGGAGATTGAAGGTAAAACTTCTCCGAATGAGAAAATTGAAGAAACTGTTGAGAAAGAGGGACTTGTGCAGGAAAAGGGGGAAGTATCTTTGGAGAAAAAAGTTAAAATCAGTGAAGAAGGTGATAAAACATCATTGAAGGCGGATGAACCAAGAACAGAAGAAACAACCAAGGTCGAAGAAAAAGTAGATGAGACCAAAAAAGACGAATCAACGCAGAAAGTGAAAGGTGAAGAGCGTATACATAAATTGGAATCTGATGAGAGTTTGGAGGTGCAAAAATCGAAACAAGAAATTGAGCAGAGTAAGAAATCGGAAAAAGAAGTAGAGAAAGAGCTTGTGAATGAGTCGAAACAGAAAGCTGAACAAACAAGTAGTAAACTTGAGGGTGAGACAGAAAAGAAAGTTGGAGAGAATAAAGAAATACAAGATAAGACAGCAGTTGGAGCAGAAGAGAAACTACAAGAAGAGTTGCAACAAAAGAATAAAGCAATAGAGAGACCTGAAGAGAAGGATAAGAAGCATGATGAAGCAAAACAGAAGGAAGAGGTGGATGATATTAAAATCCTAGATAAAACGAAGCGAAAAACCAAAGAAGAGAAGATGAAAACTGAAGATATGAAGTCAAAGAGTCAAGATGTAGCAGTCAAGGAGGAAATAGAAGTTGTGAAAAACGAAGAAGTTGAGAAACCGGCGAAATCGGTTGAAAAAGTGACCAGTGGTATTGAAAATGTTGATAAGAATAAAGAAGAGATCAAGGCTGTTAAGAGAGATCAGAAAGTAGAAGATGTGAGTCTAAACACTGGAGAATCTGTTGAAGAAGAACAGCAAAAATTGAAACAAGATGATTCAATGCAAAAGAAAGAACAACAACAAGTGAAAAACAAGGAAGAGGCAGACGATCAGAAGAAACAAGACCTGAAAACGAAA
The DNA here is from genome assembly GCA_017141385.1 of Sogatella furcifera. Taxonomy (NCBI): domain Eukaryota; kingdom Metazoa; phylum Arthropoda; class Insecta; order Hemiptera; family Delphacidae; genus Sogatella; species Sogatella furcifera. The sequence goes on from CM029551.1 coordinate 25,581,254, forward strand.
GAGTCTCATAAGGAAGAACCAAAGAATAAAGAAGAAAGGAAAATAAAGTCATTGGATGAACAAGAAAAGTGTGAGACAAAGAAAAACGTTGAAAAAGAAGTACAGGAAACTACCGAAATAATAGAGGAAAAGAAAGTAGATAAGAAAATAAGTTCCCAAGAGGACAAGAAATTAGAGGTAAGCAACAAGAAATCGATTGGAGAAAAAACAAAGGAAATCGAAGATCAATCAAAGGTGGAGGAGAAAGTTGTGGAGGAGGAGAAAGAAGTACAGGATGTGAAGGTGGAAGAAGCTAAAAAGGAAGCGGAACAGGATATGAAGAATAAAGAAGTTGACAAAGCAAGGGCCGTGTCGAAAACAGATGTAGAAGAACAAAAGTTAGAAGATGAAACCATGAAAAAAGTTGAGGTGGAGAAGACAATGGTAGAAGAGAAAGAGAAACTTGAGGGCGGTGCTGAGAATGTGGAGGCTGAGAAGAAGAAGAAGGAACCTGAAGAAAAGGAGAAAAAGATTGAAAATGAGGCAAAGAAAAAGGAAGAGCTAGAAAAGAAGAGACTGGAAGAAAATGAAGAGAAGGAAGATGTAAAACAGGAAAATCTAGAAGAGGAAGCCAAAAAGAAAGCAGAAGAAGTAAAAGATAGACAAGTAGAAGACCAAAAAAAGAAAGCTGAAGTTGAAAAGAAGACACTCGAGAACGAAATAAAATTGAAAGCAGAAGAGAAAAAGAAACTTGAAGAAGAGAACAGAAAGAAAGGAGAGACTGATGAGAAACTAGGAGAAGAAGAAGGAGAAGTCAAAACGAAAGCTGACGCTGAGAAGAAAAAACGTGAAGAAGAAGCCAAGAAGACAACAGAAAATGAGAAAAATAAGATGAAAGAACAGGCTGAGGAGAAAAAGCTTGAAGAAGGAACGGAAAGGAAAGAAGAGGAAAAGAAGAAATTAGAGATTGAGGCAAAGAGAAAGCCAGAAGAGGAGGAAAAGATGCTCAAGGAAGAAAATAAGAAGAGAACAGAAAGAGAAAATAAGAAGTTAGAAGAGGAAAAGAAGAAGCTTGAAGAAGAGAAGAAGGTGGTGGAGTTGGAAACCAAAACCAAAGCTGAAGTGGAGAAGAAGAAACGGGAAGAAGATGAAGCCAAGAAAAAATCTGAGACTGATAGGAAAAACCTTGAAGAAGAAGCAAACAAGAAAGCAGAGGAGGAGAATAAGAAGCATGAGCTTGAAACAAAGAAGAAAGCAGAGGAAGAAAATAAGAAATTGGAGTTGGAAGCCAATAAGAAAACAGGAGAGGAGAAAAAGAGGCTTGAAGAAGAAGCCAAGAAGAAGGCTGAGGAAGAAAAGAAGAAATTAGAGGTAGATGCTAAGAAGAAAGCAGAGGAAGAAGCCAAAAAGAAAGCAGAGGAAGAAAAGAAGAAATTGGAGGTAGAAGCTAAGAAGAAAGCAGAAGAGGAAAAGAAGAAGCTTGAGGAACAAGCCAAAAAGAAAGCAGAAGAGGAGGAAAATAAGCTTGCAGAAAAAGCCAAGAATAAGGCTGAGGAAGAAAAGAAGAAATTGGAGGTAGAAGCTAAGAAGAAAGCAGAAGAGGAAAAGAAGAAGCTTGAGGAAGAAGCCAAAAAGAAAGCAGAGGAAGAAAAGAAGAAATTGGAGGTAGAAGATAAGAAGAAAGCAGAAGAGGAAAAGAAGAAGCTTGAGGAAGAAGCCAAAAAGAAAGCAGAGGAAGAAAAGAAGAAATTGGAGGTAGAAGCTAAGAAGAAAGCAGAAGAGGAAAAGAAGGAGCTTGAGGAAGAAGCCAAAAAGAAAGCAGAGGAAGAAAAGAAGAAATTGGAGGTAGAAGCTAAGAAGAAAGCAGAAGAGGAAAAGAAGAAGCTTGAGGAAGAAGCCAAAAAGAAAGCAGGGGAAGAAAAGAAGAAATTGGAGGTAGAAGCTAAGAATAAAGCTGATGAGGAGAAGAAGAAGCTAGAGGAAGAAACCAAAAAGAAGGCAAAGGAAGAAAATGAGAAATTGGAGGTGGAAGCTAAGAAAAAAGCAGAAGAGGAAAAAAAGAAGCTTGAGGAAGAAGCCAAAAAGAAGGCAGAGGAAGAAAAGAAGAAATTGGTGGTAGAGGCAAAGAAGAAAGCAGAAGAGGAGAAAAAGAAGCTAGAGGAAGAAACCAAAGAGAAAGCTGAACAGGAAAAGAAGAAACTAGAAGAAGAAGCCAAGAAGAAAGCTGAAGATGAGAAAAAGAAACTTGATGAAGAAAACAAAAATAAAGCTGAGGCTGAGAAGAAAAAGCTGGAAGAAGAAGCAAAGAAGAAAGAAGAGGAGAAGAGGAAATTGGTGGATGAAACAAAGAAAAAGGCAGAAGAGGAGAATGAGAAAGCAGAAGAAGAAAGAAAGAAGAAAATGGAGGTGGAAGCAAAAATGAAAGCAGATGAAGAGAAAAAGAAATTAGAAGCAGAAGCTAAGAAGAAAGCAGAAGTGGAGAAGGAGAAAGCTGAAGAAGAAAAGAAGAGAGCAGAAGAAGAAAAGATGAAAGCCGAAGTAGAAAAGAAGAGATTAGAAGCAGAAGCTAAGAAGAAGGCAGAAGAGGAGAAAAAGAAAGCTGAAGAAGAAAATAAGAAATTGGAATTGGAAGCTAAAATAAAAGCAGATGACGAGAAGAAGAGATTAGAAGTAGAAGCTAAGGAGAAAGCAGAAGAGGAGAAGAAGAAAGCAGAAGAAGAAAAGAAGAAATTCGAAGTGGAAGCAAAAAAGAAAGCAGATGAAGAGAGGAAAAAATTAGAGGCCGAAGCTAAAAAGAAGGCAGAAGAGGAGAAAATGAAAGCAGAAGAAGAAAAGAAGAAATTGGAAGTGGAAGCTAAAAAGAAAGCAGATGAAGAGAAGAAGAAATTAGAGGTGGAAGTTAGAAAGAAAACAGAAGAAGAAGAGAAGAAATTGGAAGAAGGAAAGATCAAAGCAGATGAGGAGAAGAAGAAAATAGATTCAGAAGCTAAAAAGAAAGCAGAAGAGGAGAAGGAGAAAGCAGCAGAAGAAAATAAGAAATTAGAGATAGAATCTAAGAAGAAGAAGCTCGACGAAGAGTCCAAGAAGAAATTAGAAGAAGATAAGAAGAAAACTGATGAAGAAGCTAAGAAGAAATCAGAAGAGGAAAAGAAGCAGCTCGAGGAAGAGACCAAAAAGAAAACAGAAAAAGAAAAGAAGGTACTGGAGGGGAAGAATGCTAAGAAAACAGACTCTGAAAAGAAGGATGAGAAGAAGAGGAAATCTAGTATAGAGAAGAAAAAGCTTAAAGATGAATCAAAGAGAGAAATGGAACCTGAAAAGAAGGAAGTAGAAGACATCACAAAATTGGAAGGTGATAGTAAAATTGTAAAAGACAAAACACTTGAAAAAACTGAGTTGATACAAGAGCTTAAGATCGAGAATGAGCTTGCCAAAGAAGACTCAAAGACAAAGCCAGTGAATGCAAATGAAAAACTGGAACATGAAAAGATTGATAAAAACAAAGTTGAATCCGGAAAACTAAAGAAGGATGGAAAAAAGGAATTGGAAGTAGAACAAGAAGCATTGAGAAAAGTGGATGAGCAAAATAAAAAATCTAAAACCAAAATCAATGATATTTCTGATGACTCTACTAAGAAACAAAAGGCAGTTAGCAAGAGGACATCAGTTGATGTCGGAATGAAATCAGTTGATAATCTAATTGAAACCTCAGTTACTGACTCAACATCCTTTGACAAACAATCAAATAAAAGCTATTCAGATCTCGTGACTGGATCAGAGGAAATCAGTTATGAGAAATCTGATAAGTATTCCAAATTGCAACTTTTCATAGAAGAAGAATCTCACAAGGACGATGTCGCTGTTGATAGGAAGGTACGCAGCAAAAGTCAGGAGAGTGCTTTCTGGATATCGACCACCAGTGAGCCAAAATACAAGAGAGATGACTCCCACGCCTATAGAACACCTGCTGAAGCGCCTCCACGCCAGACTCGCAGCAAAAGAGAGGTGGGTACTGTTACATTCACATTAAACATTCTGAATTTTAGAACTTGGTAAAAAGGTAAAGGAAAAATGAAAGATAAGTAAAGTGAACATTGTGAAGTAGTTGTACAGAGTGTTTCTGGAGGAATGTGCAATACTTCTCTTGCTGATACCTTTCATCAAGTAGAGAAAAAGTTCCATTGAACATACCCAATAGTAGATTCAAATGTCTACGAGATTTGATAGATCATAATCATGAATACTAGAATACAGTATTCTAGTATCCATGGATCATATCATGATAGATGGACATTTCGATATAATCCATTTAATTGGTATAATATATTATCCAAACAGTTCGTCTTGTGTATTTTATTTGTTGTATCAAATTGAACTGATGACACAGAGTTCGATGGTACGTTGATGGTAACTAGTTATTTTTCACGAGTTGCAAATAAAACTTACCCCTCACACTGACCGAATATATCATGGTTTGTAACAATTGAATTTCTTTGACGTCTTGAAAAATACCAGTGAAACAGTTTATTAATGAAAAAGGAGGCACTGGCGGTGATCAACAATATTGAGAGCTGAAACTTATTTTTTTCTTGACTTCACTAGCACAAAACAATGAATGTCCTCAAAAGAGTTGATCTTTCAAACAGTCTAGATCAAACTTCCCAGTTCAAAATTAGATAATATTTTATCAAGTATTAAACGTTATTCATCAGTGTGTTTTTTTTTTCTTGAAAAATACTCTGAAAACATTATTTTCATGTATTGAATTCTGTGATTTTACGTTTTTCTAATTAATTTGTTCTAGACAAAAACGAAACCTTACTTCTGTGGTCGCCTGATGGACCGCACTGCTGCCCAAGAATCGAGGGTGAAAATGAGCTGCAGCTTCATTGGAAATCCTGAGCCAACTGTTTCCTGGCTAAAAGACGGACTTCCACTGCTTCATGGAGCATCCGATCCACTAGCTGGAAGGTGAATTGGATTTCTAGAATATTTTCCAATATTATAACGCGATTTTTAGTATTCATTCAATGGTGTTCCATAAACGAAAATTTGCTTTCATTTTTTTTAATCAACTATCCAACTGGATAGTTTATTGTTCAATATTCAATATTTACATAATTATATCATATTATTATATATTCAATTATATAATATAATTTATTATATTTTGGAGGGATTAATAAGTCTTGTTTGAGACAGATTTTTTAAAAATCTATTGGAAATTCACACGTAAATATTATTTATTTATTCAGAGAGAGACAACACACACAATCATAATCATGATAGGGAAAGAGAAAACAGGCACATGCCCTTCACTATCTCGAACCCAATTTTGAAGAAAAGTTCGACTTCTGATAAATGAATATTTTTTATGCTTTGCTCACTACATCTTGAATAATATAAAATTAAACTATCTAGCACACAATTTTATCTCAATATGATATTCTTGTAATTAAGTCTCATTGATTTACTATGTTTAGTCTATTGATTTGTTAAACTCAGTGGTAAGCCTATACAATTCTATCACACTATAATATTCTTATAATAAAGTCTCATGGATTCACAATGTTTGATCTATTGATTGATTTGTTACAGATGTGAGACAAAAGTGAGCAACGGTGTGGCGACAATTGAGATCTACTCGGCATCGCCTAGTGACTGCGGCCGCTACTCGTGTGTCGTGTCCAGCGACCTAGGCCAGGCCACCACCACCGCCACACTCAGAATATTCGAGAAATTCGAACCGACCCCGTCTCCGCCAACATTCACTAGGCGAATTCAAGGTCAGATGAACATTTAAATGAAAGAGGGATTATTGTTGAAAAATATGTAAAGCTGTTCTTGAACTCATTTAATTTTATGTTTGGAGGAACCGTACTCTGATTGTACTAGAAATGAGCAAAAAACCACAATACCGGTTCGCTTTCACTATTTTTATTATAAATTCTTTTTTCTGGTGAGTTAGACTTGAAATGCTTCTAATAATGGCGAAACATTTTGTGTAATCTAATAAAAATAGAAAAGGGTACTGTGATTTCTAGTTCATTATCTGTGCTTATGTAAATTGAATTGGAACTGTGAAATTAGGTTCTCTTAGTACAAAATATAAAATATGGTAAAATCAAAAAATATTTGTTTTAAAAACGTTTTATTGGTACAGAAATACTCTGTACCAAGATCTTGAAAGCCCAATTCATATGGTAACTGTAGCCTATAGGAAACAATGGCTGATATCTTTATCCAATTGAACTTTGATGCATTCAATCGAGTTGACTTTCATTCAAAGAATATGATAAATAAACAAACCCTTTATTGGTTTACAAAACTATACAGTAAGAAAATAATATGAGAATTAAACATATCTGCTAATATAATATTATAAGCGACATCACTCATTCAACTGTACATTTTCTTTCTTCTTCATAATATTATATACAATCAAAAATTTAATTTTAAAATGCAAATATGTCCGTATATTTCTATGGAAACCAGGTCCTCTATTGGTCCTGTTTCTAATCTATTGGACTATGTAAAATCTTGAAATAAACATCGTATTTCATCAATTATTTCCAGATAAATACGACTTTAGAGCCGATGAGCTGACACTGGAGTGCAAGGTGCAGGGACAGCCGAAGCCAACCATAACTTGGAAAAAGGATGAGAAGAGTTTGCCAGCCAGGGGTCGCTATCAGCAGTCGGAGTCCATTGACGGAACTTGTCGCCTTGTGATCAGCGGGCCTGAGCCGCAGGACAGCGGAGTCTACACCTGTCACGCCGAAAATGCCGTCTGGAATGAGCAGATCTCGGATGTGGTCACTTTTGAAGGTATGTCCAGCTGCAAGTTGGGTCTGTTTCACAATTTGTGTCATTATTCTTCACCATGATAAACGACAACCTGTATTCAAAAGTGACTTTTCCAAAAAATAGAATTTCACAAATATTGGCTACGGATGGCTTTTTCGATATTTTGATGCTAGATTATACTAGAAGATTGTATACTAGATTGTACATATGAAGATTCAACTAGGGTCTAGCTGGTATCGTGTAATCTACTTGGGTCATTTTACAACAGAATATATGTATACTTTATTGCTCTAAATCTAAGTTATTTTCAAAAGAAAAATTTTTGAACTTCCAATATGAGTTTCATAGACAATTTGAAGATAAGACCATTCAAAGTAGATCCAAGACCATCCTGAAAGTTACATAAATCATAATACTAAATAAAGTTTAAGGATGTTACATTCAAAGTAGCTTCTATAGTAGCCCATATTTAACTCCTTACGGATATACAACTCATTCATCCTAGAATTTATGTAATCATTAAATTCGTATTCTCTCGAACTTGAAAGAGAATTATGTAGTACTGTAAAAGTACAACCAAAGTTGATCGAGGAACGATTGTTTTTTTAAATTTATGTACAGACTATCTTAAATCATATTGGATTGTAATTTTTATAATTACATAGTATTTCCACATGATTGTTCTATCTTACTTTTTGATGGTAGTAACTCCATGAATATTCCCTCCAATATTTCATATTCTATCACAAAAATTGACAGATTTTCTATCATATTGTATTTAAGATGTCATCAGGTATTATCTTTATGATAAATTCATAAGACAATCATATGAAATAAATTTATATAATTTGGAGTTTGAGATGCAATATTTCATGCATTATATTACTTTCATCAATTTTGAAAATTAAATTTCGTTTCCAGGTCGAGCTAGTTATGCTAGTTCAGCTAAAAAAGAGTCTTCGAAAAGGATAGACTACAGAAGGCCGTTCATCGCCAACCTGCTTGGGGATCATACCGTACCTGCTGGAGGCACTTTGGCGTTACACGTACAGCTCAAAGGTGAGTTGCGGAGCTCCAAAGTTTCTAAAACCTTACGATCTCCAAAGAACCTGCCAAAATTTCTCCTACAAACCCAAAAATCAGTAGATTTACCATATCACCCAGAGTTGTATTCTATTGAAGTATTTTGTCACCCTATGCGACTCCATGATTATTTCGAACAATCTTATAATTTATATGGTTGAAGTTTTGAATCAAACTAATTTATATAGTATTTCGCAAACTGATTAATAAGTTTCTTTAGATGCGGAATAATTTCTTGAGTGCAGCAAAATTTATTCTCTTCATATTCTATCAGAATAAAACTGACTTGCAATCTATTATTATCGTGAAGTATTCAAATTCAAATCTATTATTTCCGAAACATGCATGATACAATATTGATCTTATTTTGAACAATTCCAAAAATGGGACTATCAGAGGCCTACACAAACTTCTCAAAAATATATTGTTGCACCTATGTTTATAAAAAATATCCGATGGTATTGAATGAAGAGACAAAATATTGTCAAACCATGGATTTATTAGAAAATCGAGGTACCGTTTCCTATTGTATTCCGTTACCATTATAAATTTCTGTTATACTCATATATTCAGTTCACCATAGATTGATAATGGTGTAGCAACCGAAACTGGTATCTCGTTTTTCCAATAAATTTGGGGTTTGACAATATCTTTCTTTTTATTTAATATGGACATGGAAAGGTGGGAAAATGACTGCAGCTCAGTCAATATTGGTTCAAAAATGGTTATAAATTTGGTCTTAAATTGTATGAAACTTTCTGATCTTCAATTTTAGACCAATTTGAAGAAATTCACCAAAATTCCAATAACTTTGTTCAATATCAACTACCATAATAATTTCCCAACATGGAAATTGCGGTTATGTCGGCTGTGGAACTTTTTCAGAACTCCCCACAAAATGAGCCATACGAAATAATAATAAAAGACCAAATTTATATAATGTTTGAACCAATATTGACCGAACTGCAATCATTTTCCCATCTTGCCAGAATGTAGTTTTGCTTGGGTAGACAACTACAATATCATCTGCACAACTCCTCAAAAAATATCCTATGAATTTGATTTCAGACAAGACTCCCGGATCGCAAATCACATGGTACCGGGGTACCGAGCCGCTGTCCAGACTGAGCACAAGAGCCAAGTACTTCAAGGAGGACGACACGTACAGTCTGGTGCTGCCCGAGGTGAAGCCTCAGGAGGCCGGACTGTATATGTGCCGTGTGTCCAACGCCTACGGCCACTCGGACACAACTGCGCATGTGCAGATTATCACTTTTGGCAGTCACAGTCAGTCGAGGGGCAAGCCGGCCATGTTCACCAGGCGACCTGACACCACCCTGCACATTGTCAGCGGCGAGGATGTCTCTGTTTCCTTCCGGTTGAGTGGCGATCCTAAGCCCAAAGGTGAATTCTATATTATTTATTTATTTATTCGTCATAAATATACTGTACTGGGTATTGAGCTATTGGCCACTCGGTGAGGGTGGCTTTTTAGTGATCATGAATTTGAGTCACGAACACTGTGGACTGCTTTTGGATGGGTGACGATTATTTGGCCAAGTACACATTTGTGAGGTGAAACCTACCAGAAAGCACAGAAGAGCTAAGTCATCCAGAGGAGCAGATTTAGCTCCTCTGTGCCGGAAGGGTCTCCCCACCGTTAAAAGTCATCCAAGCTCTTGGTTTTTACTCATCATGTACAAACCGCAATTATACGTGCGACGATTCACGATGACTTGAGACGAGATGAACAAACCCACAAAGTGAACAACTGGGCTGCTACTGTTAAGATGACAAACCATAGCATCGATACGACACTGTAAACGACATAGACACTTATACATACGCATTTTCAATTCTATGACGTGTCTATGCTACGTCGTTGCAGGTTATGGTTTGTCGTGGCTAAGGTAGCCACCCCAAACTTACATGCAAAAAGTCTCTTATTTCGTCCCAAGTGATCGTGAATAGTAAGTAGTGAGTAGTGAGCAAAGTTCGTGCAGCATATGAGACGTCTATAGGTTTAGACTAATTGTGAATCCATGCAACATTATCCCTCAAGGAAGTCCGCCAACTTGTAAAGGCACAACCGCACAACTCCACCAAACATTTTCATAGTCCACTTTTAAAAACATGCAAACTTTCCGCCTCTTTTATCTGGTTGAGGAGTAAATTGAATACTTTTATAGCCAAATAATATGATCCACTCTCTAGTGGACATAGACTTAGCCTCGTAGGGTGAACTAAACCTCTAAACCTAGGATGGTATTATAGTTATTTTAATTGGCTCTCCTCTTGTGTAGATAACGATTAATTGAGGTTGAAATGATCAATTTTATAAGCTATTTCGTTGTTCTCATCAATCTACATACGTTCTAGGAAGAAAAATTAGTTTGCCCCAAAGTCACACCTCATTTCTGCTTGTGACCTTCACATATATTATGTTTTATAATTGGATTAACACCTGCATACTTGGTCAATACGGACATTGGAGTGGGGAGTCCGATCCCACTAGACGTCAAACCTGCAATCATATGATATCCGAAAAAGCAAACAATTGTATTACATAACCAAAAAGTGTAGCTATCTTTTGTGGTGGTTATTTCTCAGATAAAAACTAAAAAGAGACAAACCTGTCTCAAAGTCACTATTTACTGGTACTAAGCAACCTGCAGCCGTTCTCACTGAGTGAATTTTGTTCGTTTTTAGTGCATTTCATTCGAAAAAATGCACTATTGGTCTTGCCCTGAAGACACGTTTCCGAGCCCCTAGAACACGAATTTGATGTGCGTTCAAATTCATATATCTCTATATATATTTGCAATAATATATACAGATATGACACTTACACTTAGAATAAGAAAAAACATTTAGAAATTAGACTTAACTTACAGTTTTGAGTCAGGGATATTTCGGCTGCTTAGGCAAGCCTTCTTCAACCCAGACTCATTTCAGCTTTATATGTATATATATTTATATATGTACAGATTCTTGTTAACACGATAACTCCCGAAGGGCTTGTCGGAGAGTGACCAAATTCTGCACAAAAACCATTAGTGTTCATATCTCGGTCAAGTTCCTTAACCAGCCAAATTGGTTCAAGGGAAGGGGGTGAAATTAGGGAATGAAAATTTTGAAAAATCACTACAAATCGACTAATAATTGATCGTTTTGAAAATTCTTGTGTATAATACCCTTATTATGCCCTACAATTTGAGCCATCAACGAAAAAAATCCAATCAAAAATGGTGGAGAAAATGGCAAATAATATGCCAAAAATGGTGTTTTTCGAAAACGGCATTTTTCAATATTCATACTCTGAATAGCTCATTATAAGTCATATGATTTGAGCCATCATAGAATTGCATTTAAAATGCACTCTTTCCGACCGCCAGCTGCCGGAGAGAATTTTGATTTTTCATATTCAAATCGAAGATTTGCTTTCCGTCCTAGTAATCAGAATGAATGTTTTGGTTGTTTTGATGAATCGGTATCCATTACAGTACCGGTTCTTTGATACACCGCTGTATAGCGGATTTTGGAGATGAAATAATAAATTTTTTTCCAGTTAGATGAAAGGCTTTTCAAAACATTAAATTACTTATAAAACAGATGAACATAATTTTTCTACATGATTATGGTACTAAAAGAGGAACAAAAATTTACATATTGCAAATAAATAAAAAAAATAAATAAAAATATCACAACTTGTGATGAGTAAAGCTTGTAATTAAGTGACTACATTGTATGTAAGTAGAAGAATAAATTTAGCCGAAACTAAATAAAACAGCAAATTATCAAGTAACTCGAATGTGCTCCTGCACTCACGAAGACCGAGCCTCTAATGAATAGAAATTCAAAAACTGCAATGAACAGGACAGAAAATGACGTAAGCAAAGCCAGGAATTATCAGTAAGACAGAGAAATATGGGAGAGCTGCCGGAGCGAATTTTTTTTTATTGCTTTCCATCAAAATTTAAAAATAATTCCACATGAGCGGAAGCTGCGGTTTTTTAATTCCATGACTTTTCAATAGTAAATATATCGCCACCCTATTTTATAAAGTTTGAATGAAATAATTGTTGTTTTTCAGTAACTTGGATGAAGGGATTGAAAGATATGACCAGCAATGCTCGTTCAATGAAAGAGACGATAGATGACTGCACTCGTTTGACTCTGAAGCGAGCGACAATTTACGATTCTGGCACTTACTTCATTGTGGCGAAAAATACCTACGGCTGTGACAGAGCTTTCTTCACTGTTCAGGTAAAATCATCTTCAAAAATTCAAAACGAAATTGCTCGTTGCTTTAAACCGTTGCCAAATAATCAGTTTTTTACTGTTATCTTCGAATCATGTTTTAAATGAATAGACGAATTTTTTCCTTCCTCACGTTTTAAATAATATTGATCAATTTGCGATCTTGAATTGTTGGAATTTATTATCTAGACTAATTTGAATAAAAAGTCTGTGAATAACTTGGATAAAAATCTATGGATGACTACCACAATATTGCCTTCACAACTTATAAAATTTGTATTATGTTGTGCTGAGAATATTTAAATTTCACTGAATGTTCAAATTTAGTGAACTTGTACTTTCAATGCTGCAATACCGTATTCACTCTGAAATACACCCTCTTAAATTTATGATACAGTAATACGTAAACGTAGAGGAAAGTGGAATAATACGAATTATAGAACAAATAAATGGGAACATTGATATTTGAAGTTATCAAAATCAAATATTTGCACTGATTTTCCTTTTCTCAAAGTGAGAAAATGTGTAGAATTATAGTCTGTCCAAGCAAAGAAGACCCTCTGGCAATATGGGAGAATTTAATGGGTGGGTGCTGATTGAAGTGTAGGAAAATTAGGTAGGAATCTAGACATTCTATACAATTTGAAAATTAAATACAGCTATTCAGTTTGGGTCGAAGATATATGCATCGATATTTCATTCTCAAATTTTATAATACAAGACATTTTCCACGAAAAATGAATTTTTATAACTAAAAGGTTTGTATAATAGGGCAGAAAAAGTTAGCTGGAGATTCGACGTCTGCGCTCTCTATGTGAGTTTTATGAACTAATCCTGGACCTTCATTCCATGTTTAGATCACAGAATTACCGAAAATTGTTATAATTATCACAATACTCCAATGTTTATTTGTGGTTGAATAAATTAGCAAATAAAAATATACTAGACTAGAACAACAATAGAAATAAATCTTTGGACTACTAGAATACTTTTTGTACACTGGGCGTGCTGCACGCGTTGCTTCAGCTGCCCTATAGGGTTGTTTCTATAAAACTACGATCATAATGATGCTCATCCATGTTTCATTCTATACGAGCTTTTATTACTCGTATCATTGTTCAAACTAGCTTGTCATACTGATGTATACGTTGCACTACGCTTTTCGATGTGCTTTTCTCTGTGGGCCTACTATTTTGAAAAAAAAAACTTCTTCCCCAATAGATTCCAGTTTCAATAGTGTCAATAAAGTGTACAAATTTATAAAAAATAAGATAATCATTGTTGTATCAATTCATCTATTAGGTACGCCAGCGATCGCGATCTCTGACTCCAATCTCCAGCTATGGTGTTTTGGACACACAGACCATTCTCAGGGACATCCATGAAATATCTCAAGCTTCATTACAGGGTAAGTTGAGAAATTTGTTCATAAAGTGGAATCATAAATTAGATCGATATCTGGCATTCATATTCTTTCAATTTTAGCTTTGGCTTATTAAAATAATTTTTTAACAATAGAAATATCAGAAGTCAAGGTAATTCAAGGAGAATAATATTGAAGATTTCAATCTCTTAGTCCAGTTCCAAATCCCACGATTTTTGGAAGTCCGGTATTTTATTTTCTTTATATATTTTATTAGATTCAATTAAGCTTGGCAAACATATTATTTGCACAGTCACATCGTGTGTTTTCTAATTCTTTTCAATCTATTAAAATTTATAAGGAAAGCAAAAAACTGATGTACAAAAATCATGTTTTTTTGGAATGGGAATGAGCTTAATCCAATTATTTAGATTTTGAAATAATTTTGAAATAATAATAATATCAGAAGAAAGGGTGTTTCAATAAGATTAATACTGAATGATACAGGCTATAATATTTATTTATAATCCACTGTCATATTCATAGAGATTACCGTGCTTCTTCACTTGATAGAATTCAACCCAACAACCCAACGTTTCATCTAGTATGCGTTGGTCTCACCTTATCCAATGCTAAAGCTGCCCTGCTGGTTTATCAATGCTAAATCTGGTGTGTAAAGAAGGAATTTTATCATAGTTGTTCAAATCGAACTACTTCAATAATGAAAATTGAATTAAGAGTGGGTGGTAGTGGACGGCAAACTGCCGAACGGCAAAATCAAGCCCCATAAGAACAATGTAATTTTTATCAATCTCTTGGAGCAGATATTGCCTCTATTTATGGACAGAATTTCACGTTCTTTATGTCATTGGAAAGAGAATTTAATTCTCCAGGGGCGTTACTTTTTACTTTTTTGATTTTTAGTTTATTTTAATAATTATCGTATAATTAATTAACTAAAAAAGTGTTGAACTGTAATCATTGAAATGAACTAAAAATCAAAAAGTAAAAAGTAACGCCCCTGGAGAATTAAATTCTCTTTCCAATGACATAAAGAACGTGAAATTCTGTCCATAAATAGAGGCAATATCTGCTCCAAGAGATTGATAAAAATTACATTGTTCTTATGGGGCTTGATTTTGCCGTTTGGCAGTTTTCCGTCCACTACCACCCACTCTTAAAAGAACTTTTGGTGGTGAACTTTGCTTGAATAAGATTATTTTAATCATGATTTAAAATCATTCTTGGTAATCTGGAGGAATCCTTTCAATTGTTTCTGAAATATAATTATTCTAATCAGATAAATTTTAGAAGAAATAAGAACAGGCAAAACGGCGGTATATTCAGTATATAATTAATCATATATTAATTATATTACCATTTCCATCATAAAAGGTGCTTTGAGATTAATGAGTACGGTAAAGTTGAAATTCCGAAATTGGATGACCTTCATTTATTGATTCATCTGAAGACAGGATAATAAGAATAACCAGATGTTCTATGTGGCTGTTTGAAATTATTTTTGGTGTAATGGATTTCAGTAGAAGATGAAATATGTTACCAGACGTCCGCATATACCACGGACAATCCTCTTTTTTTATCTTGTCCGCAAAAATGTTTGCTTCTATAAAGTGTCCGCTGTTCTCTAGCGATCAGTTTGAAAATAAATGCCTCTAAAATACATGCCTATTTTAGATTAGTTGAACTACTTGAACTAGTTGACATAGTTTATTAGTATAATAATTCTATACCTTACATAAAAAATACGAGTAGCCTATATGTATTAAAGAATTTATATTAAAGACTTCCCAGATAGAATGAAATTATTAAACGAATAACAATAATTAAAAATGAATTATAAATAGGCTTATATTTTTAATTTCTGATAGGCTATAATATCACTTTTCCGCTGTCTTTCGGCTGTGTTAGTGAATGTCCACTGTAGTATGGAAAAATATTGTAGCATTAAAGTCTAAAATTTGATTTGAACTTTCAAAAAAGGTAAATTTTATTGTACTTTATTCAATAGTAGGGTATCCAGTATACAGCTATAAGCATATAATAAACAGCTATTACAATAATACACTGCTACAGCTAAAATGAAGAAAATTCCAGTTTTCTATAATCAATGAATCGGTTCTAGAGCGTGTAGACTACACTGTTGAGCAAACCATTTACCCATAAATCCCAAATATTTATTTACCGTACCTATAGTAAACGAACCAGTCATTCATAAATCGTGACGTCAAAACGACCACCAGCCACCAATTACGAGTATAAACAAGTGTAATTCATTAACAAAATATATTCCGAATAAATAATCAATATATATTCCAAATATATGTGGAATGCTGCACTAGAATCGCCTGATGAATATTCAAAAATCATTCAACCTATTATCGGGGATAGTAAAAGGTGCCAGTTGGCTTTTTCATCCTTTTAAGGACACTCCACTACCGGAACTTTATTAGGCTTAGATAAAATACGAGCATTATGAATTCTATTAAAATATATTATAAGATCGACATTCAATAGCTAACAAATCGGTTCTAAACAATATTTGTTGGGAAATATTGTTTATTAATAGCATAAACCTGTGAAGAATGTTAATTAAGCACTAAGAGGTCATGTTACCAATTAATTAAATGCCATAAGTGAGCTACATGATTTTCACAGTGGTGAAAGTATTTTGTGAAACATTTGGTCTCATAGTAGGCAAAATTTGCATTCTGGAGGCTGGAACTGAGCCATATAAGGAGGAATACGAAACATATCTAGTTTGTCAAATAAAATAGAATAGTAAAATGCTCAAAAACTTTTCATCTGTACACAAATTCACAGTATGACGGAGAAAGCTATTGATTTATAATTATAGTTTCTATATCATCTTTAAATATTCCAAATATTCTTAAATATTCCAATCCAAATTTACACTTTTGTTTCACTTACTGAATTTCAAACCAATTTTTCTTCCAGCTAAGAATCGATTAAATTTGAAATGAATAATGTAAAAATTGTAGTTTAGTGTATTATTAGTGTATTGTGAAAAAAAGGAAAAAACACGTAGTCACAGTCATGTCACGTTAGAATTTTTTTTACATTATTGTTATTTATTTTTGTTTTTTTATTATTGTATTATATTTTATATATGTATTTTTTCTGGAAATAGAATTTATTTATTATATTTATACTATCTATGGTCCGAGTGAACTTTGAGTATACTATGGGTTCAGGTAACTTCACATCCCATAAAATTTATTCTGGAATCCCTTCTGTATATTATACAGAGTGTTTCAGGAGGAATGTGCAATACTTCTCAGGCTGATTCCTTACACCAAGTAGACAAAAACGTTCCACGGGACCAGCCCCCAAAAACGCTTTGTTACTGAGATACAATGGCGGAAAATTGAGATTTTTCAGAAAATATTAATTTTTCTAATTTTTTAGAGGCATAAGTGAGGGTCTAAAATAATCAATTCCCATGTAAAATTAGCTGAGGAATTTAATGAAACCAGTTCCAAGTTTGTAGCTTTAATGGTTATTGAGATAATCGGAAAAATATTCTAGAAAACGCAATTTTCCAACATTAAGGGTTATAGCTGGATAAGGAATCATAAAATTGTATTTTTTATTAATGGAAGTTGAAGAGAGTCGGATTCTAAAGAAAACGTTAAATGGCGGCGATTGTGAAAATCTTACCCAAAGGTCAGAAATGGCGATCAAAAATCGCAAAATTTATAAAGCATAGCACATTTATTTACACATTCATTTACAAGCATGAATTTGTGTTTAGTTGCGATTTTGCGATTTTTGATCGCTATTTCTGAGATTTGGGTAAGATTTACATGATCGCCGCCATTCAACCTTCTCTTTAGAATCCGACTCTTTTCAACTTCCATTAATGAAAAATACAATTTTATGATTCCTTATCCAGTTATAACCCTTATTGTTGAAAAATTGCGTTTTCTAGCATATTTTTCCAATTATCTCAATAACCATTAGAGTTACAAACTTGGAACTGGTTTCATTGAATTCCTAAGCTAATTTTACATAGGAATTAATTATTTTAGACCTTCACTTATGCCTCTAAAAAATTAGAAAAATTAATATTTTTTTGAAAAATCTCAATTTTCCGCCACTCTTATCTCAGTAACAAAGCGTTTTTGGGGGCTGGTTCCTTGGAACTTTTTTGTCTACTGGGTGTAAGGGATCAGCCTAAGAAGTATTGCACATTCCTCCTGAAACACTCTGTAGAATTATGTTTATTTTGTGTAGCCCTTGTATCACGGCCTAGTATCCGTGGGACCATTTGTTGTATTCAAGGTTATAATTCTATTCTAATTACCTTGGTTGTATTTATGTCTCGATTAGAATAGTTTGAGATAAAATGTGGCTGCTGCAAGCTTGTGATACTCTGTACCACAGTAGGGGTTACTTTATACTAATAAAGTATGGACATTAAGTCCATATCTTCTATGAAGTAAAATATGTATCAATAGAGTATACAAATTCAGTATAGCCTACTGAGACTGATAGTCTCATACTAGAAATCTGAATTCAGACTTAGTGGTGACACACCATCAGACAGTAATAATTCCTGGCATGCGAAACAATACAAGATGCCTAACTGTCGTTCAACATTCAACATCACTTAATTATTTGGCCGGCTTGGTTGACACAGCTTTCTGGCTTGGCTCCTAGAACTTAAAAAGTTCGATCTTGAAGTGAAATTTCAATGAACTATTGGGCATGGCTAAAAGTGCGTGTGGTAGGAAAATAGAATGGGTCCTAATTAGAATTTAGTTGAAGTATGAATTCGTCTCGGTACAAATCTCGACTGCCATATCCTCCTAGGTTCAGCAGACCCCCGAAACGTAAGTTTGCTTATTTGTTATTTTAATGGGGAATTTTGTGAAGGGCGGAGTATTGGATAGATGCCAATCGGTCTACTTCCCCCTCCTAAACCATTTTATTCCATACACTTGTATCCAGCATTATTTTGAAACTACATCCAATGAAATGTAACAATTTTCATTGGAATATTCTGTCATTTGTATAATTCTATTTTCTGATTGGAAATTATTAATTCTTAATCACTGATTTTTTTGAGGAGTTGTGTAAATGTCATCATTTAAATAAGAAGTTATCATGAACTGTCATCAGTTATCATTGTTAAAGTGATGTTATCATTTGATGTCATGTCAAGTACTTAGTTGACAGTACTCATACGTATATTATACAGTACTCACTTATGTGTGTACTGGATAAGTTTATTAAATTTATCATTATTAAAGATGGTATTAAATAGTCGAGTACTTTCTTACTTCGGTACTACTATTGTGACATTTGGAAGCTTGGCTGATATTTCTGGGGACTTCTGATTTTATTTATCATTGTGATTGGAAATCAATTTATTGGGTTTAGAATCCTTTTGAAAATGTAATTTCTCAGTCTTTCAATTACTCCTTCTCGTTTCATTCTCCACTTCAAAACATTTTTGAGGCATGGAATTATTAATCATGGGTTTCGATTATTTTCAGACTTCAGACCTTCTATAAATAAATATATTTGAATAACTAGTGAAAGTTCCACAGTTTTTTTTCACAAAGAATTAAATTTTTGACAGTGATAATATTATCGAATATAATTGGATCAAATATAAAAGAATTAAATTTTTGACAGTGATAATATTATCGAATATAATTGGATCAAATTATATTGATCCATTAATGTAATAGGAGTTCAAAGTTGTTTATGAGACATGAGAGAGTTCATTACAGGTTATTTAAATTAACCATGAATGGTGATGTGATTCATTTATAGGCCATCATAACTTCCATTTATGATAATATTGTTATATTTATTATTAAATTTACAATATGATATATTGTTATATTTATTATTATATTTACAATATGATATATTGTAATATTTATTGAACAATCAAAGTGAATAAATATTTGAAATATAAATAAAAATCAAACACCCTTTTTTTTGAAAACTTTAAAAATTATAAAACACACATATGGGCTTAGATCCCGAAACATGTATGTGTGTTTTATAATTTTTAAAGTTTTCAAAAAAAAGGGTGTTTGATTTTTATTTATATTTCAATTATTTTAAACAGCCCTAAGTTTTAAAGTTCTTTATTGAATAAATATGTACAAAATGAACGAGTTACTACAATGTTGAATTTTTCATAACAGTGAAAAATAAAATTTCAATACCTTAGTTAATTTTTGAAAATTTGCCCAGTCAAATTAGACTTTTGCCATCAAAAAAATAAGGTAAGGCTGGAAATCGTCTTAATCGACTTTGGGCATCCTAAATAAGTTAACTATGAGTTTGCGACGGATTGCAAGGTGTGCATATAACAGGGTGACTAGAAAACCACCAAATTTCGGTTCTGTTCTTAGTGCTAAGTATGTACAAAATGAACAAAATGTACAAAATTTAAGCCAAAACGAAGCGTCTGACAGAAAATATCATTCTCATACTTTTTTTAGCTAATAAAATTTCCAAGCGATTGGTATCAATTTCAACCTTTAATCTCTAACAAGGACCGAGGAATGAGGTTTCAAAAAAATGATTTTTTTTTTGAGAAAAATGAAAATTTTACCTTATTTAGTATTTTATTGTTCATATCTTCCGTCTGATGAGTTAGAAAGGTGTATTTCAAAATCACTCTGGGGATGATATTGTTCTCTACAATTTTAGACCAAGAAAGACTTCCTATTTTGTATATTTTTTGTGTTAGGGCTTCCAACATGTTTCCTTGAACAGCAAAAAATACCATATTTTCTCTAGTAATCTCCTAAATTAGTCTATATATTCATGTATTGGAGTTTTATCACTAGAATATTTTTTCTTATATCATGTTTTGATTTTATAATTACTATACCCCCTGATTTCAGGTTATTACCAGTTATTACCACTAGGGAAGGACTCTCCAAGGATAATAAACTAAGGATCTCCGTAACTTTCGCAAAAGTTGACGGATCGTGACGAACCATAGCTCATTGTTTCCAGCTCAACAAGTTGGTAAAAATTCATATATAATTTATTAAAGTTGATCGAAATTGAAGAATTTTACCACCTTGAGTACTTTGAGTTATTTCTCATATACCGAGAAAAATGCTACTAATTGTGTTCAAATGCGTCTATCTTGAAAAGCATTGTTGGGAAATGGTCGCATTAGGGCTCAAATTGTAGAACACAATCACCTCTATAATTTGATATGTAGAAACGTTGCTAATATCCTATTGTCAGGTGAAGAAAATTCGTTTTTGTAAATCAAAAAAACATCAGAAAGTTTCTCCTCTATACTTTTACGCCATTCTTCAAGTATTCTTGGAGGTTGGAGGGTGAGAAAATTCATTTGTGGTAGTAGAGAATTCAATTTCCTACATTTTAAGCCTAAAGAGGCATTTATAACTTGAATTAATCTAGATATACAATCAAATTATAGAGATAGTGATAGTAAGCAATGCTGAAAAAGTGATTCCTCCTTTTCTGCTTTTGAGGTTAAAATCAACCTCAATTGCCTAAACTCATGATTTCTACATTTAAATTGTTAGAGGAGTTTATGTTCTACAATTTGAGCCCAAATGCGACCATTTCCCAACAATGCTTTTCAAGATGGACGCATTTGAACACAATAAGTACCGTAGCCTTTTTCTCGGTTTATGAGAAATAACTCAAAGTACTCAAGGTGGTAAAATTCTTCAATTTCGATCAAATTTAATAAATTATACATGAATTATGACCGCCTTGATGAGCTGAAAACAATGAGCTATGGTTCGTCACGCTCCGTCAACTTTTACGAAAGTTACGGAGGTCCTTATTTTCTTATACTTGGAGAGTCCTTCCTACTGGTAATAACCTGAAATCAGGGCAGTATAGTAATTATAAAATCAAAATATGGTATAAGAAAAAATATTATAGTGATAAAACTCCAATACAAGAATATATAGACTAGTTTTGGAGGTTAATAGAGAAAATATGGTATTTTTTGCTGTGCAAGGAAACATGTTGAAAGCCCTAACACAAAAATATACAAGATAGGAAGTCTTTCTTGGTCTTGTAACGTACTTATTTACACCAATGTAAGTTGAACATTTTGGTGCAATTAAAATACTGTGTTGCATTAAGCAAAATAAAAGATGATTTGTGGATGTGTGCGAAAATTGAAACTAGATTACCAAAATCAATCAATTAAAATATCTGATTGGCTGAAACCAATTGGCAGACAATAATTCAATTGATTGAATCTCAATAACCAGCTGACTCAACTTCCAATCACATCAAACTTCACAGTACTTAAATTTGAATGAAATTATGACTCAATAAATCAGACACCTACTATTTCTCTACTGTTACTTTTGGAGATTGGGCATATTCAAAAACTAACGATAATTTGTTAATCATGTAGAAAATTTTCATTTACAATTTAATCAAAGCAAAGCATATCAAATTTATACGTTACAGAAATAGATAATTAATTCAATTTACAATGGGTAAGATGATAATATTTGAAGCTGTGTGAAATACCTGTAGATCGTAGTGAGGAGGCCTCCATACACTTTTTGATAATTATTTCGATCTTTGCACTTTCACTACACCTGAATTTCTTGAAGTAACCTTTTTGTGCATTTCATTAGAAAAAAATGCACTATTGGTCTTGACCGGATAATCGCAAATATATGATGCGATATATTTTTTACACGTTTCCGAGCCCCCAGAACACGAATCTGATGTCCGTTCAAATTCATATATATATATATATATATATATATATATATATATATGTGTGTGTGTGTGTGTGTGTGTGTGTGTGTGTATTTGTATATATATATATATATATATATATATATATATATATATATATATATATATATATATATATATATATATATATATATATATATATATATATATATATATATATATATGTGTGTGTGTACAGATTCTTGTTAACACGATAACTCCCGAAAGGCTTGTCGGAGAGCGACCAAATTTTGCACAAAAATCATTAGTGTTAATATCTCGGTCAAGTTCGTTAACCAGCCAAATTGGTCCAAGGGAAGGGGGTGTAATTAGGGGATGAAAATTTTTAAAAATCACTACAAATCGCCCAATAACTTGAACGTTTTGAAAATTGGTGTGTATAATACCCTTATTATGCTCTACAATTTGAGCCATCAACGGACAGAATCCAATAAAAAATGGCGGAGAAAATTGAGAATAATATGCCGAAAATTGTGTTTTTCGAAAACGGCACCTTTGAATTCATACCCTGAATAGCTCATTATCAGTCATATGATTTGAGCCATCATAGAATTGCATTTGAAATGCACTCTTTCTGACCGCCAGCTGCCGGAGAGAATTTTGATTTTTCATATTCAAATCGAAGATTTGCTTTCCGTCCTAGTAATCAGAATGATTGTGTTGGTTGTTTTGATGAATCGGTATCCATTACAGTACCGGTTCTATGATACACCGCTGTATAGCGGATTTTGGAGATGAAATAATAAATTTTTTTCTTGTTAGATGAAAGGCTTTTCAAAACATTAGATTACTTATAAAACAGATGAACATAATTTTTCTACATGATTATGGTACTAAAAGAGGAACGAAAATTTACATATTGCAAATAAATTTAAAAAAATAAAATAAAAATATCACAACTTGTGATGAGTAAAGCTTGTAATTAGGTGACTACATTGTATGTAAGTAGAAGAATAAATTTAGCCGAAACTAAATAAAACAGCAAATTATCAAGTAACTCGAATGTGCTCCTGCACTCACGAAGACCGAGCCTCTAATGAATAGAAATTCAAAAACTGCAATGAACAGGGCAGAAAATGACGTAAGCAAAGCCAGGAATTATCAGTAAGACAGAGAAATATGGGAGAAAGACAAACGTAAATTTAATGAGTAAGACAGAGACAGAGTTACTGAGAAAGAAACTAGAGTAAAAGAAACTTGATTGGACAAGAAACTAGATTATTGGAAGAGTATAACCTGCTCCCATAAGTGTCTCTTTGTTGCACAATGAAAAACAAGTCGATAAATAAATTCATTTTTAGAACAGTAATACAGAAAAACAAGATGAAAGGCAATTCTGTCTGAAAACGTTACAGTCTAAAATTGTAGAGAACAATATCATCCCCAGAGGGATTTTGAAATACTCATTTCTAACTCATCAGACGGAAGATATAAACAATAAAATACTAAATAAGGTAAAAGTTTCATTTTTCTCAAAAAAAATCATTTTTTTGAAACCTCATTCCTCGGTCCTTGGTCCTCATTCCTCGGTCGAAAAACTAAAAACATAACCGAAATTTAGTGGTTTTCCAGTCATCCTGTATTATGCACACCTTAGAATCCGTCGCAAACTCATAGTAAACTTATTTAGGATGCCAAAAGTCGATCAAGACGTTTCCCAGCCTTACCTTATTTTTTGGAGGCACAGCCTTTTTTCGATCTAATTTTCCTGGGCTAATCTATAAAGTACGGTATCGATAATTATCGGTGAAGGTAGAACATTGTACATTATTGAAGGTAGAACATTGGTTATACAGAGAACATTATTTATGCATTCTAGTTTTAATTTTTACACAAATTCCAAATTCAAATTCCAAATAGATTTATTCTCCAGAATCACAAATCAAAACATATATGACTTACATGACAAGAATAATTCTATTATTACTGTATGTATCTTACTGCTATAGTGTTCCTCTTACAATAGAATATCCTAGCAATGTGAAAATCTCTTTAAACATTCATAGCCTGGAAAATAATCCGCTTGAAACCTGCTTGGGCAGAAAAGAAGAACAACTAAAAAAAACCTGAAAAAAATAAATAAAAATTAAAATTAACTAAAATGGCAAAAAAATCCTCAGTATCAGTTGGACAGAATTAAAAAAGGTTATCTTGAACTCAATGAAATACAACAATAATTACCATCGGTTAAAAAATTATTAACAGATTTGTTCAGGAACTATCTTGCAACTTTTACTTTTTTATTTACTATTTGCTGATTAATAGGTAAGAACCTCGTGATACAATAATAATTTATACAATAATAATGAATATCAACATAGTATCTACAACGTTTTCACAATCAAACTATGTTGTCGTAAAAACCATATCCTTCTTCATGATTCAGGTGACTATGCACCAATCTGCAGAAAGATGTTTTCTGCCTACATATTTTCATATTTACAGGAAGCTTATTAAAAAATGTTGGACCTAGGTAAGTGTAGAACTTTTTGAAAACAGATAGATTGGGCTTTGGGATCAGCACATCATGCTGATTCCTCCCAACTCTGTGCACATTTATCACCTGCATATTTACGCTCTTATCATAAAAAAGTTTGAGGGTTTTATAAATATATAAGTCTCTGATTGGCAAAATTCTGAGCTCTTTGAAAATTGGTGCAGAGTGATCATATCTAGCCCTGTATGACATTATTCTTACAAAAGATTTATGTAAAATTATGAGTGGATGTAATGCAGACTTATATGCTCCCCCCAAACTTCCAGGCCATACTCAAAATTTGAATTGATGAGAGCGAAGTAAATCTTTCTCATTAGCTCTGGATTTCACACAGTCCTGAGAAGATAAAATATTTGTATGTATTTCAACAACTTTTTTTTAACATACCCAATGTGTTCCCTCCAACTTATTCTACTATCCACCCAAATGCCAAGGTAGGTACTTCATACTCTTGACTTGTTCTAGGTTCAGGCAATGGCAGTCAGCCTGCAATGAACATTTAATGTTATGGTATTTTAGTGGCATTATTATTGACCTTAGTTTGCTGCAGTCTTCCGATAAGGTAGGATTTAAACCACTTTGAGCAAAGCCTCTTATCCCTGCCAGATACATGTTATCCAATAAGATCTTATGATCAACCATATCATAGGCTTTCATGACGTCAACGCTGCACATGACTTACTTTCATTAATACTGTCATAAACCCCTGACATTAGTTTCATGATTGCTGAACCTGTATTGAGCTTGCTCTGAAAGCCATATTGGTTTTTGCTGAAAAATTTGTACTTTTCCAGAAATTTCGTAACCCGGCTTTTTACAATTTTCTCGAGTATTTTAAAGAATACTGACAAAAGTGAAATCGGTCTGTAATTTGTAGCCTTTTTTCCAAAGAGGAAGGTAGAAATGCTTTTATGCACCATCGGCCCTGTCCCAGCAGAAGCGGTTCAGTCCGGTGTGTGGGACTAACTGCCTTCGTTTATTGTGTAGGGAAGCTAGACTAGCCGACCTACACCCCAAAAAAGGAGACTACCCACTAAAACTACCCTTGTTACCCAAAGTCTGATTGGAACACCTCACTAAGAGATATAGCTTCAATCAGGCTTTGGTGTGCGCCATCTCACAAGGATTACCAAATTTCTCAACTAGATAGGAATTCCCTGAACTGACATAAAAACTAACATTTCATATCACAAAGAATCATATAGCTAAGCAATTTGATTCTCACACCCTCTGTACAGTATACATCATCCTGGCACTAGCCAGCAATAAAGCAATAAAATAACAAGACAAATGATAAAATCACATAGCACAACTGGTCAACCAGCATATCTAGACAAAATAATATCCAATAGTTCACAACAAAACATAATATACATTCTCAATTATCATAATACCTCAACTAACATAAGGATTTCTCACAGTGAAAATGTACATAGAAAACCTAACTAACAAAACATTAGCTGAAATGAAATCGACACTAATCACTGAAGTGCAAGCAACATAGCACACCCTAACAGCAAGCCTAACATAACTAAGTAACCTAGTCCTAACATGGTCAGTGAAGTGAACACAGAAAAACTAACAGTAGAGAAACTAACACTATAATTCGAGATAATTCTTAGTAGGACTCAACAACCTAATCCTCGCATGTTTGGTATGGTACAAGGCACTATGCTGGCACCATCATATAGACAGTAAAGTGTTGCATAGTCATAGTAATACAATATAATTTCAGTATTACACAATAAAACATTATATACATTCTCACTTATCTTAATTCCATACCTAATATAAGAATATTGCACACTGAAAATGAACATAGAAAGACAAATTAACCTAACAAGTCACTATACTTGCACCAGTAAACTTCAAACATAGTCAGTATATTAATAAATGGACCTAGTTGAGAGGACTTACAGCTGCATCTGCCGCTCTTCTGCTAGCTTACGTCCCAGGATGATGTGAAGAACATTGCTGTACTCTTGCCATCTCTCATGATTCTGTAACATCTCATCAATGATGGTTGTAGTCGTGAATCCCTCAGGATGCTGAAGATGCCTTTGCCGCTCTGCATCCCACCTGTTACAATGAAATGCTGTATGTTCCACAGTGTCCTCATCCTCGCAGTAGAGGCAGGTTGGTGACTCTCTCCGTCCTATACGATGCAAATAGTGCATGAATCCACCATGACCACTAAGAAACTGAGTGAGTAGATGATCAAGTTCGCCATGCTTCTGGGTGACCCACCGTTCAACGTCAGGAATAAGAGAATGCGTCCAACGTCCAGTTGTTGACACATTCCATTGCTGCTGCCACTCTTGAAAAAGTTGTGTGGATGCCTCTGCTTTCTCCATACCGTTGCGACGTCTGGTTTGTTCTTGCACTCTTAACTCCCAGGGTGGTGTTCCTGCCAGTACCAGGGCAGCATCATGAGAAATTGTTCTGTATGCTCCGATAATGTGCATTGCCAGTCGTCTCTCAATGCTTGCTGCAGCTATTCGCACCTTTGCATACCGAAATGCTCCAGCCCATACTGGAGCTGCATACAGAAAAACAGATCCTGCAATGGAGGCTATTAATCGACGCTTGCTGGTGTTTGGCCCAGTTGTCTTCCTCATTAAGTGTGATAGTGCTGTCACCACTTTGGTTGTCTTTGATGCTGCCTCTGTAATGTGTGGAATAAAATTTCGATTCTTATCGAGCCACACACCAAGGTATTTGACACGCTCTTTGGGTATCAGCTCTGTGCCACAAACTGTGAATGATATGTTGTCCAGGACTCTCCTTCCTGCCATGACAATAGCCTCACACTTCTGTGGTGCAATTTGGAGGTCATGTTGCTCCATTTATGCTTGTACCATCGCAGCAGCTGCATTTCCCTTGTGTATCAGTTCTTCTTCATTTCTGGCAGTCACCAGTATAGCAAGATCGTCTGCATAAGCCACTGGTTCAACACCCTCTGGCCAATTGAGGCATAATTGTAATTTGTAGCCTGCATTTTGCTATTGTTTTCAAACAAGAGGACAACTACCGCTTTCTTAAACTCTTCAGGAATTTCGCCCGTGCTTAAAATTAGATTGTAAATAAATACTAATACTTCAATGATATAGAGTGAAATAGATTTTATTAGGAATGGTGTGATATTGTCGTATCCAGGTGACTTATTATTTTTCAGCTCTGAAATAACGCTTAAAATTTCCTCCTTGTTTGTTGGGTGGAAAAAAATTGAATCTCTTATTCTATCAGTTTAGAAATTTTCCTCATACTTCTTGAACGCATTGTTTATTTGTGTGTTATCATTTACTATTTGTTCTCTTAAATCATCTGTTATCGTGCAAAAGTGATTGTTGAACATTCTTGCTACATCATTATCACATGTTAATCAACTTCAATCAACTAAGTAGCACTGGCGGCTCGTGCCAACGAAATAGGTGAAGTGCCGGTATCTTTTACTGTACAGCACTTCACCTGTTTCTTGGGTACGAGCCGCCAGTACTAAGTAGAATAGTTGTTGGCTTTATTGGATGATTTTCACAATAAATACTCTTCAATCCTTACTCTATAGTAATACTATCAGTATTTTGTTGTTGCATCTCACACTTGTGTTCTGTTATGATCTTCTCTTCTGCTGTATTTTTGTCCCTCACACATTTCTCACCACCTCTGACTCATTCTCGCTCTTCTTCTGTGTATTCTCTCTCTCTCTCTCTCTCTCTCTCTCTCTCTCTCTCTCTCTCTTCCATGTTATTTTCAGTTTCATTCGTACTTTCTCGCGCATTTCAGAATACATAGTCAACAGAGTTGAGGGAAATTTCTGGGAGGCGCCTTTAACAGAGGGCTGAATCGGTGTCAGTATTCTCACGACAGCGCGTGCTAATCTGACGGAATTTAGCTTTTATTTATTTATTTGGCGCCTCGTTTTCTAACGCGTTTCGGACGAGTGGTGAGGTGATTCTTCCAACACAATGATTCCCCCTGAGGGCTTGCAAGGCCTAAGGGTGGCATGGGCCGACAGAGAGGGTCTAGCTCATGATTTTCTTCTCTACTTAACGGCTTATCAAGGTGTGTTGAAGTGTGTGGGAGAGAAAATCTTGAAAATAGTGTCTATTAAGATAATATTGAATTATGTGGTTGAAAAATTCTTGATAATAGTCTTAAGATAATGTTAAAGTTTGTGGTCAAAACGGTTTTTTGAAAAAAGTGTCGAAAACTATGGATGGGATGACGTCGAAGTTCAAATAAATAAATCTCTTAAGATTGATTATCATACAGTAAGCTTACTTATTAGCAGAATCAATTTGTTTATTTGTTCATTCGCACTTGAAAATGACTATAATTAGTTGAAACACGTTGTGCATTGAAAAATAATTCAAAAAGGGTACTTGATAACTATTTAAAATAAAAACCTCTTAAGAAGTATGGATTTGAAAAAAATGGGTGCACAATGGGCAAGATGATTAAAGTTAACCTTATTGAATTCCGGAGCCCGTATTTTGTATGTTGATATAAATAAATAATTATATCAATATCGTTATAGTTGAAGATTAAGCTTAGTCTACATTAGGACTAAGAGACTTATTTCCAACCACAGAGAGAATAAGTCTGGCAAATGATGATTTATCAATTAACAACTTTCCCTAGGTTGTGAACATGAGGATATTATGGTTCGCGCAAGCTGAAAAAAGCGCCGTAACAATAAACTTAAATTTGTGATAGCGTTTCTTCTCTACTGTGGTTCAACTATTTGTTACCAAGAGATTCTGATTCAAAGATTATGTATTATAAAGATTATGATTTTATTCAAGAGATTATGTTTTATTATAAAATAGTAGTACGTCTTTTGGAGGAGATGTGAAAGCCATCGATTCTGACTGCCTATATAAATAGTCTTCATATTCTCGTATCGTCACCCCTCTCGTTACTCATACGCACATGCTCAAAGTACACGTCGAAATTACCCTCAGGATAAAAGGAAGGGGATAAAATCAATAGGAGAATAAAGTAGAATATAATATTAATAAGCAAATTATGATAATTATCATCTTATATTATTAAAAAACAATTCAATTAATGGTAACTATATTTTTCCATTAGTTCTAATTACTTTTGTAATGTAGGCCTACTGGAATGTAAAATACTGTACGGTATTTACTGTTTTGACGTGTCACATACTAGCGAATTTGCTTGATTTTTTAGAGTTATTTAACAAAAATCCAACTGAAAACTGAACATTCCACTCAGCGGAAAATTTTTGTGAATAATAGAGTTGCCAACGAATAACTGGCGAGGGAATTAGCTGTCTAGACGTACATTTTCTTGTTCTTCATTTTTTCTGTATCAAACGCTATCAATCTACTATTTCAGAGTAGCATTAGCCATTAGGTAGCTGTTTATTGAGAAAAAAACTTCATTTACCCGTCACCAATTTCTTTCTGGGAACTGTAGCCTACTGGTGATGAAAGCTCATTCATGGTTCCTTTTCACTTGTTTATTGAAAATTAGAACGTTTGAAATTGAGATGAGAACGTCGATATGTTCGAATGTTAGCAATACCTTGAACAATTTTTGAGGGAACAGAGGCTCATGATGAACCCATATAGTTATCATTAATGACTTGAGTTTTTTTATAATCTTGACAACTCAATACAGTCAATAGTGATCAATTAAGTTTTAAAATCCCACTTCATTATTTTTTACGAATTGCTCTTGTTGGTATGGAACCAAATTTACAGTATTTCCACTCCGCCAAAATAATCAAATTTCGCTTGGTTGTAAACATGAACTATAGTTCAGACAAGCTGGGAAGAAGCGCTGTAACAATACACTTAGATTTATGATGGCGTATCTTCTTAGTTTGCGTGAACTCTTTCACACTTTTAAGAGTCACTTATTTATTTATTTATTTATTTATTCCTTGATAAAGCATTACAATAATTCACAATGTAGAAATATAACAGCAAAATGAATCAATAACAAAAATGCAAATAAACATAAGGAACTACTTCCCCAAAAGAGCAAGCTCGAGCTTGGGGAAGGAGCAGCCGTACTTTGACTACTTACTTATTATTACCATATTATATATACATTACCTATATATTAACAACTGAAATCAAAACCTTTCAGTAAACAATATAAATCAGTTATGCTACAATAATCAATATATTGACATACAATATGTGTTAGATGCAACAAAAATTGTTTATTATAATATTGTTTTTACATATTGCCTAGCCTAGTGTATAACATGATATAAAATGAGTAAAAAATGAAATCCATTCAACTGGAATAATTATCATACTAATGCATTCCAGAAATTCTCGGCACTATCCCAGCCATGAGAGTTAACCAGATACTTTTTCAAATGTAATACAAAGTTTTTTTGGGCAAGTAAACCTCTCAAATTACTTGGGAGAGTATTAAAAAATAATGGTGACAAGTAGATAAAGCTACGCTGACCGGCCGCAGTCAATAATCTAGGCACAGTAACGAGACCTGACTCTTCCCGTCTTGTAATAGCACAATCCGTTCTATTGATGAAATGAAAAAGTGATCGCTTCTTATAATATAATATAATATGTTTCAAGTAGATCTGTCGGATCGGTAGAACTGAAAATTCCAAAAAGCCGATCTTGTTGAATACATCCTATTCTTTTTCAGTATAATTTTTAATATTGAATTTTGTATTGTTTTTACTGGTTTTAAAACATTTGTATATGCACCACCCCAACCCACAATACCATATTGGAGCAATGACTGTGACTTGGATTAATAAAATCTGAATAGATGAATAATTTTTGAACTGTAGGAAAGGCAATAGTAGTTTTATTATAATTGCTTTAAATTGTAAGTATTTCAATCTCGATTGAAACGAGTAGGTAACATGCCAAGATTACCTGTGATGAAATTTGAGCCATTCAACTTGTGAGAGTTTAGCGTATAATCAAAATTGCGGATGTAAAAATTTATTTTGGTTTCGGCAATAGGACAGATTCGGTTCCACTTGCCAGAGTTGAAACATGCGTTTCACAGCGTTCTGGGCGCTGGCTGGAGCTGATGCTAAAAAGCTATATTTTCTTAGACTAATATTAGAATATCGCTGTACCTGCTTTCTCATAGTTTCTATGTATATTATTGAGTAAAACTAGAACTACGTACGTATTCTTCTGTTTACTATTCTGCGTGTAATGGATAGAATAATCGATAAAAATATTCTCAAGTGTCTTACTCCATAACACTTTGGGCCTATCAACGTGAAATGAAGTTTTACGATTCAGAAAATGTGTAGGTCTATTAAAATGTATATGTAATGAATATGCTAGTTGGTAAGTGGTGAACGAAAGATAAAATAAGTTTTCCAAAACTAAACCGTTTAAATCCAAATATCCTTCAGTTCACATAATTGAACCAATTCAAAATTTTAGTTGAAGGTATAGTCTGAATTAGGTATGGGAGTCTTCAAAATCAAATCAAATCTTTATTTGCTATTAATAACATACAGATACATGATTTCCATTCTATTTACAAATTTAAATAACATCAAAAATGGATAAGCATGCTGATTTTACATAATTAGTGTGAATAAAATGAGTTGAAGAGGATGTATTTTTGGAATATGGAGTGTACATAAGCAAAATAAATTTTCCTGATAATTCCGGTGTCTTTAATTTTATTTATTCTATAAAATATTCTGATCAGATATTTGAATTTGGAGCATAGTGTTCAATATATTTGTTCCATTTCAAATGCTGATCCACAATTTTACCAAGATACTTTATCTATATCAGGGTCTGTAAAGTTGTTTCTTATTTTGAGTACCATATCTTCAATCTTGCAATAATTGTCAACATTTGAAAATTTCTTCAAGAAACAAACAGTCACTCTAGTTGAATTGAATTGAATGGCTGCCTTTATTTTTAAACCTGGGAGGGCGAAGTTGTCTACTTCAACTAAAAGTAAAAAAATAAATTAAAGTGAAAAGTGAAAATAATAAATAGATACAAAATAACAAAATAAGAATTAAAAAATAAAAATGAATAATATTAATTCTCAAAAGTGAGCTATAAAAAGAAAAAAGAAAATAAATACTGTAGAGTAGAATAAAACAAAAGTTGGGGTTTGCTGCATTTATTCCAACGTAATTGATTTTTTCAATTCCTTGTAGCCTATTGCGCAGCGTTGAAGTTCCAATTCAAACATAAATAAATGAAAATATAATCATTTTCACGCATAGTACAATATTCATAAAGCAAGTTTGAAGAAAATCATTTTCACTGATTTAATACTAGCCTGATATCTAAATATTTGCAATAAATCAAATAAAAAATAATTTATAAAATTAAAAATTAATTTATGATATTTCAATCACCGATTGCCAAAATAATTAGTAATAGAAGACAACCATTTCGATAATCTCAATTTCAACTGAAACTATTTCTTTGTAAAATCTGAAAGATCTGAAAAAACCTGGAGTTGTGGGAGGGCAACTGGTATTTCGAGGAGCTGCTTTTCATAATTGTTCTGGCTCAATTCCATCGGGCTCTGAAAATAACTCTTCATTGGACATAATGAAATCGCATGCCAAACGCATGTTCAGCTGAACGACGTTTTAGTGTTGACATTGGACTGCATCAATCACCGTGTCATAAATTTGTATTGAGAAAATTCCCTATTGATACGGAACAACCACCAGATTTGAATTTTGATTGCCGTCTCTCGTTACGAATCAGTATTTTTATGAATAATGCCAACACCTCTGTTGCTTATTTATAGAATAGCCTCTCGTCTGACTCATTCAGCGATGTGTAACACTCTTTGATATTTGGAATGTGCTAGAAAGAGATGTAAGCATGTGTTCCGTCTCCCTTCTACAATCTGAATTCCACAGTATATGTACATTTCTAAAGAATCCAAATCTGGAATAAAATTATTCTGTACAGGTTGAAAAATAATCATGTTAAAATGTAGTGTAATTTTTCAGTATTAAATTTTTTCAAATAATATTAAGTAATAACACTGTATTGGTTTGAGCCATTGGTAAGGAAATTCTCTAATCCATGATTGTATCATCGCTGTCATCCATTTCAAATATTACATTATTTATAATAAAAAATATCACACTACAATCCAACAAGTATACTTCACTGTTTCATTAAACGTTTTTAACATTTCCCAATGCCTGAATCCTTTTCAATATCTCAATATTGTGTAAGAACGACTCATGAAAAAATGAAATATTTCTCCTAGAATTACCATCTAAAGTCGTATTTTACTCTCTGGAATCAAATACTGACGTATTAATTTTCCTCTCCAGGGACTCATTAATTAGGGACAGGCAAATTTCATATTGTAATATCATTTAAATAGTAATATAACTACCCCGTAATAAACAATTATTTTTAAATTATTATTCTCTTCAGATTTATATTTGTTTGTTATTTGTTTGTGAGCTCATAGGCTTGTGCGTGGGTAATGAAATGGATGATAGATGACGACTACTTTTTTTTCTGTAGTCGGGACCGACGGCTTATCGTCTCCTCCGAAAGACGGGGTGGCCGTATTTATGTGATTGTGCTGTGGTCAAAAATTGTTCCCCCGCTTGGGATTTGAACCAGGGTCCACCTGGTTATCAGACCGGCGCCCTTTATCACTCCTCCAACGAGCCACCCAAATACTATTACTTAATACAATTCTTTATTTCCTAACAAACAGTAAATCAAGGCAAGGAAATAAGCTTCTCCCCACGACTATATTGTATTGTGGCAAAAGGGATGGATTCAAAGAACCAAGGGTTCAAAGATCCTCACACGTCAACCGAAGCTTATTGTGTGTCCCTTATACGTTAGTTGGGCAAACCTATACCTGTGTCCTCTACTAGGTCCAGGGCCCTGGCTTATAAAGATTTACAGCTTGTTTTTCTGATGAAAAACAAGTGATCGGGATTGTAGATTCACCAATAAAACGTTCGATTTACAATGTTCCAAATTTTGAAAAAACAGCTGTTGCCCTAATATTGCAGACGTTGAAAGTACTTCAATGGCCGACTATTAAAATTTGATTTGTAGGTTATGATATTATTTTAGCGACAAAAATTATTTCTATTCAAATTTCACCATGAAAATATTAATCGATATTTATATTCATAATAATATACGAATTTATTCATCAAATAATTGCGTTGGAAGCAAAGTTTTGGGTTTTCCATGTCATAGCAACTAGCCTGCTGAGGTTGTAAAATTTCCGAATTATGGGAAACGTTTATGAGACAGAAATACCAATAACATTCACGAATTATGAGTAATGTGGATTGTAAAATGTTTATAAGCCAGGGCCCAGGAGCTTTTTCCCTACACTAACGTCCCATTCCTCACCTGGTTGCTTGCAGCCAAACAGAGCCCTTCTCCTTACCCCTAGTCTCTCACAATCCAGTATGATATGTTTGGCAGTCTCTTCAGACTGATTGCACAGCCTGCACAACCGACTGTCATTTCTGAGTCCAACCACGACTATATAGATTATAATACCATACTAGCACGATTACCGACTACCACGACTATAATAGATCCGTGAGTGGGGAAGGAGTTCTTATCTAATCCAGCAATAAAGTGAAGAGCACTGAACACTACAGTTTGTCTATTAAATAGAAAGAGTTATAGATTGTAACAAAAACAAATTTCCAGTTGTAAGTTATTAGAGCTATTGCACTGTTGTCATTGTATGTTTCAAAATTCAGATTGAGTAATAGTAATCTTATTCTTGATTCTCATCCCTTTCTCATCATGAAGGCTCCACTTACAGTATGCGGATTAGATGAAGCGGAAATTATACGAAATATTGTTGTCTGTTTCAGATGTTCCAGGAGCGATTTCAAGTGAGCCGGTGATCTCAGACAGTGGACGGACATGGATGACAATCACGTGGGGCAAGCCCAGCCACAGGGGCGCCGCCCCCATCCTCGCCTACAAGGTGGAGGCCTGGGAGGTCGGCGAGCAGGGAGGTGCCAGGTGGTCAGAGGTCAGCATCATTTCTTAGTTTTTAAAACATAGTCTGTCCAAGCAAAGAAGATATTTTGGCAAGATGGGAAAATGACTCCAGCTTTCCTTTTCTTTTTTGCATTTTCTGATAACCAATTAATAGCATTTTGGAAAATTCTAATTAGTACAATTACAACAATCACAAGTACACCAAGGACAAGTAGCCTACATCAATGACGAGTACACCAATTACAAATTTAACAAGTACAAGTACAGCATGTAAAAGTACACCAAGTACAAGTAGTACATCAATTACAGTAACACCAAGTACAAGTACGGTAATCTATGCTGGCATGTTTTATTTAGCCTCGTTCACATGAGACTGTAGTTAGATAATAACACGAGAACGAATATAACAGAATACATCTATTGAGAACTTTGATACAGTCTATCTAAAAAATATTAATTTTCATCTCTTTCAGTATAGTACGTATAATCTACCATTTATTCCACTTCTATTTGAAATCATAGTCATACTTCTTCAGTCATACAGAATCGGCCAATTCATATAAAAAACTTGATGCAGAGAAACATACTATCAAAGTCTGGCACCTCTAAACGTAGCATTCATATACGAATATTAATTATTCAGTATCCTGTCTCGGTTTGAAAACACAGTAACGTGTCTTATAACACCTCTTAACGCGTCCATATAATTTTATCATTCACGGCTCATTTCAATTATCTGCGGAACTCATACATAATTTTGATTTGGATGTGATATTTACAGTCTATAATTATTGACCTGATAGAGCAAAGACTATAATTTTCCATTACCATGCTCTTGTACTATGTAAAAATCGGGTGGGTAGCTAAACCGTATTGCCAGGAATTAAATTTGGATTGATGGCTTGAAATCGCCCACTTCTTAAATATATTTTGTCAGTCATTTGAACTGTGAAAGTGATTTATCAGTTTTCTAATTATAGTTCAATTGAAAGGCATTATATCTCAGAGGCATTAAATTGATAATAATAAATTCTTGAGGAATTTTTGGAAGGTAATGATTCAAAGATAAAAGTAATAATATGAATTATTGTGCATTATAATTGTTTTCTTGAATTTAAATCCTTAAAAAATAATACGATTCACTTATTCATTAAATATTAATTTCTTTCACAGCCAATTAAAATAATACTATTCATGGCAAGTTACGAGAGACTATATAGAATCAAACCTCTTGAAAATTACAAGATTCGGCTGAGGGAGAATGCAACGAACTAAGCTGTATCTAGTGGGCATTTTATTTGAATCAAAAAACTAGTGGGCACACTCCATTTCGCTACACTTTGATTCAATTGGAATTTTTGTGATAGGTCGTAAATTTTTTTGTTACTGTTTGGTTCATAGATAGAAATTAAAGTTTGAATTTTGGAAAAGATTAAAACTCATAAAATTAAGCTAAATAATTTGTTGTCTTCTGGAAGAAACTGATTAAATTGAGCTAAATAATTTGTTATCTTCTGGAAAATACGGTAGTGGTGAAGCGTATGAAAAAACGAATAGGCCGAATTTCTTTCACAATAAGAATTACAAAACAAGTCTATGGAACTCATTTGGAAAAACAGAGAAAACCCAAAAATAGTTTGGAGTCAAAATGCTGTCTCAAATTATATTCTATACTAATAAAATTATTTATCAGAGGCTACTTTTAATCAGTTTAAACCATATTTGTCAGCATTTCCAAAAAGGGAAGTAGAGAATAAAACTGGTATCAGTTTTTTGCACCCAACAAAGCAACATAAGAAAATCAACTTGAATTGACTGGTGTTGAAATCTAAGCCCCAATTCGTATGATTCCCAAATTACACACTTAGAATATAATATGTATTATTCCGCAGTAAATAAAATGAAGGCTCGTCGTACGTGTGTTCCAGTTTATGAACTACATTAATCAAATGTATTCCAGTTTGAATCGCATTGATAGAATGTAATTAAGAGTCAGGTTGATTGGTGGATGAAGGTGAATATTGTTGATTGGATTTTATGAATCATAGATTATAATAGAGGTGCGGGAATTATTTTAATCACAAACTGGGGGAACATAAATACTAAAAATAAATGCAGCAGAATCTCAAAAATTGATTGATTATCGTATTTATTGTTTTGAGTGTAGTTTAGTTGGTTAGTTTTTCATTATTCTTTATTCTTGAAAACACTGTTATGATAGGAAAGTTATGACGATAGTTTTGACCTGGTGCTTTTGGTTATCATCAGACTGAGGAACAATTGACTTGTGTTCCAAGGCTATGGTAGGAAAGGTACGTGGTAGAAATGGTGGATATGCTAGTAGAGGTGTATTTTGAAATGATTATTGATACAAAACATATCACAATTTAGAACATTCAACTTGAATACAAAACCAAATTACCTGCAAGGAAAAATCCTGTGTGCAGGTAAGAGTTGCTACTATTTTCATCAATATAACAAATCATAAAAGAAACCCAAAAAATAAATATAAAGGAATAATGTACTGCAAACAGAAACAGAAAAGAAGATGAGAAGAGTGGAAGGAGGAATGGTGAAAGAAAAGAAAGAGAAATGATAAAACATATACCATTAGGACATGTCTATTTAATTGACTAATGTTTTCTTATTGCTCACGAACAGACGAAAAGTCTTGTGAGCTTCATATTCTATTGTACAATGATATTCTGTATTTCTATGTATTGTGTCTTTGTAAGATAATCAATTGTAAGGTTTAGTTTGAAAATTATTCAAAATGTTTTTTTCTTAATTTCACTGGACAAAATCCAATCAGCAATTTCCCTCTTTAAACTTGTATAAGATTTTATCCTAATCTGTCCACTAAAGTTATCTGGAACTGGAATGTTATCAACCAATTTATTCGCTAAATAGAAATATTGCCTCCCACAAACATCAAGATTCATTCTAATCTCATTCATAAATAATGAATTTATTCTTAATTAATTTAATAACGTTAATTTGATTTTTCAGTTGGGTGTGACGCCGATGAACTCATTTGATGCGTTCGACTTGAAGCCAGGTGCGGCCTACCGTTTCCGAGTGACGGCTCGCAACCGGTACGGATGGGGCGAGCCGGTGGTCACCCGCGAGCCGCTCACCGTCGTGCTCTGCGACCAAATTGCGCCCGAAATCGTCACTGACCTGCCAGGATCGATCAAGGCGCTCGTCGACACCAATCTCACCCTGCAGTGTGAGGTGAGCTTATTGCTGAGGTTAATTTTGCACTTCAAATGTCGTTAGTGCACATACAAGTCGGCTCTACACTGCACTTGAATATAAAGTTACGAATGTAATGTTTAGTAAACAAGTCGATGTTGCTCTTGAAAAATCGATAAGGCACTTACTAAAGTCAACATTACACTTCAGTTGAATATAATGTATCTGAGTTGCGTAAATTAAGTTACTGAATTCAGTATTGCAATATCAGTTATCCCTCAGCTAATTTTTTGCGCAATAGGTGGTTATTCAAAATATGTTTTTATTTACGCAATTCATGTTTTTATTACTATTATTTGTTTCACTCTGAACTATTTCACACGACACTGCAGTCGGAAATTTTAATATTAGTTTATTTATTTATTTAAGCAATCGTTTGTACAGCAATGGGGTACAGCGACCCCATTTACATAAAACACTTCATTGAACAAGTTATTAGAACAAAATGGAAAAACATGAATTAACTAACAATAATAATTGATTATAAGAAATTACTCTACCCCAGTAAATCACAGCATGTGATGGAAAAACTAAAGTTAGATATAAACTACTACTCACTTGTAAAGCGCTTTCGGATTTTACTCCATTTTCAAGACTGAAAATGGTTGAGTGACTGAAAATGAGTGAGTGTTGAAAATGGAGTAAAATCCGAAAGCGCTCCACACGTGAGTAGTAGTATATATTTAAACTCATATTCAAATTTCCGACTGCAGTGTCGTGTAAAATAGTCTAGAGTGAAATATTTCAATAATATAGTCTAACAGTTCGTAATGGAAAACAAACTATATGAGTATTGTTTGTTCTTGATTTCTAACATTCATACTTTTCATAACTTGATTACTAAAATAAAATTATATCATAGAAACTAAATATGTTAAAAAGAAAATTTGGGGGTGGCTCGTTGTCCCCTTTGTCAAATAAATGAATAAATTATTGTTATTGCATGAGAATTTCAAGAGAATATGTAATAGTGCTTGAGTTTTGTATAAAATGAACATATAACTCTTTTTCAAGTAAGTTATAATCATTTCACATCTAATCAATCAAAGTGAGCTTTTCTCTTGAAATTATAATTGATAAATTATTCATCTATTCGTTTATCAATCCAGTAATGTGTATACCTTTATTTATCTAATTTTTAACTAAAATAGTAATCTATCCATTTATTGATTTATTTATTTATTCATTCGTCTATTCATTGATGAAGGTGCGTGGCTCTCCTTCTCCCGACATCCGCTGGTTCCACGATGGACGCGAAGTGGCGATGGCTCGTCGTGCGTGCGACCGTGCGTTGGTCAGTCGCAAGGACGGCGTGTGCAGCCTGATGCTGCGTGACCTGCAGCCGCGCGACTCGGGTCGCTATGTGTGCGAGGCGGCCAATAAGGTGGGACGTGCATCCACCTTTGCACGGCTACTGGTCGTGCACGACGCCAAACTGCTCAAGGCGGCCGATCGCCTTAGGAAGTGAGTGGATAAAAAGTTACATATAAGATATATAGATTTAGATACTGAATTAAAGATATTTATTAAATTAGATATGGCTTATAAGTATTGGATTATACTTTATTCACGATAGTTTGAGACAAAATAAACCAGCCCACAAAGTTAAAAAACAGTAAACTGTTGCGATTATAAACCATAGCAACGGTACAACACAGCCACGACGGAAAAAATAACCACAGATCCGCATTACCAATGCTATAACGTGTCTATGCTACGTCGTTTATAGGTTAAGGTTTGTCGTGGCCGAGGTAGCCTCCCCATACTTACACGTACACACGCAAAAAGTTTGTTTATTTCGTATCAAGTCATCGGGAATAGGGTTCATAGGAATATATGTTGAAAAATGAAAATTGATATCACAGTATCCTTTTTAGTAGATTGTTTAGTAGTAGAACACAGAATGTTCCGCTCTCTTAAAAGGCATTGTCAAGTGTAACTCAACAAATGAAAAAAACTTTGAAATTGATTCTACACTAAATTCTTATTCATGAACATGTGTTTGTATAGATTTAATTTCAATGTTTTTTATTTGGTCAGTCACACTTGAGAATGCCTCTTGAAAGAGCGAAACATGTCAAGTTCAAATAAAAATTATTAAAAATGGTACTGTGATTTCAATTCTTATTACATTATCAATTTGTTCTATTCCATCATGATTAGCAATAGTTGTAATATTCGTGAGAAGCCTGTTAGTATTGAAATCCTAATCTTGTATTGTTTTCCTATAGGGTTCAAGAAGACGAGCTAACAACACTGGATTCACCTCCTCAATTCTCTCTGAGGCTCAGAGATCGCCGAATCGAGGTGTCTTACCCGATTAGACTGACTTGTCAAGTGGTGGGCTTCCCAGCTCCCATCATCACCTGGATCAAGGATGGAGCTGAGATCAAAGCCGACGGTGAGTCCACTTCATTAGTGAATTTCAACATTTCTTTGGCTTTTGGTAATTTTTCTTAGTAACATTAGTGTTCTTATTAATGGATTCGTAATATAGTCTTTCCTAGCAAATAAGACATTCTGGAAAAATGGGAAATGACTCCAGCTCGGTCAGTGTTAGTTCTAAAATTATAAATTTGGTCTCAAATTGTAGGAAACATTCTGTTCTACAATTTGAAACTAAATTTATAATTTTTGAATCAGTATTGACCACGCTGGAGTCATTTCCCCATTTTCCCATAATGGTAATTATTGATAAGTTCCCTATTCTTCCAGATTGTTATACAGTTTTTTTTAAATAAATTAACTATATTTTCCAGATTATTCATGTTTTCTTAATTCAGTTTATTCATAAATAAAAATCTTATTCACCATTCAATCAAGTAATTTTATAATGAATTGTAAACGTACTTTCACTGACAACTAACTTCTTTTCTGCAGAACATTACAAGTTCTGGTCGGACCAAGGCTTTGAGACACTGGAGATAACTAGATCCAAAATGGAGGACGCCGGTGAGTACACGGCTGAGGCCCGCAACGAGCACGGATCGGTGGCGTGTAGCTGTCGGCTGGTGGTCGATAAGGGCATCAAGGACTACATTGCGCCCGGGTTCCTAGCTGGTATTGAAAAGCATGCCACTATCAGGGAAGGAGGCACGCTCAGACTCAGAGCAACCGTTGAGGCCTATCCTTCTGTTGATATCATGTGGTTAGTAAGAATTTATTATATAATTGAATTCCTAAATGAAATAATAAGAGTAATAAAGTTTTATAACAGGAGTCAATATATTCAATTCACATACAAATCAGTTGATAGCTCCAAAACGGTTCCACATATCTATGTGAGGTTTTCACCATTCATATTGTCCTGAAATTCTGTATCGGAATCATGATAATATATTCATAACTTGATAAATTCATAAATTATACATTTATTGTAACTACTGTATGTTAGCATATATTTATAATATTTATGAATTTATAACATGATCACATCATTGTCTTTCAAATTTAGTCAGCCATCATTTCGCTTCGAGCATATTTCTATTCATTGATTCAATATACAGTAAATCAACAAGTTACTGTCAATTTCAACTTCATACTGTTCATTTTTTATAATATCACACACTGTAGCAGATTTTTGTATTCTTCTACTGCAGAATTACTTGAATATTTTTATTCTTGTTACTAAGTCTTATTATTCATGAAGAGCTACAACAGAGTTCATTTATAATGATATTATTAGTTACTGTCCTTCAGCAATTGAGGTATTTCTATGAAGTAATATAGCGTAAGTCAAGTCTAAATGTATTTATTCTATAACGATGAGAACTCGGTGTCACGCACAGGTTTTTGTAAACCCATGTGACACCAAATCCAATTTTATTGTAATTTTTGTTCTATGTAATTTTTCAAATAGTAAAATCTGATTTCTGGATTTGTCATGATTCGAAAAAAAATTGTATGTTATATATATATACATGATTTCAATAAAGAATTTTAAGGCAAAATCAAAAAGGCAAAAGGAATAAAAGGCAAAAAAACCACATCAATATGTGGAACTTTTTGGAGCTATTAACTGATTTGTCTCTGATTAAAAATTGAAATAATTTCTGAACCGTTCGAGATATTGATGTGCCGGTTACGGCAATCGATTTATCTTGAAAATCTGCATCGAAATCATGTATAACATGACCACGTTGCCATTCTAGGAAGTTAAGTTGTATTCAATATGGCTGACTAAATTTTTCACAACCTGAAAATGTTGAAAACGTGTTAAATGAGTTAAGGTCAAATTTAGTCTTATAGTATTTATATCTCTTTGAATTATATTTAGGTGTGCCGGAACATGAAATTCACTGTGTATTTTAGATATAATGGTATCATAATTAACTTGATAGTAGGCCTAACCAAGAAGATTTCTTCCATCTTGAAAAAAAATGTTTCTCTCACTGCACCAATAATATTAATACTATTAATATTAATAACAATTAATATCAATAACAATTGATATTAATATTAGCTTCATACTGCTTCCTTGAAATCGGCAGGCACAGAGACGGTACAAGACTGCGTCAGTCACGTCGGCTCACCTGCACTCTTGACAGAGAGGGTCACGTCGAGTTCACGCTGGCTGATGTGACTGCGCGTGACGCGGGCACATACACATGCACCGCCACCAATGAGGTGGGAAGGTGTGAGAGTGTGTGCGAGGTCACCGTCACGCCGAGGCTTGCAACCACGGCACCAGCTGATGACAACGCTCAACGCGGTGAAGATGGATTACCGTAAGTGACGTCATCCAATGTTAATTTTAAGAATTTTAAATACAAAATTTGAAATCTAGAACAAAGAAAATTGATTACTGTGAGTGAATTCATCCACTTTTCATTTTAAGAATTTTAATTACAAAATTTTTTGTTTCGAAATCTATAACAATCATATTTTAATGAGGTGTTCACTGTGTAATATTCTGAATAAAATTGTATCCATGAATATTTACTGAAAAATTTACATTAATGAAATCTTAAAATATATTGATAGGTTACAGATGGTACTAGTATATCCTTTCTAGGAACACTTGCCCTATTGAGCATTGTCATCAGCTACTGTTTCTGAGGGTATGTTTCTGTTTTATGAGGGTGATGCCCACATGTGCTTCAAGCATGTGCGTGGGTAAAGATGGTGATGATTAAAGACTGCGACTGCATTTTAGGAACTCGGAGATGGTACCGGTGGTTTGAAGCCTGCTTCGACATTTACAGTAATTTTAATTGTTTTGAAATAATTGTAATGAATAATAAATAACT
This sequence comes from Sogatella furcifera, assembly GCA_017141385.1. Taxonomy (NCBI): domain Eukaryota; kingdom Metazoa; phylum Arthropoda; class Insecta; order Hemiptera; family Delphacidae; genus Sogatella; species Sogatella furcifera. The sequence goes on from CM029551.1 coordinate 25,625,513, forward strand.
GGTGTAAAAATGATTATAATTAAAAAATTACAATAACTAACAGAATTTTCCAACAATCTGGAATGTAACATAAGTTATATTAAATAGTATCTGGGTGGCTCGTTGAAGTGAGTGACAACGCGGCGATCTGATACCGACAGGTCCCAAGTAACTGGGGCACAATTCTTTGACCACAGCCTAATCACATAGATACGGCCACCTCGTCTTTCGGAGGAGATATTTAGTTTTTTTACAGGTAAGTATTATTATCTTATCATTTCATGGTAGGAAGGAAGAACAGAGTAAAACCCTAAGATAGAAGTTAACATCTATTTAGACCTTTGGCCTCGGCTACCTAAAAATTAGTCATCACCTCTCATCATCATTATCTCTCTCATTACCCACGCACAAGCCTGAGAACTCATGTGGGCATCACCCTCAGAAACAGTAGCTGATGACAATGCTCAATAGGGCAAGTGTTCCTAGGAAGGATATACTAGTACCATCTGCAACCTATCAATCTATTTCAAGATTTCATTTATGTAAATTTTTCAGTAAATATTCATGGATACAATTTTATTCAGAATATTACACAGTGAACACCTCATGAAAATATGTTTGCCATTTTTTATGTGATAAGGTTGGTATACTACATTGAAATATTTTCATCCACTTATATATTTTATAATGTGAAATTTTGGCATTTGATTCATTGCAAAAAATCTCCAGTCTATAAAAAATGCGCCCTGTTCAGTTTTTGAATGTGTAATCATGTTTTTGCATGAATGTGTTGTTGAAATTTGATTCATTGCCCGATTTGAATAAAGCAGGTATAGTGTATGAGCTCAAAGCTGAAAGAAACAAATAAGTTGGCATTCATTGAGAGAGTGACTAATGCCTAAATAACAGTGCCGAAGCCTTGATAGCAATCACGGCTCATTCATGCCTTTATTATTGTTTGCTATTTGGGATATAAATACTTATATGGAGCTGAAAAGCGCTAGTGCCTAATTGGCGACTCGATTGAGTTAGAGCCAGTTTGATTTGATTAATGCACATCTGCCAGATTTCCCATTCGAAAAGTAAATTCGGTCCAAGCAAAGAAGATATTCTGGTAAGATAGAAAAAAATCTAGCTCCGTCAATATTGGTTCAAAAATTTTTAATTTGGTCTTAAATTGTAGAGCAGAATGTTTCCTACAATTTGAGACCAAATTTATTATTCTTGTACCAATATTGACCGAGCTGGAGCAATTTTCCCATCTTGCCAGAATGTCTTCTTTGCTTGCACTCACTATACCCAATGTTATGGAGTGTGTTTCGGCTTGGGGCTATTCTATCATGATGCCGACTTATATCCGCAGTCTTGGTGACTCAATTATTAAATTTAGCCTTGGTTGATGGAGTTTGCAGCAAGAGCGGATACATACATCTCTTTCGAGCACGGAAGAAAGTTGTTAACCGTGTCAAAATGCTTATGGTTATCAATTACTCGTTCGGGCTTGTTTTACTTTTCACTTCATTTATTTTCTATAAAAACTAACACTGTATTTCTTTCGAATCGGTTGAGTAGAATTATCATTACTTATTCTCACATCCCTGCTAGAATTATTAGTAGTTTAGTAGGATATTATAATTTCTAAATTTTACATCCCTGTTGAAATTGGTAGTGTAGTAGCCCTACTCATTGACACCAATTTGTCTCTCCTATATATGTTGATTCAAATTCTCATACATATTTCCAAATCTCTCAAAATTACTTTTAAATATGATTGCACATTCTTATGTCAATAATGAGCGTTTTTTTCAACACAACATTAATGTCTTCCTTTTCGAACATAATAAAGGTTTTAATAATAAGTTGTATGTCAAACCTCTGTCTTTTAGTAAAATTGGTTCGATTTTCCTGAAATGAAAAATCAATTATTATTTTTTGGTGTTATACTATTCAAAATTCTTTTACAATTATAGTTTTTGAAACCATCGGAATTTTTCAGTATCCAAATTTGTGAAACGGACAAAAAATTCAATCTTCACGATGAAAACCCTTACTTCTCTATCAAATTATTATTTTACCGTAAACACTTCAAACAGTGTTCGTATCAGTGCCCATGTGTGTGATTCACCAGAGATCATTTTTCTTGAAAGACCGTATGTTTGTTACAGATACTCGCAAGCTCCAATGTTCACGATGAAACCTCGGTCAACTGATGCCGTGGAAGGCGATACGGTTATCCTGATGTGTGAAGTGGTTGGAGATCCAGAACCGGAGATCTTCTGTCTGAGGGATGGGCTAAAGGTAGGACCTACCCATCTTTGAAGTTTTCATTTCCATTTTGGTTGAATGTATTGAATTCGAATATCATTGAATTGAGCCTTTCCCAACTACTCATTATTCCTAATTGTAGTCCTAATGTTTTCATTTGTAAAATGACAATGCTTATTGTGAACTTTGTTTTACTTTATGGCAAATGAAAATCTTATATCTTGAATGTACTCCATACCAGAATAACGGGATTATAAAGATACACGATTTCACATTCATTCATCCATTCATTTGAAAAAATACAATACACTCAATTGGATCAGAACACAGACCAAGTCCAAAACGACTTTTTCCAGATTCTAATAAATATAAATAAAGGTTATTTATTCTTCAAACTTCAATTATTATGGTCCACGGATGCTGTGTTCCAGAGATATTTATTATGAGAGGTGAAATCTATTAGAAAAATAATTATTGAACTTGAAGAATATTCCAACCTTTTTTACTTCTCTGTAGAATTACGTAGTGGATCGAATGTAACATCGCATGGTCTTATTAAAAATTCAACCAAATAATAAATGAGTTTGAGCGGAACTTCAATGTCTTCATCCACTAGTATTTCCTAATCCAAATTTCTTTATAAAACCAGTTAGTGATTTATTTTAAATGATAGTCCTAACAGTGGATTATATTTTATCAATATGTATAGTCGGCGCAATCTAAGTTGACGAAAACCCCTTCCACACGAGAAATAGCTACGTTGTCATTTTTCGTGAAATTAAAACTTCTCCCAACGCAAACACATTCAACTGAATGTTAAAAGTGACAGCGTAGCTTCGGAAAAATCACGCGGTGTTGTGAAACTCACTATTTTTATGATAAACCAGCTGTTTGCAGCTCGAATATCCAAGTCGATTAACTTCAATAACTCCAATCTTTAACATACAATGATTCATGCATATACTGCTCTCCTTACTTTGAAAATCTTGAGAGGCCAAATTACGATCTTCCGACTATTTTCGACATTTGGAAAAATAATTTCAATTGTTGTAATTGTAATTTCATTTGAACAACTTTCTCGCTTTCACCACCCACTTATCTTCTCAAACAAAAAAGTTTCTAGATCATCGAAAATGTCATGTTTTATGTTCGAGTTGACTCGACATTGGCAAACATATTCATTAATTGAAACATAATTATTGGTCGGATATGAAAAATTTAAACACCATTAGAAAGCTCGAATTCTCCTTGTCATTTTGATATAAAAAACTTTATTTTTACTAAAACCCATGATTGAGAGAGAAGTGATATACAAAAAAAGTAATATTTTCGCGATTTTGCAATTTTTTCAAAAAAATCAAATTTCCTTTGAATCCTTCTACCCAGGAACTTTTTTAATACTACTGGCATATCAAGGATGAAATTCTACGTCTAGATATGGGGTTTAATCGCGAATTTGAAGATGTTCCAATTTCACACAATCTGGCAACGAAGCTATTTCTCGGGTGGAGGGGGTTTTCGTCAACTAAGATTGCGCCGACTATAAGTGAGCAGCATGAAGAATCCTTAATAGCCTTCTACTTGAGAAAATCAAGAAATGAGAAAAAGGTGGTCGTGAAATAAGAACAGTAAGGTTTGCATTGAAATGGTCTTGAAAAGCGTTTTACTCAGAACTTTTCTATTTAGAATGATTTTTTTCTGACGAGGTGAAGTTCGGACAGTAGTGTTCACTCTATCATTCAACGACAATACTTGAGGTAGGCGTAGGGACGACTTGTAGACGGCAAATTTCATACGGGTTTTATTACTGTATCCATTTTGTATTCTCAAAGTGTATATTGATTTGTGAATAAATAGAATTGTGATTGAGGTCGTGTAGTACACGCCTTGTTGAACAGCAAATCCATAACTTGAAGGCATTAGCTTCTAGCATCTTCATACTTTCCGATAGCATCTAATAACAATCCATTCAAAGTGAGTCGGGTATCAAAGAAGATGCACTTAAAGGAATCACTGAATGAAACATAAACTAACGATAGCACATGAATTCTATGATACAATGAGAAATTTATGTTTATGAAGCAATGAGAAAGTTATGTTTACTATCATCGATATGTTTGTTGAGGGGAGTAGAAAGAGAAGTAGAATTACATCTTAATTGGCTGGCTTAAGGGAGGCCAACTGTTGCGCTTATTGAAAGCAATTTATTTGCCCGTTCAATAAAACAAATAAAAGTTGACGTTCATATGTTATTATATGTACTTGTGTCACATTGCAACTAGAAATAAACGTCTGAATACATTAAGAACGCGGCTGGAACCAGTTGTCAAACCAATGTACCCGATGTTTCAACTAGAGGAAACAGTTATTCTAGCCGACTTAACATCTTTCTGTCGATAAGTTTTCTGAGTTGTGGTGAGCTCTGTGAGCAGTGGCAAGGTGGCCTCCGACGTCCTAACTTTGCTCAGTTCAGTTTGTCAGCCGGCTGCAACTGGAAACGCCACATTCCGCTCAAGTTCTCTCCTTTTCCCGACCAAATGGCCTGACATTCAGTTATTGATTCGACCATTGAATGTCCTGGATATTTGAAATATTGGAGTGAATTCCAATATTCAGAGTAAGAGAGGGAAAGAGACAGTCAGAAGAAGAGAGAAATGGGAGAAAGAGAGTTTGTGGAGAGGAGTGAAGGAGAGTGCGAGAAAGATTACTCGAGAGGAGAAACCTAATCTGGGCAAACAAGGAAATTCAACTGATTAATTATCGCATTTTTTAAGAATTTGATTTAATGATGTGATAAAAAGATGTTATGGAACGTTTTATGAAAAGTTGTAGAAGCTTGTTGACAATGATTAACACATTTGTTTGAGTTCACCAATTGAAAATCTAATTAATGTTCGATGAAAATAATTTATTTTCAATCATTTTCTCTTTTGCTTCACATTCCTAAGAAACAAACTATTATTATTGTTACTCATTGTGTTAAATAAGAAGCTATTAACTATTGAATAATTTTTATAATCACTTACGGATACTTTGAATAAAAATATATCATAATTTGGGATTCTATCAAATATTCAAAATTTTTATTTGTTCAAACTTACAGGCAAATTTGATCTTTCTCTGTAGCAGGTGGAAAATTATCTGGATTGACGTCAGGCATAATAAACTTTTCCATTAATGATTTTTGAAAGTTGTAATCAACTGAACTGAAAATGTATGAATAGGCCTAGTTGAATTTGGATCTATGTTATTGTCCACCATTCTCCCTACTATCAATAGTGTCCCACAAGGCTCCACTATCACTCTAACAGCCTTGTGATGAATAACTCTCGCTGTACTTTTGGGTAGAGACTCTCCCAACATAAGACATAGATATTTAGGAGTATCTTTTTATATTAATAGAATAAATCATTACCATACTATTGGTTTCGTACTACATATTACAATCCATATATTTCATAATCCATCCATATACTTTTTTACTATACTATCTATTGCTATAATTGTGAACCAAGCAATCGCGTTCCTGTTTCTCTAGTTCTAAAACGGAATCGTCCAACTCCAAATGAGTGCTCAAGTTGGATTGCTAGTGACACAATCATGCAGCTAGCTAACAACTGCTCGCGGATTGTTTTGACGCACTCCAGTTACGCTTAGCGTCAGCGATATATCACTGAGATAAGTCGGCTCCTGACAACTCTCATAGTAAAAATGATTAACGGCCTCTGTGAGCGGTGGGCGTGAGGCTGTGTGATAGAAATGCGATTACTATGATTTCTTGCTGGTCGACTAATCATAATATCGAGGTTGGCGCACTCCAATAACATTCAAAATATATTTATTTATATTTCATATCTGATAAAGTTTGTACAAGCAAAGAAGACATTCTGGCAAGATGGGAAAATGACTCCAACTCGGTCAATATTGATGTAAAAATTATAAATTTGGTCTCCAATTCTAGGGAACATTCTGATTTACAATTTGAGAACAAATTAATAATTTTTGAACTAATATTGGCCGAGTTAGAGTCATTTCCCCATTTTGTCAGAATATTTTCTTTGCTTGGTTAGACTATATGAATGATACTTATATTCTCCTAGTAACAACACTTTAAATATCTATATTTTATTTAATATCAGATATGAATAAAATAATACCTATGACAGACTCCTACTAGCATTTGCAATACGTATATTTTCAAATGTATAATACTTATATTGCAGCAACATATCAAAGTGCATGTCAATGACAGAATGTTGTTTACACTAGTGGGTGCAGACTGCAGAAGCAAGACGGATATATTATCATATCAAGATAACACAGTAGCTTAGTCATTCACTGGTGCTGAATATACTTCATCGCGCAGAACTCAACTTACACATCAATAGTAGTGCTAGATGTTACTTGAAAACCGGCTCGGTTTTTGTTTTAGTTGGTTTTTTACCATGATTTTCTTGGAGCGTTACAAGCAGTGTCACTATACCTGTGCTGGTCTGACAGACCAAACATCGTTTTGAATTTATGCTGTTATAACTGTTATTGCGAGCTAGGTCAGCATGTGGTACAGGGGACCCCCATATTATTTCCAATTCATTTTATGTGGGTGTGGGTCTTTGGTATTAGAAGCCGTTCGATTCAGTTTATTCCATCGATTGCACAGATTGAAGCAGTGTAGATCTTGCGTTATGCATACATTATTATCGCAGCGCTCTTATATTCTCTGGCTCTGTAATATCTACTTGTGTATGAACTATGCTAGAATACACTAGCATATATAGTCTGTTCAAGCAAAGAAGACATTCTGGCAAGATGGGAAAATAACTCCAGCTTGGTCAATATTAGTTCAAAAATTATAAATTTGGTTTCAAATTGTATAGAACATTCTGATCTACAATCTGAAACACAATTCTTATTTTTGAACCAATATTGACCGAGCTGGAGTCATTTTCCCATCGTGCTAGAATGTATTATTTGCTTGGACAGACTAGTACATGAGCACGGCGCCGGAGGTCTTCAGATGACGTGCATGGTTCGTAAGTGCGCGTACGAGTGTTTCCCTATAACCATGTTTTTGTGTGTAGTTGTGTGTCGTATATTGCACACGGACCGTTTGAAACTTGCAATTTATTCATTCAAAAATCGAAGACAAGCAAATTACACTCTCGGCATAATCTCCCCCGTCTTTTAATGAGTAGATTGAGAAAGTTGGAGTGACTCAATTGCTCTCACTAATCTGATCTCTGTACCGTATTATAGAGTTGGGTAGTTGTAGTATGAAATTCTGGATATTTTATCAAATTTTTTTGATGACATACACGATACGCCATACTGGAATTGATAAATTGAACTCTGGATGTGATTGAATCATTGAATATAGAATGGATGCGACATCTGAGGGAGATCTATAGGAGTTTCAATAACTCTATTTTCTTTTCATCTTTCATCCGATTACTGAGAGGACTTGTAGAGTAGGCCTAACAGTAAACTTGAATTAATTTTTTTATATTAGTATGTTGCAGTTCAGATAAGAATGTCGACGGTATTTGGTGATGGATTTTATAATCTTTTTTTCGAGTTTCGATGCAATTTTTCCACGGTTCTTATCAGTGGCGGTTCCAGGGGTGGGCTGGGTGGTCAGCTGCCCCCCCCCCCCAGTTTTCATGGGAATTTTTCCAATTGTTTTTCTAGTTAAACGCACAAAATCAAATTTAGTGTAGACTAAAATCATAAAAAATCATTTAATGGTTTATAGTATAGATAATATCTATTATTGGAAGTACATATGGTCTTTCTAAGCCTAATTGAAAATCCTCACTCATGTTGTAGTTTGGTACTTCAGCCAAAGAAGCTTGCCGATATCTTACATGAATTAAGGTTATTGAGTCAGTCCTCCAATCTACAATGAAGTGGATTATGATGATTGCATCATATCTAAAATATCATTACAAAGCTAATACCGAAAATCAGTCTAACTTAATTTGATGATTTTTTTTGAAGTTGAAAATCTTAATGCCTTGAAAACCTGGCCTTATTTTATTTAAAAATGTAGTCTTGAGGTTCAAAAGTAGATAGTTTGGCAATAAGTTTAACCAACTATTGAATTAATTCCAAATTTTTCATACTACACAGAATGTTCCAGAAGGAATGTGCAATACTTCTCAAGCTGTTTCTTTACACCAAGTAGAGGAAAAAGTTCCGTGGGACATATCACCAAAAACGCTTTGTTACCGCTTAGATAACAATCCGAAAAATTCAAATTTCACAAAAAATATTCATTTTTCTATTTTTTCATTGGTTTTATTCAGATTCTAAAATTATTAATTCCCATGTAAAATGGAGTTGTGAATTCTGAGGAATTCAATGACTGTTCATGAAGAGTTTTAAACTTGAATGGTTATTGAGATAATAGAGCAAATATGCTACCATAATTTTTTATTTTCAACATCGATAAAGGTTAAAGAGAATCAGAAGATATTCTGAAGAGAACGTTGATTATCAAAAGGAGACAAAACATTGAACAAGTGAAAAATTACTAAATAAGTCGCAATTTTAAGATTTGATTGAATTTATCACGTGGTAAGAAATTTGACTAAATAATTTGGGAATAAGTAATTTTATAACTTGAATAAAACCTCTAAAAATCAATACTTTCTGAGAAATTTCAATTTATCTCCATTGTTATCTCGGTAACAAAGCATTTTTGAGGGTACCTATGTTCCATGGTACTTTTTTCTCAACTTGGTATAAGGAAACAGCCTGAGAAGTATTGCGCATCCTTCTGAAACACTCTGTGTGCCGTAGTATGAGACTATTGGAATTAATTCAATAGTAGTTAGTAGAAATTATTGCCAAATTATCTACTACCTCAAGACTATATTAAAAAAAAATAAAGTAAGGCCAAGTTTTCAAGGCATCAAGATTTTCAACCTAGTTCGAAAAATAATCAAATTGAGTTAGACTAATTATTTACTTTGTCATGATATTTTTAATTTTTCGCAAGGAAAAAAGACGCCTGGGAACCCTACTATCTGGGGTAGGGGTAAGGGCACCCACATACCCTTTTATAAACTCCAGCCCCCCTCCCCCTAGAAAATCACTCTTGAATTTGAGTCCTTGCCCCTCCAGTTTTTCGGGTCTGGAACCGCTACTGGTTCTTATTTTCCAATAATTACTCTTTACAAAAAGTTATGTTCTATTTTCATTGATATGCAAACATCACCATTCATATGCAATTCAGTCACTCCCACTTTATAATTTTTTATCCATCCATACTATCTTGTCAAATCCTAGACTAATTTTCGAATGATAATATTGTGCTCTAGGCATCCTTTTTTTGTCTCTCTATCTTGTACATGCTAATTTACTAAATGAGAAGCATTTAAGAGACATATACAGCATAACCTGATTAACTCAAAACAGCAATTTCAATCTAATTTGAAAACACTGTAAAAGGCGATACTGAGTCAGTGATCGCCTGGAAAAGTAATGTTGATAAATTTGTACTCTGTAGAGATTAATCAATTTTCATGAATTGCTTTTAATATTAACAAGATTCCAAGCGTTAGCGTGAAAGGTATTCCGCAATTAAGTTCAATAATTGTCATGAAAAAACCTTACACTATGCTGTGCTAAACGCAGGATACGGTACCGATAAACATTACTTGCAGGTAAATAGTATTACAAGTTGCGTGTTTGGAGGAGCCTTTCAAGAGAGAATTATGCTCCTCGAAGGCAGAAAGCTACTAGCTTGTCCGACATAGACAAGCTCACTATAAAGCCTATTAAAGTTGAGAAGTCTTAGGTTGCTCCCAGCGCCATAGCATTAAACTCATACTAATTGTCCTACAACTTTAATTGCGGCGAGCTTAGGTACTAATAATTTGATACTGGTTATCGGAGAATGTTTGCACTACTAAAGAGCTTTCATATTTCATTCGCCATTTCTCTTTCTGAGTTGTAATTTATTTTGAAGCTCGGTCTTATAGCTTTTCGATACTTCTTGTGGTTTTTACTCAAATTTTATGGAGAAATTGTAGAAAATACGTACAACCTAAGCTTACTATTAATATAGATAGTTGTTTTCTAGTAGACTAACCTTGCGTGGAATCGGCTATGAATCACTTTTATCAAGCTTGAGGTTTTTTTTCTACTATTGTGCACTATTGAAAATGTATCTTCCCACATAGTAAACTATTTTAGAAGTATAGTATTGTCCTAGTACTTAGAAGTGCTTTATAATATGGCAATATAAAGACTTAATAGAGCCTCACTTCAGAGGAATTGGACGTATGTAATTTGAATTTAATGTCCTTCATTTATAATTGGTGAACATTTCGAACTTAACTTTTCAATTCCTAACATGAATGCAAGCTATAAACATCGTTATTCCCGAAATAACTCGAGTTGTTCTATCCCAGGAAGGGATCAAGCAACGTCATATTGTCTAATTTAGATGAAGATCATAAATTCTTTATGATATTTCATTTCTTTCATAACATTATAGTGAATTGAAAACTTTCGTGATCTTCTACTTGATCATAACACTAAAGGAAGTAGATCATCATCCCTCGTCTAACCCAAATTACAATAAATCTGTAGATTAATTTTTTCCGTTGTATTTGTTTGTAAGAAATGCTAGATGCCGCAGCAAAGATAAATCTGGGTGGTCCAATCTCAAATCCACCTGATACTTGTCATGACATCGCTGGCTATAATGCTATGTCCCCGAGGATGATGACTATTATAAAAAGCTATTCCGGATATTACCTTCAGCATGATCGAGCGTTCTCTCCAGGCAGATTTCAGAGTAAATGTTGGAAAAGTAGCTCAATAACTCAAGCTTGGCTCAGTGCTGGATCAGGTTTGAACTAGAGTATTCGATGGTCAAGTTCAAACCTAGTTAAATGGAATATATGGATGAATGGAATAGAGAATAATGATTTATATAGAAGTAAGCTGTATCACTCGAATGAGAAATGGATGCTCCCTTCTAGACTATCACTGCTATGATTTAAGTGGTATTGCCGTTAGATTCTGTATACCCATTGATAACATGTACCTGTTTCATTACCAATAGTGAAATAGACAGGCGGAGAAAATGGTTCACTTGAATAAACATTGATTAATTTGTCAAATTATTAATCCCCATTGAAAAAACCTAAAGTAAAACAGTACGTAGATAGTAGATAACGTACAATATATAGTGAAAGAAGAGGTTGAGGCAATATAGCAACCAGCAGCCAAAGGACAAGAAGTTATGGAGCTTTCTTTTTCTCCTGAAATATTTCAAACTAATGTACACACACATATTCTCTTCCTTTCTCATCGGTATTGACTTATTGAGTCAAATTTTGTGAAGCACGAAGTCAAGGATGCTCAAAGTCTGAAAAGAGGGTAGTAGAAGTACGTACTTTCGCAAAAAGGGTAGCGAAAAGTACGTATTTCCGGGTTTTTCATATTTTCTGATCAATACTAAAGAAAATAAGAATTCTCTTCTTGTCTGAGCCAATAAATTGTACACACTATGCTTTATCTACGGATGACACTGGTTGGGATTTTCATAAACATTCAGAATTTTCGAGCATGTTTAATCACATTAATCAATATCTTCGATTAAACTGAGATTTGATGAGGAAAGAACGAGACATTTTTACTAGTGTTAAACTGTATACTGTATATAGGTTTGAAAAGTGAATAGGAAGTTATTAAAATGAATGTCGATTAAGTATGAGTGCAAGAGTTACAGTATGATTAGCATACACGGAAAAATATGTAGGTATTGTTTGATCCTTCTGCTTCTTATTCAATTATTGTACTTTTTCTTTTTAGTATTACACATATTTGTAGTCTTTTATGGTATTTTCTAGTATTATCTTGTGATATTCCTAAACTTCATGGCTTTTTTTTAACACTATCCTAATAAATAATTTACAGTTAACCAAATGATTCTAAGAAAATCGTACTTATTCCTTGTTAAACTCAATTTCAAAGTTGATTTGTATTTCTTGAACTCAATATGAGGTCATTTTTGTTTTAAAGGTAGGTTTTCAGATTCATATTACTTAGGGAACATTAAGAAATATGATTGTAGAATAATTCAAAGAAGAACAGTTCAGTACGGTACTATTTTTGAAACTCGTAAGAAGTAGGCCTATGTATTCTCAATTTCTTTCACCTTCGTTTCATAACTATGCGATGAGTTTAAAGTTATGTTTGAGAACTCGGTGAAAGAAACAAGGAAAGATTTATTGAGCTAGACTGTGACCACCCACTGTATGATAGGTCTCCTACAACAAGTTACATCTCACGAAAGTAGGTAATGAAGTAAAGGTACTGACGCAAATCGTGGGACCCAAGTGGTAAGAATTCAAAGATAACCCTTCACTAGAGAGCATTTTTCAGCGTCGTATATCCTATAGCCAAATAAGGCATGGCATTTGATTCCAGAGCTTCAGCCGAGGCTACATTTATTCTGAGCTGCACTATAATTTCATCTTATTAATATGGACATTAATAATTTTTCAAATAAGAGAGAATGAAGGTGGCAACCAGCCAACATTTGATTGGGGATATTTTATCATATTTTTACATAAATTTTTGCTTTATAAAAACTAGAATAACAACGCCATTTAACACTACACGTTCACTCGAAGATTACTTTATCAACAAAAATTAAAGTTGAATTAGTATTCACCAGTAATTGCCATGTTGAAGGTTTCCATCAATGCCTTTTTATTTCTCACTTGTCTATATTAAACTTTTCCCTGGAACAAGATTTGAACTTCAGTTTAATTACCCCTGTAATAAGATATTTGACTCAATAAGGGAATCTTTACTTTCAAATTGGCAGCGTGTTGAGTTTCAAATAACAATAAATCTAATCATAATTTATCGGAAATAATATTATCCTTATCGGAACATATGAAAGAGTTGAGTGATTTTCAAAATTTATCGTTTGTTGGTTGTCTTCCACTTATTGATTTTTTTCTTCTTCATCTTTTGTTGGTGTAAAACAGATTTATACTTAATTTTGAATAATTTTACAGCTTATAAACGACAATCAAATATTGCTCGGGAGAAAGAATGAATTTAATAAGTCCTCCATAAGTTCATTATTGATTGCTCAACTAAATTGCTGGCTGAATTCTTTTTCAAAACTAATAGGTTGATTTCTTTCTGTAAACTATATCTGTTTCTCATTACTAACATAAACTTCCTGTTTTCTCATATCTAATGAGTTTAAAAAACCTCTCGTCTCGCAAAGACCAAGCTAATGGCTGTCATTGACAACAAAATGGTCGAACCTACTAAGAAGCTCTCTGATTGGACGAGAGCTCTCACTCCCATTGAGAGGAAATGGCCAATGGGAGCCAAGCACTCGAGTCAGTGCCAGTAAAGTTGTTTTCTTCTTTCTCCGATAAAAGGCGTGAGTGATAGTACTATTAATTTATTTACTGTGATAAATTAGGTTCCTTTTCATCATGTTTATAATGTGTAGGTGATGTTTCACACATCATATATTCACTACGATGTTGAGTATTTTAAAAATTACAATGACTTATATAATAGTCACTGTACTAAAAATGAGTAATTGTGAATTGATCATATTTTATCGAACACTTTTGCCTTTTGAAAATTCGAGGAAGCTATCTGAACAACAATCCAATAATAGAAAATTTAAAAAGAAGTTTAAACATTTTTAATTCCTCCTTTGGGAGATTGGCTGTCGTTAGTAAAGACAGTCAGTCGTTTCCCCTTTCTGGAGGAACATCAATTGTTTCATTACACTCTAACTGATTAACTGCATGTTATTCAGAGGTGTTCTGCATCTTCACTTGGTTGTGAAGACTGGCTTATGGTTGAGAGGATCGACGTGCTAACCACACGTTACCTCTATCCTGGTTGATGATTATTCGCCTGCTGTATTGACTGTCCGGGCTGGGAGGGTATTCTGGCGGGGTGGGGGTGGCTTCGGCTCGGTTGGTGTTGGTTCGGGGGCTGTGGGTTCTGTTTAAGAATTTATGGCTTTTGGGCCGGTGTTGGCCGGGCTGGAGTCATTTTCCCGTCTTGCCGGGGTGTCTTCTTTGCTGGGACGGGTTGTATAGTGGAGTGAATATGAAACTGGCAACCAGCTGGTAGGTCTAGGCCCTTCATAGGGCTGTTGCGCCATTGACAAACAAAACATTTTCAATAAATTTGTTTATTGATATTGAAACGTCCATATTTAGTCAAGTAATGAAACAAATGTTAATTTTGGTGTCGAATAATATTGAGAAAAAGATGAAGTGGATCAGATACACCATTTATGTTTACATTTCTCGTAAAACCTAGACTTTAAAGTGAATTGGCACTCATTATCTTTGAATGTTGATAGAATTAGTGTTCCTTCGTGAATAAATTTTATTTTTGGAAGCAGTTAGACTTCTGAAAACGTCTAATTTTTTTCTACAGACCCTGTTTGGAAAATTGGAAGAAACTCTATTCATCATTTTAATTAATTGCTGATGTTTATTGCCCAAAAGTGGTCTAGAATCTAGTTCATTCGTCTCAATTCAGCCGAAATCCCTAAAAATAAGGAAATGTTTTCTACAAAACAACCGTATTTCACGTTAGTTATGTCACAATTAACTCATTTCTGTTCTGCATTTTTAAACGAGGAATAAATCACTGTCTAGTCCCTACAATCGGTTAGTGGAATTCCTTTCCTATAGAAATTGACTCTCAACAGTCTTAACTTTGTACTTCTCTTCACCTCATATTGTAGAAGTCCTCAATTTGAAAAGTACTGCGTTTTTTCAAGGCCTAGAATACTTAATTCACAAACAATCACAAAGAGATTTCTCTCAACTCAAAAATAGAATCCTTACTAGAATAAAAGATGACGCTGGGCATATATCGCACCATTCATTTAGCAAGTCAGAAGATTTCTAATGAATGAGCCAGCCAGAGCGGCTCTCATCATTCTGCTAATGGAATTCTTTTCCTGAACGGACAGCCCAATAAATTTAATTATCCGATTCAAGTATGGACGTCAAGTTAGTGTCAATTAATTGAAAAGCGGACATGACGGCTGAAAAGAGCCTATGAGATACGACGCTTGTGGCCTACTTTGAAAATTAAACTCTTCACTCAGAGTTACTTGATGATGGACTTGGTCTTGCGCAATTTCATTATCATCTCCCTCTCTCTCACTCATTCATTATTTCTCTTCCATGTCAGATTCTTTGAATCGGTTGATAGTGAGATATGAGCCTTTCAAACAAGAAGAATTAGGGATATATTGCAATAGTGGTGTAAATCCTTTCTAAATCTTTTAGCTCTTTCACTCATGATGATAATTAGTTTTGAGTGACGTCTTTTTATTATTTGAGGTTGTGAAGTGATCCTTTCAAGTGATTTTCAAGTCATCCTCTTGAAAATCTTCTAACACGTTCCTTCTAGAATGAAAGTACACTAAATGCAATACAATGAAATTTATCACATGAATTTTTTCCTAGACTTTTATTTCTTCTATTTCATATATGTTCTGTTTCGTTCATGTGGGTCCAAACGATATGCATATTTACCGTCCAGGATGATTCAGCTCATAGAACAGTTATAGCCAGTTATGGAGGGAACGCTACTTTTATCCCGAAAAGGAGTTCTAGCTTAGAAGAATGCAAATCTATTAATATTCTAGCTATTTTTAATACAATTCGATCAGCTACTCTAATCCAAGGTTGTCTAGGTGTGAATCCACATATTGAAAAGTTTGTTGAATATATAAATAAGTTTGTTGATTATATAAAGAATGGGTTGTCTTTTATACTCTTATTTCAAAGAATGGGATTAGTCGGTTTTTATTGTGCATTTGTTTTTGTCAATTCAAAATTCGATTAGCACAATATGACAGAGACAGTCAGTCAGTACTCAAATTTCCCAAGTCCTTTGTTTAGTAAAATGAATAAATATGGATTAATATGGACTATTTACGTAAGGTGAACACTGTTTCGCTTTATTCGCATATCAAACACTATTCTGCTTATTATTACCTTCTGCTTAGGCTTAATTGTGTACTTCTAGTGCATTTCATTTGAAAAAAAGCACTATAGGTCTTGACCGGATAATCGCAAATATATGATGCGATATATTTTTTACACGTTTCCGAGCCCCCAGAACACGAATCTGATGTCCGTTCAAATTCATATATCTATATATATATCTTCTGTATATATATATAGTGTAGTGTAGTGTCTTCTGTATATATATATAAAATATATACAGGAGAAACTATATAAATAAATATTATATATATATATAATATTTATTTATATATGTACAGATTCTTGTTAACACGATAACTCCCGAAAGGCTTGTCGGAGAGCGACGAAATTTTGCAAAAAAATCATTAGTGTTAATATCTCGGTCAAGTTCGCTAACCAGCCAAATTGGTCCAAGGGTAGGGGGTGAAATTAGGGGATGAAACTACAAATAGACCAATAACTTGATCGTTCTGAAAATTGGTGTGTATAATACCCTTATTATGCCCTACAATTTGAACCATCAACGAAAAAAATCCAATCAAAAATGGCGGAGATAATGGCGAATAATGTGCCGAAAATAGTGTTTTTCATGGGTTTTTTGAAAACGGCACCTTTGAATTCATACCCTGAATAGCTCATTATAAGTCATATGATTAAGTCATAGATTTGAGCCATCATAGAATTGCATTTGAAATGCACTCTTTCAGACCGCCAGCTGCCGGAGCGAATTTTTCATTTTGATTAGGGTTAATGCCTGCATTAATTAGTTAATTTCTTTTTTGCTTTACTTACTTTTTTATTATTGCTTTACTTACATATTTGCTTTACTTATTTATTTTTTACTTGTACAGACTAGCTCTGGGATTTTTGTTAACATCATAATAGTTTTCCGAATTTTTCAACCACCTTCTTTACTTGTAGGAATGATTGCAATTTCTGAAATCGGGGTTTTTTTGAGAAATTGAAACACAACACATTTTATCCTTGTTCAAATCATATGCAATGAAATTATTTTAATGGATAACCACCACTATATCACCTTCACAACTACTCAACAAGTGGAATTATTTGGAAATACTTGTTTCGTTTTCTTCGGTTGTTTCATTTCTTCGGCTTATGCATGGATAATGTGAAGGATGGTGATGATGAGATGAGATGATATGATGAATGAACTAGCTATAGGTTGAGGTGAGTTTCGAACCACCAAAATTTTGATGCTTATAAATTATTTATAATAGAACTCAAGTGGTAACTCCTATAACAGAAGTAATACAACTTGTGCAGATCACTTATGATATTCATATTGGATTTTAGATACAGTCCAGATCTTGTGCAGATCGCTTATCATATTCATATTAGAAAAAGATATACATTTTTTCTGAGGGTGATTATTTAGTGATTCTAATTCAGTAAGAAGCACTGTTTTTTATGGCCTTTTTATTCTCACTCGGTATTCAACCAGCTTTAAAAATGACTGAAGGACACACTCTCCACCGAGTGATACATGATAGGTCATGCTAGAGCTAAGATCCACTCTCCTGGTGAAGTGACTTGGCCGCGGTACTTCATCCCCGTTTGGGACGTGCGTGGGTAGAGGGGGTTGCCAGCGCCCCTCCCGTCGCCAGGGGGGAACCAGGGGGGCTCGAGGCTGCGCCCCACC
The DNA here is from genome assembly GCA_017141385.1 of Sogatella furcifera. Classification (NCBI taxonomy): domain Eukaryota; kingdom Metazoa; phylum Arthropoda; class Insecta; order Hemiptera; family Delphacidae; genus Sogatella; species Sogatella furcifera. The sequence goes on from CM029551.1 coordinate 25,643,438, forward strand.
GGTGCGTCTCAAGTTAGTTGCAGCGCAACCGACGCTTCGTGTGGGTGTCTGTTAAAAACTCTTTAGCGTGCACGTTACTCTCGACCGCTTTTCTACGTTATCAGTCGACTAAGTCTGTTATCGGACGACATTTTTCCGAACGATATTTCGAACTCTGTTTTTAAATTTCGAGGACGCCAGACTGATTAGAGCCGGACATCTGTGCGAGTGTTGGTCGCCGGCGTCGTCTGCACATCTGTTGCTGGCTGGATATCTTCCTCTCGACACGATTTGGCCCGCTTCCCTACATACGGCACGCCGTATCCGAGGTAGGATTGCGACATTGCGTTCGACTGTTCACTCCTAACCACATGGTTAAATTTCATCAAAAATTGTTTCAGTTCTTATAAATGATAGTCCTTCAATAGGCGGTATTGTCTCCTACAATTCAATGCTATCAATGGAATATCAGTTTCTTCTTTAACACTCTCTCAGAGTAGAATTATTGTTAATGGATATGGACTACTGTTAATGGAATATGAACAGCACGTTGTCTTGTCCTTATCACTACTTTCCATGAACTAGTTATTTTATAGCGCGTTTTCATATATATAGCACGTTTTTAGGTCTATTCCATGTTCTGTTTAACACGGTTTTATAAAAGGTGTGTCTTCAACTGTTCATGCTAATCGTTGAAACGTTTCAATGATCTTACTTTCTTATCCTTATTCTAATCTAAATCTAATATCCTCATCCTATTGTAATAAGACTATTTTATACAGTTTCAAGTCCACTGAGCCTACAATTCTTGAGAAATCGCTCATGAGGTGCATGTGAGATTATCCACCTCACTAAAAAAACACTTCTTCTCCCTCAAGTGGTAGTTCAATTGAACTGATCCACAAGGAGTAGTTCAATTGACTTTCGAATCAATGCATAAAAAATATACAAAAAATAAAACATGTATTGAATTGAAATGTCTATTTCATTCATGTTCCATTCTCGGATATAATTTGAACCATGATCACAGGACTTGGGGGAGTTTTTTGTGAGGGTGGAAAAAATCATTATTTTAGCTGAAGCCAGGAAGTTGGGCGGTTGCGTCGGCTCCTTGTGCGCTCCAACAGCTAATGTTGTCATTCAGCAATTATGTTTACCTGTAATGTCTTGTAGTGAGCAGGTATGTTTTTCATTCTACTTGAAATTCTGAAGTGAACAGAACTCAAAATGTGAAAAGTTATTGAATTATTTATTTGGTGATTTTTTCGAAACTTTGATGTAATCTTATTTGAAAATATGATATTGTTTGTCTTTTCTTAGTTGTAGAAATTAGTTTGAAGTTTTACTACATGACAAAACTTTGATTTTGACTTTTAGTATGGATTGGTTGTGGAACAGTTTTGGGTATTATGCCCAAAATTTTTATTTAATTGATTGAATATATTATTATGATGATTTTGAGATGTAAAGAGGCAGTAGATGCTTTAAAGCAGCTGTTAGTAGGTCACATCAGCTACAAAACCGCCTAAATTTTTGACGGCAGCTTTACAAATCTGCACCTCTTTGCATCTCATGTGTGCTTATCCTCAATGAATGTAGACTCAGTGAAATTCCGTAACCTAAAACCACCCTTTTACCAGAGTTGGTAGCCGTTTAGTACATCAACTACTTGCAACATTCTCTGTTATAGTCTAGGAATACCATTTCTGTCGATCTAATAAGTTCTGAATAATATGATTCAGAATGCATAGTGGAATCCATGATCTCAATATTCAAAAACTATTATTTTCCTAAACTTGTAAGTTCGTCTTCAACTACCGCTTGAGAGTGAATTTGAAATTTCTTTATTTGTCCAAAATAGTATAACATATATAAAATATATACAGTACAAGAAACAAAATAATATAATACAAAATCATGTAGCCTAACGCATAAAAAATAATTGGAGCAAATAAAGCCCAAGGTAAAATACCTGTATGGGGGAAAAGGAGTCACCTAACTCTTCGCAAAAAATTGTACAGTACTAGTTAAAAAAAAGTTACAATCGGATACTTATTTGAGTTGCAGACTGAGGAACTGAACTTTGTCTTTTTAACGCCATCTATAGTAGTAGAAAATGAAATAGAATCATCATTACTCATCTTTCAACCCATCATTACACCAATCTTCTAGGCTAGCACAAGTAACTTCATGTTTGTTTAAAATTTAGGTCGTTGTTTAGATACTGTCTTAGGCCTTTATCTAGTGATGGTAATAAGGTAGGACCAACTGATATTCACGACCTGAACAATAGTTAAGAATAGGTTTGACTTGTAATTACTGTCGTCTACGAAGTATGTATCACAGCACTTAATTATTCATTGTGGTTTATACTGTATAATAGAGAAAGGTGTGAAACACCTAATCACTGTATTGCAAGTTGCAAGAATAATTCGGTAAAATGAAGCTCAAATACAAGAATATTGATGTTGCATTGTTTTCAATACAAGAACTATTGTTCATAGTAAATAGTGTATAAGCAAACAATAAGTATTTTGAATGAAATGTTTAAAAATTCATGAGATCCCACCCTTGAAAGCGGCGACTGAAACACTTGTTCGAACGATTAAAAGATCGCAAACTTGTGGAAAAAAGCTTCTCATTATCTTGATAGGTTTTCACGTCGAAGTGTGATTTGTTTTCAGTATTGAGATCCGAGTACAGCACTATCATATTTTGTAGTGAAATCTTATTTCTCCTAAGTTGGACAATATTTTAGAGATTCAACATGTAACTGGTACTCAGTTTTATCAGTGTTTTGGAAAAACAAAGAAATTATTTTCAAATACTAAGTTGTACCGTCTCCAGACACAAACTTTTCTCGAAAGAAATAAATTTACGGAGAGTTCTGTCTCCGCTATCATCAAGTAGAGCTTGTCTCATCCCAATCTGAATACAATACAGTAATAAATTTTAAGCAACTCCTTCAGTCGTGTTTCGAATTGCTTGTTTCACATGGAAAGGTGTAGGTTATCACCTCGACTTATCATTTGGAATGCAGTGTTTGGACTTTCTAAATTCAAAAACATTCAAAAATTCACCCCAAATGACATTATTTATTTGAATTTCATGGTGGAGAGAGGTTTCTGCAATCTCCGATTACATTCAACTTGTATGTACGCATTTTGTTTGCTTGAAGCACTAGATTTGAAAAACTTACTTTTTTTCTCTTTTATGTGCTCAAATTGAAGGATTTGAAACTGCAATAAACGGTTCAAATTTTATTCAGTTCTCGGGTTAAGCATAATTGAACAGCACCTTAACAACTTTGCGTACCCTTATTCTTAAAACAATCTTTATCCGTGGAGTTTTTTACAAAATATATAGGAATTCATTTACGATAATGCAGCCACCGTTTGTATAGACATAGGATGAAAGGGCTTGAGATTAAAAACGTTAAAATTTATACTGGGGTAAATCGTACTCAATTCGAGTTCCTTGTCGTATGAATCAGTTAATTTTTTCCATGATGTACCAAGAAATAAATCATCGCATTCTCCTGAAAATAATGTGGTCTATCATCAGCACGTGAAAAATAATAATGGGGACAAATTAATGAATTGGTGATCTTTTTTGCTTGCCTTTCGCTTTGATATTATTAATTCATTGTCTTCAAGTTCTATGCTACGAATTCCTTGCCCCATAATTAGAATATCTTTTTTAATACGATAAATGCTATTTAATTTGGAATTGAGCCTTCTTGTGTGGCTTCATTTCTTTACAGCTCCAACTCATGATGGTACCTGATTCATTTAATAATTAGATAGACTCAACTTTCTACAACTGTAAAATCATTTGAAGATGATAATAATCACACAAATCCCATTTAAATCTTGTCAGAGATTATCGCTCGGAAAGAGGCAACTCATTCATTTATGAGCCTCAGTCGCCCCTAATTTTCTTCTCTGGAATAGAGATTATAAAGTTAATTGAGTAAGCAAGCTAGAATTGAACTGGACAAGTTATTAGTAGGCTTCCCATTAGGTTGTACAATCAGACTAATAATATTATTCCTGTTTAGTTTATGACTGTATTAACTACCCAGTTTTCAAATTCTGTTAGTTATAAGTACCAAGTGTAACCTGTTTTATGAAATTTATTTCTCACTAGTATACACTAGTTTTACAACGATTATACGCAAACCAGAGAGAGCTAGATTGAGGTTCTCTCTTCGAAAAACTTTCAAAAACGAGGGTAGGCAGTAAAAAATGAAATTAAGCAAACTTCTGTGAATGAGTAATGCCGGGTTTTTCCAAGCACACTCAAAGTTGAGGGACCCTCAAATTTTGATGAACAGCTGACATTTTATGAACAGCTTCTCCATAATATTCACATTGTTATTTGAAAAAGAATCACTTTTGATCTTTGTAATCTTCATCTGTTAGACTGTAGAAGGGATTTTTTCAACCAGACTTCTACTCTATCAACAGGGCAGCTGCTCTTGTCCATTAAATAAACTATTAATACTTGTTTCTAAAAAAATCGACTTTTCTTCCTCTCTTCGAAATTTCCCGCATTTCTAAAGTCTGTCCAAACAAAGAAGACATTCTAGCAAGATTGGAAAATGACTCCAGCTCGGTCAATATTGGTTCACATATTGTAAATTTGGTCTCAAATTGTATATCAGAATGTATCCTACCATTAGAGACCTAATTAAAAAATTCTCAACCAATATTGACCGAGCTGGAGTCATTTTCCATCTTGCCAGAATGTCTTCTTTGCTTGAATAGACAATACTCTATCAGTCGCTTTTGTGGAAGACTACCTAGTCGTCAAGTGTGCGTCTTTGCTTTGTCAAGACCCGGTGCACATAAACAAGACACCTTTACACTGCCGCACATGCGCGTTGGTGCAACAAATGAGAGCGATCATACTTGAATAGATGTAACTTCCTCATCGGGAAACTTTCTATTCTCTATTTTATACATGCTTCTCCAATAAAGAAGTTATGTCTATCGAGATGAACTGAGTGCAGTGAGCAGAGTAAAAAGAACGAAATTCTTATTCTAGAGTGTATTCTCAGGGAGTGAGTGCCAGGTCTGAAGAGTGCGGCGTCTATCCTGTGCGATTGATCTATATACGCTCGATCGAAGACTGATCGATCGATCTATTTGTTCGTCTGACTAGCGGCTCCAGTGCAACGGCTCCACTAGACTTCTAAATACTTCTCAGAATGCAGGCTTCTAGACTGATAAATTTCTGACTCCTGGTAATTAGTCGTCGTTCATCTGAATTTATATTCTATCAGTCACGGAGTTTTGTGTTGATGAATTTTACTGCTTACATTTCATAATGAATAGACTTTTCAATACATACAGATTAGAGTAAAATAAAAAATAGATTCTTATTCTACATTGGCTTGGCTTGTACTGATTGAATGGATTTTTGGCGTAATAAATGAACCAGAAGTTTTGAACTGTATCAACAACCCCCCCCCCACAAAAATTTTCCCCATTTAAAAGTACAGTATGTGATTAGCTTATTGACAATAATAATTTGGTTTTTATAGTACATCTCTTTATCAATACAATGGACCAGTTGAAATATTTGAATATTTGAAAAATGTTTCAACTGCTGTATGCAGTACTATTTCTCTACAATACCTATTCTTAATACGTTGAAACAAGAATAAAATATTTACATGATGGAAGTTTGAAAATTTATGATTAGCTGAAGAATAATTCAAATTATGGCAAAATCGAATGTATTGAAGAGAGTGAGAGTTATAGAGAAGATCTGCTAAAATATTTCCATGTGCTACTGTATGAAGTTTCACAAATATTATTAATAAAATTCTCGTGGATTCGTGGATGACTGCAGTATCATAGGAAAGAGATAATGAAATGTTCAGCATTTTAGATTGAGAGGTTTATATGAATTCCAATGTGAATATATGAAATTATGAAACGTTTCTCATCAGTCAAACGATTCAGGCCTACGAGAAACAAAATTTATGAAAATGAATGGATTTCAAGAGTTATTGGCCTACTTCTTAGATATCTTCTAGTTATAGTCTCTTCTCCTAATAGAAGAAGCTGCTGAATGACATAGGTGACAGATGCTGAATAACATTAAATTTTTGATACGACGAACAAATTACATCTTTATTCAATCCATCTCTATATATAAAAGCGAAATGGCACTGATTCATTCATTCATTCATCACCAGAACTAAAAATCCACTGAACCGAATGCGTTTAAATTTGGCAGGCATGTTCTATTGGACGTATAGACGCGCGCTAAGAACGGGGTTTAAAAACTTTTCAAGGATACGCCAAATATTTGAGTTTTCTATAGTTTTTCTGCGTTTTCTTCATTATTTCGAGAACCAATCGGTAGTAAATGTTGATATTTGGTAGGCAGGTTCAGATAAGGTCTAGAAATGTTGTGTTGAAATATTTTTGAAATCCGTTCAAGATTACGCCAGTAACCAGGTTTTCTAAATTGTATATGTATTGCGGGTTGCATATCTTCCGCCTTGATTCGACCAATCCTAACTGTAAATTCAATGGTTCAGCGAGATTATAGATGAACTAATTGGGAAGATATTGAATCAAGTTTCAAACTATGTCCAATATACTTCCTAAGGTTGCGCTCAATATTAGCTTTTTACTATTTTTGGAGTTTTTCTTAGATTTTTCGAGAACCAATTGGCAGAAAGTGTTGAAATTTGGTAAACAGGTCCAGATTAGGTCTAGAAATGCTGTGTTCAATGAATTTCGAATCCCTTCTGAACTAAATTTGCAGGCGAGCGAAGCAAGCCTGTTTGTCTCAGCTGACACTGACAGAGGATAAAGCTTCCTAGTTTAGTTGGAAATCATCACTTTTCGAGTGAAAATTTCAGATTAGCGTGAATAATTCATATGAGGGAGTTTTAGGAAAAGTTGCATTGATAAAGATATTTCCACTGAATTAGTAATAACATGGAACATGAAATATAACATGAAACATTAAAATTTTAATTCCTTTGTTGAATGCTCCATGAGGCCTGCAATGATTCCTTTCACGTGTTTGTTGAGAATTATAATAATTGTGAATTCTTTCATCTTCAAATGGAAATATGTAGCCTATGCAAACTTTAATGTTTCCGGTATTTTATTTTGTGAGCTTCAAAAGACCTATAAAAATAATTCTCGTTATTTTTTATTTTGAGTATATTTTTGATCAGTGTCTGGAGATGCAGGTGAATGGCGATGCAAAAATGAAGAACCAGATGTTTGGATCAGCACTACAATGACTAAGCTGCCTTGAAAGGTCGTCCTGTTGTAAAGCTCCACTGACAGAAAAGAGATAATAATACACCTGGACCACAGCCCGCGTGTAGTCTGCCCAAGCAAAGAAGACATTCTGGCAAGATGAGAAAATGACTCCAGCTCGATCGATACTAGTTCAAAAATTATAAATTTGGTCTCAAATTGTAGATCAGAATGTTCTCTACAATTTGAGACTAAATTTATAAATTTTGAACCAATATTGACCGAACTTGAGCAATTTTCACATCTTACTAGAATGTCTTCTTTGCTTGGACAGACTGTAGCTGTATAGAGTAGCTCTCTCAACTTCGTATGCGATTTGTATTTGCACTCAGCTGAGTTCAGCAGGAGAAGGAAAGAGGTACGAACGTCATAATTCATATTGTCCAAATAAGGAGTGGATCAACGCTTAAAAAGTCAGTCGACTTTGTATACCGGGCCGCGTCAAGAATGTACTGGCCTAAAAGCCAGACTTCCAAGTCGCTTATTATAATTTACGGCGCTGGAACTCTTCCTCATATCTATCCGCCCCAATTGAGCATTAAACGCATGCAGAACAGGATTTTTAATTTGGAGTTATCGATGAAATAAAAATTGATTCTCAACCCAGCCAAAAAAACCGAGCTAAATATGTTACGACCGCGAAATCTTTGATCAGAAAGTTGGTTGGCTGAGTATTAAATAAAACTGTCGACTGACATGAGAACGTGTAAATAATGCTTTACAACCGTAATTACAAGCTTCCTTCACAGCACTCCTGTTATTAAACGGGTGTAAATTCATATCGGTACGTCGACAATAAATATCTGTGATCAATAATGACATTCAGACGCAGGATGTTTCTGGAGCAGCTGTGCAAATAGTGGAATAAATTTCTAAGGAATGATTAACTTCACTGATCAAATGTTAATCTTGGAGTATTGGTTCAATTTCAAGTAAATATTTAGAATGGAAGCCAATGCTTAAAGATACGAAGAACAAATAGTAGAGAAGGATTTCATGGAGTTGTGAGGAGTGTTGGCTTTCCCAATTTTTCATTTAGAATTTGAGATATAACATTCCATCTCTATGCTCGTTTAGCTTTCAGACATTTAATGTAACAGACGTCAACAAAAATAGCGCTTGGATTTTTGAGGCTCAACTCTTGCAGGACAGTCTGAATGAGGTATGAGAGAGCGAAACGGTTAAGCTGAGGTCGCTCTCAACTTGTTTGAAATGCTCTCAGACCGCTTGCTGCAAACTGTCCTGACAGAGCTAAACATTATTATGACAGTCATCCGCGAACTACCTCTTTCGTTAGCGTCTGCTTTAAATACTGTTTTTTGGGACATCATTAGCTGACAAGACCCACTCTACAAGAATTGATTAACATGATGTTACATCATTAATTATTTATTATCACCGATTTATTTCGTACAAAACTCGTACTTTTCAATTTGTGACATAACATTCTACCTCTATGCTCAATTAGCTTCACAGAACCGATGTGACTTACTTTTCTTGAAATTAAATTTCAGGTATTTTTTACTATAGGCCTACTTTCTTGAACGATGTCACTGGTTTGCTGTTATTATAAAATAGAGTACCAAATATTATAGAGACAATATTATAATACCCAATATCATTTTTATTTGAGAATCTAATCACAGAAGTTATCCCAAGTCTTGTCAAGTAGTCAAATTATTTATTCTTCCATCATTTCATCAGAGTGAAATTGATGTTTCAATTCATCAACTCTCCTGAATTTAAATTGAATGGAAATTTTGAAAAGAATCCAACTTCTAGGTACCTTCAATACCCTAGATTTATAATAGCCAAGAGTACTACTAGGGAGTTTCACAGTATCAATTTTCGAACAAGCAAGCAACAATTTCACGACTCTTGGATAGCTTAGGGCTTTACTTTGATCCGAATGGCTCCAAAAGAAATTGCATGCCCATTCCAGGTACTGTGGTACTGTATTCATCGGGTTATCAGTTATCAGTAGGTACGTGGGTATAGTCTCTTCATAACAATAATTATATTAATAAGCACATCGAAACATCGACCAAACTATAAAATTATGGCATTCGACGTACATAAAACTTGTCCAATAGACCTTTCCCTTCTATATAACCCTAAATTTACTGTTACTGATGAAGAATTTCGTATGATCTAGTTCAAAGTGTTCCCTAAAAAATTATACGCAGCGTGATCTGAATCAATTTATGTACAGTACTGTATAGTATTTTAAATTTTAAGTTAGACGTTACCATCTGCCATTTTACCATCGTAGCCTCGGGAGTATCTCAGGCACCTTCCGATAAACTTGTTGAATGTAAATTATTATGTAAGCGATAAACAACAGAGAAAAACACCAGACTCAGACTTTCATTATTCTTGAATCTAAATTATTTGTCAGTCATAATACGAGTATTACCACAAGACTTTAGTTTTATTCCACATTGTTATATTTTCATGTAAAATATTTAGATTAGCCCTAGTAATAATGATAAGATACACAGTTTTTATGTAGATATAGTTGATATGGTGACTATATTATGACATATAGTCTATATGTTTTATAGATACAGTTCATATGTAGTCTTCTGATAATGGTGATGTGGGTTTCCCTGAAGGCTGGAATTTATTTAATTAAAAAAATCTATTGAATTTTTTAAAAATGTCAATCTCAGTACCCTTTTTTAAATAATTTTTATTTAAACATTGATAAGTAGCCCTTAAAAAAAGGAAATCTTCTATTGCATTTTATGTTGTGCTTCTCCAAAGGCTACTCACTGGAAGACATTCATAATAAATTCAATTATTTGAAGAAAAATACCTATTACATATTGAATAAAAGCTCGTCAAAAATGAACATTTTATTCTAGAGAAACAGTAGGCCTACTGTTCCACAGAGTTTATTCTTTTCATAGTGTCCGACAGATAATTGATAGTATCAATATGATAAGGTCTATAAATTATTTTTATATTTTCTTCACATTATTTATAATTTTTATTGATTCATAAATGTTGAAGTAGTGTGACTGAAGAGTGTTCAGTTGATAGAGAGTGAGTCAATGAGAACCCACACTGCAATACTTACTTGAAATAATCTCATTAATAATGATCAATTAATTATTAATCTATACTGTGTATATTAAGAGCTATTATTGATGCACTACAATAATCGCATTTCAAATAATTAACAAATGAACCTATTTTACTGATTTGATAAATAATAAAATCCAGAAGTATTGTTGTTATCATTATAATTAGGGTATTCAATTGTTATAACATCAAAATAATTATTGTAATTCAAGGTAACAGAACCATGTACACCTAGCCCACATATAAAATATTTCTTTCAAGCACAGACTTACTACCTACTACCTTCAGCGTACTGTATGATTTGAATTACGTTTTGAGTGATGGATGATTTCATTCAGTTAATTCACTAATATGACATTTAATAATTAAATTATAATTTATTGAAATATTGTCACAGCTAGAACAGTAACTTATACCATATAGATTATAGCTGAACAGCTATATACAGCTAGAACAGTTTAGATAGTAGTTTTGTGATTGCTGTAATGCTACCGAATTGTGTAATTAGGCAAAAGATAAGAACTATTAAATTTCTGCAAGTGAAATGAGCATATTTATAAAATAAATAATAAATATATATATCCAGTTTCAGATTTAATTTTTATTCGGAATAAAATTCTGTAACAAATATTATAAAATATTAAAAATTATTTATTATATTGCAATTACGGGAACCTGAACTTCAATGAGTTCAATGCTGACGACTTGACTTCTATTTTCAATATTTGGGATAATGACGAATTCAATCCACTACTATTTCATACTACATATTGGAGGATTAACTCAATAACTTGAATAATGATTTCACTCGGTGAAATAATATAATAATAATAATATTCCACTAATGCCAATTCGAATTACATAATAATTGGCGGCATCCACTTAGGAGCGCGCTCAACGCTATCTAGCGGAATAAAATTCAAGCTTGATCGCCATTGTAGCTCAGTCACCTCTAAAGTTGCGAGAAGTAGCAATATTTAAGATTAATTTATGAAATACTAAATAATCTATCATTAATTTTGATGACATTTTTTGACAGATCTAGCATTTGAATTTGACTAGCCGAAAGATCGAATCAAATTGAAATACAAAATTCCTTTTTAAAGTGAGTTAAAATTGGCGTCTGTTTGAACGGATAGATGGTGAGTTTTGAATTATCGCTAAGTATATATACCTGATTTTAGACTTGCCTTCCCGTACTTGCTTCGGCAGTACATATACTAAAATTGGAACGATACAGAGAAGATTAGCATGGCCCCTGCGCAAGGATGACACGCAAAATCGTGAAGCGTTCCACATTTTTTTGCCTTTGTTTTATTCGCTATGTTTCTGTTATAAAAATCATTATGAATAATCCTCATTATCTCTCCTGTTATTATATTTTTTAAATCCAAAAAAATGAATAGTTCCTTTTTATTTTTACCTTGCAAAATTCCTATTTTAATGGTGTTATCAAAATTCAAATACAATATTATTTATTAATTAATAACTTGTAAATTAATGTTGAATTTTCCACTTTTCTATTTATTATCATATTTTTTCGAATCACACCATAGTTAACCATTTTTTCGAATCATAGTTATGTGCTATAACTAGAATAAACATGAATTATTAATGAATAATAGATTAATATGTGCAAAGACAATGTAGATGTTCTTGCAATACTACTTACTAGAGTAGGTAGTCAATGATTTTTAGTTTATTTCAATAATATTATCGTATAATTAATTAACTATAAATTATTGAAATGAACTAAAAATCGAAAAAGTAAAAAGTCACGCCCCTGGAGAATTGAATTCTCTTTCCAATGACATAAAGAACGTGAAATTCTGTCCATTAACAGAGGCTCTATCTACTCCAAGAGATTGATAAAAATTACATTGTTCTTATGGGGCTTGATTTTGCCGTTCGGCAGTTTGCCGTCCACTACCGTCCACCCTAAAGTTATAGAGATTTTCTCTCACTCTATTTTCTACCCTATATATCAAAATCAATATCGCAGCAAGCTTGGGGGTTAGATTTCCTCTTAAATTGGCATCACGATAACATGCCTCTTGCATTATAGCAATAGTGTAGGAAAAGTTAATCAGTGAATGTTCAGATCTGATGCACTTTCAATTTGGTCATACTCTAAACTCACATGCCTATGTTTAACTCATGTGTTAATAAGTGAATCAGCAAACTGTATTAGAAATATTTACCAGTTCAATAAGTCAGTGAGCTCAATGAGTTAACATGTATTAGGAAATAAACAAAAAGTTTATTGATGAGTGAAATAGGAAGATTTTTATTTTAGAGAATAAGACTTCCTACAATAGGTGCATTTGTTTATGGATACTAAAATTCTCTGTTTATGAGGAGTTTTATTGCTGTTCCACTTGTTCCTGATAATTGGTTTATCATTAAATAGTTTATGTAATTTATCTTACGTCAATTCCTACAATAAAAACGTTTCCACTTCCATTCTTCTCAACTTATCCAGTACCGTGTGTACTGTTTGGGGACCAAGACATTAATCATTTGTACATCGAATAGGATTTCTGACTAGTATTTAGTGCTCTTGTATAGGATTTCTGTCTGGTATTTATAGTGTTCTTAGTTCTTGCATAGGATTTTTGTCTAGTATAGGCTATTTTTAGTTATTTGACTATTTCTGTCTATTAGACTCAATTCTTAATTCTCGATTAGTAAATGATACTGCAATACATCGAAGAAAGCCATTTGCAAAAAAATACTCATAAAATGTTGAAGCGAGAGCTTCAAACTAGAGAGAGAGAAAAAATAAAATAGAGAGACGCATGATAATAACAAGAAGACGCCCGATGCTAGCGGGTCAAGGTATTTGAGCATCTGTACAGAAGCGTTGTTTACGCGATGTGGCCTTCTCCATTTATGGAAATCTCAAATTTCCCCTCAAATCGACTGAATGTGACTGCAGTATTAACGCCCAACCTCAATCACTGACTTCAATGATATCCTCGATACTAAACACTTGTAATGATTTGCCATGAATAATTTAATGATTAATTGATATAAATCTGTTGGAGAAGTCTTGACATTAAGACTCCTTGAAAACTATTAATAATAGGTGATAAATTTGATTGATTATTGATAGAACAGGATTTAGTCACGACTACAAATACTAAGCTCTATCATTTCTACAAAACAATGTCTGGGTGTTGTCACCTCAATAGAACACTATTATTAAATTGAAGCATAAAATAGAAAATTGTGTACAGGTGCTATATTTATTGAATATTTTACAAATTTATACGAATTGAACATGATACAAATTGGGTACATGTACCATATTTAGATTTTACTAATATAACATGGATTTCTCTTTATCGAGTTCTGGTAATCTTGATTCAAAGTAAAAAAGTTCAACTGAATTCCATTTACGAGTATTTATTCGAGAAATCACAATAAACTTATTAAGGTTAAAACACTTTGACAATAAAGTCCAACATTATTTTTCTCAAATTTCAATAGATTGAAATTTAAAATACAATAAATTGATGTTCACTTAATCTTCAATCGCTATCACTATTCACAAATTTTTACACTGAAAAATTGAAAACTATGATTTAGAGTTTTTAAGATTGATTTACTTGACTATTGGGGTAATTATAGTAATTATAAGCAAAATTATTGTATGAAAGCATAGAATATTATCAGATTTATTGGAAATGTGTTCTGAATTTGTAATTCGTTTGTGATAAGCTTCAAAGCTTATTTAATTTGTAGACTTGATACAATATCTCAGCCTACCGACTAAAGGAGTTTGAAAATATCAATATTTTTCCTGAAGCCATCCCAATAATAATTGTAATAGACAGGGTCGAATACTGACGGTTTTTGTGTGGTGAGAATTTGGCCTGTCTAGTCTACTACAGTATGTGGTCTGTTCTTCCTTGATGGAATTTATACGTCTTATCTGAGGAATTCCCAGAACGACCCTGAACATCTTCACTAGACCGCATTACAACTTTTTATCGGTGCGCTTGTCGCATTAAAAAAACTACTACCTATAAACTACTTTCTGTCTAAGAAAGATCACTGCGCTAGTTTGAGGAATTGTACCACGAGGACTTGAGTGGGTGTGCATCTGTGCTCTTACTCGCAGATGATGAGAACCTTCTCACCTGAACTGGGAAAATTGAACTAGATGGAGATAGAAATTGTGAAATTTTGGTAAATTTTGAGATGGTTAAGGTTCAATTTTTAATTGTGTGACAGTTTTTCTAGTGAAATTTTTAATGTTTACTCGTACTAGTGGAAGTTTTAGTTGCTAGTACCCAAAGTTACTATTATTATTAGTAATATTACTTACTACTAATAGTAACTATTAGTAGTAATATTACTTACTACTCATAGTAACTAATAGTTGCTATTACTAATGCGCAGTTGAGTGTCTACTGGTGGCATTTCAACTGTAATAATCTCTCACTAAGGTCGAATACGAAATTATATCTGATTTTCACTTCAAATCACATAAAACTATCACAGATCTATTAAATCGGCAAAGAATTAACATTATAATAAAAACTTACAATAATTTTTCCATACGATACCTTATTACATTTTCAAATAACTTAGTAAGGGCCAACAATATTTCAAGAAACCTTTCTTTTCAGCTACTCATTTTTCTACTCATAAAAAATATTTATCATTGCACGTCGTTTGACAGCTTTTATCACACTTTTCACTGAAGAGATGAGTGATAGTAGAATATTAGTGGTACCTGGTAGCCGTATATTAAGAACTATTAACGCTGAACGATTTGCCAAGTCATAAGTTATTGCCTTCTGTATCCCATCTGTGTTTAAGAAAATGATGGAAATCTGTAAAGAGGAGGATAGGACAGTAGTCGTGTTCATCATCATAGTTAAAGCACCGGTTTTTAGTAAATAGCGGAATGTCAATCCAAATTCCTGGTTACCTTCCATCCACTGAAAAAATTGAGACATGTATAAAACTGTTTAATTTCGTCGGATTATATTAACAAGCGTGTAAGCTGTTGCTGGATTGACTCTTAAATTTAAATTTATTACTGTGAACGGACATCTTTGATAATTTGTTTGACTTAGGCTACATTGGTTCTATTTTGCTCTGAAATTTTTCTAGTTAATTCCAAATTTTCAAAGTTTTTTAACATTTTTATTCGGTTTTTCTTATTAGATCTTTATTGTTAACAGTGAACTTTTATCAAAATTTCAAATTTTTTAAAGTGAAAATGGTTCTGTGAATTTTCATAATATTTCATTCACTCACTCATCCATCACCACACTTGCTATCAAGTCGCTATTGTAATAAAATGGATGACTGATGAATTATGTGTCCTTGATGGTTGCAAACCTACCTATGACTGGGAATTTCAAATTTTATCAATCCTACCTACTGGTAGTTTCTCTTTTCTATAACAGGAGTTCTTCTAGAAATTATTGATTTTTCTTGAAATATTTGTTCCTGAGTATTTATCAGTGAATTTCTTATTATCAGTAACTATAAAATTAGTTATGTTGATTGTAATACAACTTGAAATAGTTTTATTTAATCCAGTGCCGGACTGGCCAGGTCGGCTAGTCGGCGATCGCCGACGGCCCTGGGCCCTAGGGGCCCAAGATACTTCAGCAAAAAATTTAATATTTAATCGGCTGCAAAGAAATGAACAATTTTGTATTGAATTTTAAATCTGATAAACATAAAAGTGAATTATTTTCTAATAAAAAGGCTACTATGGTAATTTTTAAAAAATCCAGAATTTGAAGGCTCTTGACTAGACATGAGGGCCCCTTATCACAAGTGAGGTTGAAGGTGCCCCTTAAATGTAGAGATTCTTCTTCATATAATCTTCTGTGAGGTACTTGAGTCTAGTGATCAGGAACGAGACTACTCTTATAATATTGTACATTTAAGATAGATAGATAAATGCCTTTATTTTCCACTTAATTTTTCATAAGTGATGTGGGCGAAGTTGAGCCACAAGAGCCCCCTCTTCCACTTAACCCTCATAAAAGGGAGTTCATTGAGAAATTATTACTACTATCCAAATAGAAATACATTTTTTATTATTTTCATCAAGATACAATATTTCAATACTGCTGTTAATATTGCGGTGTTTAAGATTTTTCTCTACTGCCTAAATCTACGTAAATATTACACAAATGTGAATTACAAATTAGTAAATATAGTTCATGAACTGTTTGTTTGAAACTGTACATGAAAATTGTAAAAAAATCAACTTATCTGAAAAAAATTTGCAACAGTCCCCCTCTCCCAACCACTTACCATTGTAAATAGTAAAACAACTCCACCCCGTCCCCCAGTGACCATTGAAAACAGTTAAACCCCCCCCCCCCAAAGCCCTCTTCAGGGGGGCCCTTGAGCGAGTATAGCCGACCGCCCAAATCCTAGCCAGTCCAGCACTGATTTGATCCTATGTATCATGTATGAGGACGCCCAAATTGCATTTTGCAACAATCAACTGTAAACTACTACGATCCTGCAATAGATTGATTTCGTCTGTATTGTTTGTACCCTTTGAATTATTTAGGAATTTTCTCTTGTGAGATACCAGATTTTGAGAGAAAAGTTATATTTAGGATATTTTCTTGTACTATATAAAAATATCTAAATATGAACTGAGTGATTGCTAAAGTACTAAAATCAAATTAATTTGGAAAGCTTGATCTGTTACGTACTGGGATATAATGAAAGGATAGGAATGAGAATAACTCTATGAAATTAAATAATTTTTCATTCGAGATTAAACGGAGCATACTGTAGTGCAACCAGAGCCATGTATTTTCACATGAATCATTACAATTGGAACCTGAATTGAAAATCGATAGTTCCAGCTTTCAATTGTAAAGGAGAGAAGTAAGTAGACTTGTTTCTCTTATTTAGCCCCTGAGACAGAGCAGTAAACAACTGTGTAGAAAGATGTAATTTGGAGAAAAAAAATCTATTCTAGACTATCAACTCTAGCTCAAGCTCTATTAAGCGAGGTAAATTGATGTATTTTATTCCGATCACATTGTTCGTTTGTTCTTACGTGGTTTATAAGTGGTGACTTGAGGCTATTGCACTACATGGTACAGTAGTTTGATAGTCTCCTTCAAAGATACCGCCTGTATCACACTGGCCATTGCGGGAAAACTCAAAGATAAAAAGCGGGTTCACACTGTCGGGTCACAAATCGCTTTTCAGAAAAAAGTCTTTCATTGTTTCTTCTGCGGTAGACAATAATAATTGTGGCTGATGGGAAACTGAAACATCTTAAGCACTGATGTGAGCTGGAAGACGACTGCCAAATTTGGACATTTCTGGTTTTGAGATTATATCTGCACTGATAAAATAATATGATCTCTCGATCTCTGTCTCGATTATTGCTGAGAAATAGAGTGTTCAGAATAAGTTGGATCACTTTTTACTCCCCTGATGTCTTTAATCATTAGCATCGATTTAACGATACTTCATAAAGTCAGTTATTCATTGAGTGTATTTTTTCAATTCAATTAATGTATAAAATGATGAGATTGTCTAGATTATAAATGTGAATGTCTCCATTTTTATATTCTCACAATTCCTTGGTCGGTTCCAAGCAAAGAGAAGGAAGGGAGGAGAATCTATAATTTCTTGTTATTCCATATGATTTTCAATTCACTGGCGGCTCGTGCGCACAAAACAGGTGAAGTGTACAGTAAAAGATACAGGTACTTAACCTGTTTCGTAGGTACTAGCCGCCAGTACTTCAATTTGTGTAAATGGTAGAACATTGTTAGATAAAATGATTCAGTTATCAAATTGTGTTATCAGTAGAAAAGTATAAAACTTATACTTTTCCGAAATACTTATTGTTTATTTATCCCATATTCCTGACATGACTTTATAGTCTGTATAAGCAAAGAAGACATTCTTGCAAGGTGGGAAAATGGCTTCACCTCGGTCAATCTCCGTTCAAAGATTACAAATCATGTATCAAATTGTAGGAAAAATTATGATCTACAATTTGGGATGATCTGTAATTTTTGAACCAATAGTGGCCGAGCTGGAGTTATTTTCCCATCTTGCAAGAATGTCTTCTTTGCTTGTACAAACTGTACCCATAAGATTCATGGCATTTTACCAGTTCTCAATAAATATGAAAAATATGGGCTTATTGTCTTGAAGCTTCCTTTGTGCTTGTATTCGAGTTCAAGCACTACACAAGCAGCAACCACTATCGTTAACTACAGTAATTATGTTACTTCCCTGTTTTATGGCATTTTACCAGTTCTTAATACGAAATGTTCGAACATGTATGGAAGCGAAACAATTTGTAATTCTGTGCTTAACGCTGAAATGTTTGTATTCCCTTGCATACTATGGCTGTTGAACTCTAATTAAGTAGGTACTTTGGACATTAACTCACATGCGGAGTTTGTAATTCAAGTTTTCTTACAAGGCTAAAAGACTGGCTCATAATGATAGACGATTAAGTTGAATGTTCATCCTGCTAAAAACCAATACGAATAATTTTCTGCCTTCCTCCTCTTCTCACTGGTTAGCCATATGTTGTTGCTGATTTGATAGATAAGGCATACTTAATAGACCGATTAGAATATCCAAGGATCGAGCTTGATGTGACACCACTACAAATTTAATGAGCAATTTATTGATGAAATTTTCATATTAATAAATAGCTGACATCGTATTTTTCCCTTGAAGCATTGTAAAAGTCTTACGATACGCTAATTCCTGTTTCATTTATATTTTATAACATAATTTTCATAGAGTGAAAAATTTATGAGAATGACAATTCAAAGTATGATTAATTTTTTTCTGAGAGTGATGCCCACTTGAACTCAAGGCTTTCGAACGGATAGTGTGAGGGTGTTAATGAGAGATGAATTATACTATTTTTATAACTTCTTAAACTATCATTATAACTTTTCAAATTATTTTTATAACTTTTCTTATCCTTTGTTTCAGGTGAGTTTACTTTCTCTACTGCTTCACTGTATTCCAATATTCATTAATTATTTCATTGGTGAGTGGTCTTTCTTATATTATCTGATTACTCATTCTCTCTTAATAACTTGATAATAAGGTTGTTTGTCTATATTTCTACATCACAAGAAAATTTGATGATGCTTACACTGTCAAATCCAATTCTGGATTTTATTACCAGGTTTTCCGAATTTGTACAAATGTGGAGTAGAAAAAAAATTATAGAAAAATAAACTTTGAAATCTTGTTTACAACATTTTCGCCCACTCACCGCTAAAATGGTAAAATCTGACTCAAATTAACGGAGTTTGACTCTAGATTAAAAATCAATCAAAAATATTGAATAATCTCTAGTCCAATACAGTGATTTTTCTCAGATAAAAAAATTAACAGGATATGTTTTGTAGCATGTTGATTTGAATTTCCAATAGGCAATTTCGATTCTTAAACTTTACCAAAGGTCAACTGAAGATTGCAATTTTGCAATCGGTCCTCAATTTTCAATAACAGACGATAATAGGCCTACAGTTGAGCATATTTAGTTTTCTGTGGTTGATTCTACCTAATGAAACCTTCAACTAAGCTCACGCGCTGTCATTCGTTGTGTCATCTTGATTAACGATATCATAATATCTATTTAGTAGAAGGCTGGTTGGTGGTGATTGTCACCATTCTAAACAAGCCGAAAACTTTCGAGAACGTTTCATGCGTTTTAATTGATGTCAAGGAGATGAGACAAAGCTGTCGAGATTTGAACCATGCACGTAGATTAACGCTTAATTAATTATGAATTGAGATAGTAAACACGCTATCTTGGTTAGTCAAGTGATTAATCAGCATTGAAAGCAATATCATAATTCAATTTAGTGAATAGGCCTGCAGATTTCAGGCTTTCATATTACAATTATGACTTAGGCCTATTCACTTGAATTAATCAAATCATGCTACCCTCTCTACTTCTATGATGAAAGTTGTTGGGAATAATAAAAAATGTCATAAAAGTCCAAGAATCTAAGTCACTTTTCCATTCTAGTTGGAAACCATTGTCAAATCAAAAACTGATCTAGTACTGATGGTTTAATAGTGATAGTGATCCGGTTTTCAATCAAAATTGTGATTCTTATTCAATTATAATTTTAGTACATACTTTAGACCTTATCTTGAATGGGATATCCATTTTTAGGATGTGTGATGGTCTCACTTTGAATTTATCAAAATATTCCAATGAAAAAACTTGATATGAATAAACATTGTTATGAAAAGTATTAAAAAAGGTTTATATGAATGTAGTTGTAAGTGTCATAAAGTGTATTCAAATCATACTAGTAATGAGAAATTTCCAGAAGATGTATCGCTTCCTTTAAAATGAAATAAAAGTTTTCTTCAATAGTCGGAGATAGGACTAAAGTTCTCTCTAGAACATTCGTTCCTTTGTCGATACATTCAATGTAATTAACCTAGTTCTTCAGCCACTAAAATTTATCGTGGATTCTGAGTATCTATATAACATCTATTTTTCGGGGGATCATTTTACTAATCAGTAATAGCCTTGTTCATCTATCATCAAATACTGAGAAGCCTCACGGCCTCAGAGAAGATGATACTGTTTCTAAACAATCACGTAGGCCAACTCAGACTAATTGATACGAGCTTGACATATTTTCAAAGATTTCATGTCGGCTATATAATATCGAACGGAGATTTAATAAAAGAATCTAGAACAAGTCCATTAAAATTATCACATCAAATGTTTAGAAGTTGAGTATTGTCTATTGAAGTTTGAATAAGATGATGATTGTTTTATTTTGTCTTTAAACGTTTTGGACTATGTTTTTAGCTTTGTTCTAAACTCTGGGCCACTTGGCAGATTATGCCATTAACATTTTCAAACTCCATTTGAACCAACTATAAATATCAAATTCAAGCTCTATTACATAAGTTTTCGAATGGAATGTACATAATTACAGGGCTTAATTTCAGGGGGAACGTGTGGGTGCGGCACTCGCCCGCTCCCATACCTTTTTTCAAGAATACCTTTTTTCCTAAGCGGCGTCATTCTTTGAAATTGTATTACAGTATTAGTTTTATGAAAAACAGCTCGAAAACATTGCCCAGATTTGCTTAAAACGCTCTAATTCATGTGTGATCTTTAAAAATTTCCATACCCTACGGTGAGCCAGTTCACCCACCGCTCACATACCTCTTTTTTTAGAAATCAAGCACTGCATAATTATATTATTTTGGCAGTGAAGTAGAAGCAAATATTTTTTTAGTATAGTTATATTTGATGTTTGGAAGGGGACAGAATATTTTGAAGTGAGATTAATAAAAATTCTATTAGATTTTTCACAGAGATTTTCTGGCAATTGAATTCTATTATTTTAACTTCTCCCCCTGTCATTTCTATTTTGTATCGTTTCTTTCTTGAATACAAATTCATAATTCAATCCAGTCATATTCTATAGAGAACAAAATCGAAAACCAAACTCATTTACTAAACTTTTTTAAATTGTAGGAAAATCTGAGAACTGTTTCAATAACGCCATGAAAAATGAAGGACATGAATGCATCAATTCTAGAATATCCATCTCCCATTTTAAAGAAACCCTTCAATTTTAAGAATCAATTATATCAAATTCTGTTACAATAATGGACCACTTATATTCGTTAATCATAAATTTATAACCATATTATAATATTATTATATGATAAGCATATTATAGTTTATGATTTAACATAAACTTTTTTTGGATTGTGTGGTATAAATTGGTAGAAAAGCGGTTTGGGGCTTGAGCCTGCTACAATCACCAAAATGTAATTTGAATAAATTATGATTGATTGATTGATAAATTATATTGAACAATATTGAAACGATCGAAGTTCTGCTCATTAGATAACCTGGTAATTAGTTTTATTTGTTTGAATTTATTCATATCATAGAGTCGATCAGTCGAAGGAATTGACTGTTGAAAAATGTTGAATTGACTGAAAAATGCTGCCAATTTGATGAATTTATTGTTGCTGGTGACTTATTGCTCAAACATAACATTGAACGTGGGAGTGTAGATCACACTGGTATAAAGTTAAGCTGATTGAATCCAGATTTGCGATGAGATTGAGTAGCTGAACAATCTTCCATATAGGCCACAACTTTTCTCAAGCAGTGCCCTAGCTTTGATTTTCTTGCAATAGCTCTTCCAAGAATCTATTCTCTGGAGAATACTGATGGTGTGCGAGCTCAGACAATATAGTTGAAATGCCTCAGTTTTCTGCGGTCTGGTGACTGTACTCAGAACACGTCTCTATCCACTGCCTTGCTTTGGTTTGATACAGTGGACCGGAATCCGCGTCTATATCCTTGAAAATGATGGACCATTCCGGCACAGATCCTTCTTCTTTTCCACACATTGTTATCAGTCAAGTATCACTTGGATTCCATTGTGTATGGGCACTGGATTTTCTTTGGAATTTTTCGCCTCGTAAATTTGAGTCTGGCGATTCTGGCGATTCTTATAGAGTTAGAAGAATTAGGGTATGTTGAATTTGGAAGTATACTAAAGAACTTGTATTATTCATCATTGATCAGGGTTGTACTTATTATTCGCTATCTATAATTGAATATAATCTATTATTCATCTAATAAGCTTCAAAACTTTCAATTCTATGGAGAATTAAAACTTGTATTATTCATCATTGATCCGGTTTTTATTTATTTTTCACTATCTATAATTGAATATCATCTATCATTCATAATAGGTTTCAAAACTGTTCTTGACAGTGGCGTAACGTTTCCAAACCGGGCCCCCCCGCAAAAACGAAAAATCCGGGCCCCTTTATCTGAAATCATACCCCTTTCCCACCCTATTCTCAACCCTTCTTCACCCTTAATTTCAATACTTAAACTCTCTGAAAATAAAAAACGTACATTTTTTTGTTTGAAAGACATAGGCAACCTATGTAAAAATATCTATTAAATTTGATTGAATTATACAATATAATTATAATTTTGAAGAATCATGTTCTAAGGGAGGAAAATAGTAGAATAGGATCAAGCCTTTAGTTAGGATCAAGAATACAACTTCGGGATCAAGTAAGTCTCTAGTCTTTGGATTATGTAATCTAGAGAGAATAAAGATAATAATTTATAAAAACCTCATATTTAAGGTCCTCTACACTCTACAGGCCTTCAAGTTGAGCAATCAATGCTTTCTGAATTGCACGTTAGCACCTTGTCTCCATTCTCCCGGGAATCTCACTTCTCACGTCATTTCTCACTTGTATTTCTATTGCTTGCTTGCGCACTTAAATTAAGTAAGTAGCTTGATCTTTAACGATGTTTTTAAGGTTATTATTTTGAGTTTGATTGATAATAGGCCTAATATTAAAAAATTATTGATAAAGAGAATTTATTAAGAAGAAATGGCAGCCTACCTTACAGATAATAATAAACTTGAATGGTGTAGGGCTTTACTATAATTCTGTCAAATAGAATAGCCTATAATTATTCAAAAGACTATTAAACCTAGCTACTCAACTGCATAGGAACAACTGATAGGGAGAAGCAAGTATGACAAAGGCAGGACCCGTAACTTCATATAGTGGTAACTAACTTGAAGTTACTGTATAATTGGAATCGCAAATGAAATACGGTACCCAATGAATTGGGTAGGCTACATTTACTTCATAATTTATTTAGAAATTTAATGTCGATTCTGCCAGACTTTACGCTGAGGAATTCAATGGGAAAGTACTCAACTTCCTCTTATGTTTACTCAAAGAAATAAATGGAAAGATAAAAAGATACTCTAACAATAAACTGAATCAAAAACATGATTTTTATTTGAGCAGTCTAGTCTGAGCCTGGACACCGGGTGTCTCAATTTTAATTATTTGCAAACAACATTTCTAATTGTGCAATAATAATAATAATATGAACTTGCTAATATAGCAAACAATTGAACGATAAAAAGTAGATTTAAACAACACTAAGTCACCAACATTGTTTTGTTGATGCATAATTTATTTTCAGATTATTAATCACTTAGTGCATTATTGCTTATGGCTGTATTTGCCGAAATAGAAAGTGGTGTACGTTACGCCACTGGTTCTTGATATTATTGTAGATGCCCCCTAATTTGTATTGAGTCTCAATGATTCTGGGTCATCCAAAAAATACATTACACCCATGTTTCCTTTTTGTTCGGGGCATCGATGTATGTTAATACATAAAAATTGAAATCACAGTACCCTTTCTCATAGGTAGTTTTCATTTGAATATTCTTCAGCTAAAAACTACTTGAAATGGTAAGGGTACTGTGATTTCAATTTTTATTTATTAATAACATACATTACACCTAGTATGAGCAGAGAGGATAGATCTCAATATATAGTTCACTTCTTATTCTATACTCTGAAACGGTTCTTTACATATTTGAATGAAGCTGTTTTTCGTATTTTTTTTTAAAAGTCGATGATTCAGCCATTCTGGCCATCCATAACACTGGGATGAACATTACACCCAGTATGAGCAGAGAGGATGGAATTCAATGTTGTTCTCTTATTATTGCATTTGATATTGTAACAAATTCTTCACGGGTGCTTCGTTTTTTAATTTTCATTTCAAATAAAATAATCAGTAGCAGTCCTAAAAAGATATTGGACATTCCCTTCTTATTAATAAGGCAACCCCATCCCACAAACATTTTATAAGATTGCGACCCGTACAATTTATGTCATAATTACGCAGACAATTATAACCTCTTCCAAGATAACTTTCTTGTTGAAATCATAAATTTTGTGTCCATGAATGTCTGAGATATAAAGTCACTAATCTACCCACTCCATCATAAATTTTTTTTTTTCAAAAGTTTACACGTTCAGTGAGCTATTGAATCATCATTGCTATCAGGATTCATTATATTTCCTATTCTCGAGCGAGACATCCAAACAATATAGTTGGGATGACCAGTGTATGATCCTGCATAAACAGCTGTTTACTAGTGGGATGGTTACGAGAGGCTGTCTCATAAATAAGGCACCCTCACCTCAAGGTAATAGCCTTGCATCACCCAGCATCCATAGGCATCTGACGACGTCCATCACTTTAACAACCTATTCAAATACTCTTCAACGACTCTTTGATTCCAGCTAGAAAACAGATTCAATAGTATTGAGTATAGTCTTTACGGCTATAGTATTGAAAGGGCGAAGTCGCAATTTGCCCATGGTGCCGTACGGTACATCTTTCAAGCGATAAGTCTTATCGACGATTTGTCCAAGTCGATGTAGTGACAGTTTATGCATTTGAACGAGACTTGAGAACAAGTATTGTGAAGTTAACTTATTGGTGAAGTTGGCAGAGGTCACTGGCAGTTAGTCATCTGCTATCAATACGCGCCGGAAATTTGTTGGGTAGGCAACGTGACCAACATGTCACGCATATTCGGACGCATATTCAATCAATAATTCGATTCCCTGTAATGAATGTCCGCATATTTTGGGGTTACTTACTGTTGTTAGGAACTGTGATTTTATTGGGAAACAATTATTAAATGAAAAAATATGCATATGGCTATGGTGGTGGGGAGCTACCCATCAGGGTAGGTTCCACTCGCCATGGTTACATTCGGGCCACACATCCGAAAGCATTCCATAGTATTTGTGACTCAACATCACAGTCACATATTAACTGCTCCCACCACACTAAACAATTACTGAACTTCAATCTCTATTTAAAAGGTCCTCCTGACAACTTTCAAATTATGATAGTTAGTGCTAAATCTACATAGATTTTTATGGAAATAATTCAATCAATGATAATTCACATCAAATTGGCTAATAGGATTGCAGTACTGTATCAAGATTTTTACTATCGTTGGTTAGCTCTTCAGATACATTATCACAATTAATATAGTTTTTCGAATATGTATATTTTGATATTGTGAAAGCCCAATAGGCTCTTTGAGTATGATGCTCTTTCATGTTCCAATATATATATTTTTTTATTTTAGTGATATTAACCTGGAGTACGTAATTTGTTATCTTTCTTTTCATGAAACTTCTTCTGCTATTCTATTCTAAGTCGAGATTCGCTAAGTGATCCAAGGTGGTTCCAATTTTTTAAAAAGTGATTCAGAAGAGAAATTCTATATCCTTGTACTATATACTCGTTCATTAGTTTTATAAATATCGGTCCTCAATTAAAGGAATTCTTCCATTACCAATGGCCTCCGACTCCCCTTTCTCTTCTCGTTTTGTAGATTCCTGATTATTGCACCACTGGGAAATTTAAAATTGCTGAACTATCTAATCTGTTTATAACATTATACTATCCCATTAATACCATACTATCTATCTACAATGTTACAAAGTTACAATATATTTCTTTAACCAGAAAGCGTTTGTACTAGTAAACGGTGATAGGGCTTGAAACAAGTGTTGCTATCAGTAATAATCGTATTTCAGATTAGACCTGGCTTCCTCTATTATCTGAACTGAAAATGTTCTGCACTCCTTAGATCTTAACTCAAGGAATAGCTTATAAGACCAACTAAGCCTTGCTTACTTTCACCCGGCATTGTTCAATGTTCTCCATATGCGGTGTCTTGCTCTTCCCCATACTAAAAGAGTATCGCTGTTATAGGCTCAAGTCCAAAGTATGTAGAATGCAGACACTGTATATATCTATATATTCTACATCTTTTAATGTTTATATGTGTATTCCTCTATTTTCACCCTTCTATATCCGTACATTCTCCATAGAGTATGGAGAACATCGAAATACCTATATAGAGAGAGTGCCTTGTCTCTCAGTTTCTTATCTCGATAATAGGGTACAGATGAAACTTAACATCATACTCGTTCTGTATTTTACACAACAGTATTCAATTGCTGATCCCTATTATGCAGCTACAAGTTGGAGAGCGAATAATCTTCATTTTGATTGGACCTGTAGTTGAGAAGTTCCAGTTGAATTGAATATTGCAACTTCTCAATGTGTGAGAGCCTGTTTATTTTATTTTTATCTTAAAAATTTATCATAAAAAATTAGTCATTTCTAGAAATCCAAACTCTATAGGGGTGTCGGGTGGGGATGAAAGTGAAGTTTAATGCTGTTCAGGAGTAGCCCAAATTCAAATGGATGGAAAGCTGAGAGTTATGCCATAAAATAGCTGGGCTATCAAATTTGGTTAAATGTAAAGACAAGATGTTGTCAAACCACTGATTTATTAAAAAATCGAGATACCAATATCTAATTTGGCAATAAAATTAGACTACTCCATCAACTATATTACAAATAATATAGTATAACAGATTAAGGATACATTACTTCAGTAACTGACGTAGGATAAATCTCAAACTTCTTGTAATTTTTCGTAAAAGCGTTTGATAAAATTCCATCTTGCTATTTATTTTGATCGTTGTGGAATTTTAACAGCGATGTGGATTGTCTTGAACTTTATCATGTTAGGTCCTTGCTTTCAATGATATCAAATTACCTTGCAATTAATATATGTTGTGAACTTTCGACCCGTTTTCAAGAGTGATATGATTCACCAGATGCAAGTGATCGAAATCACAATCACAAACAAATGTTACAAATTGAATATTAAGTCGTAAAATATGTAATATGTGATTGAAAATACCGCTTCGAAATGTACATCATTGACGTCTATCTTGTCTTGTTAGACACTAGCTGCTGAAAATGAATTTACGGCTTTCGTAATTCAATGTCTAAGTTCATCCACGACTTCAGAAGCAGTAAAACGTCAAGCGCTGATATTTACGGTTACTGATCACCGGTCAGCTTCTAAGTGCCGCAAAATACGATCCATATTCATAATTTAGTCCTTTATCGGCACTTACCTCTCACAAATTTTATTACCCATACGCCTCAGCCCACGTTCCTTAGCTGTCACCATCCATTATGAGCGTAATAAAAAACTGGATCCGATTCAAGTTTTAATGGCATTTTTAATAGATTTATTGACTAGAACAATCGTGTTGCGGAATTGCTACAAGGGAGGAACGAAATTAATTCTTTTTACCGCGACCGCTAAAGTCGTTAGGAAAGCTTTGACGAGAAATCTCCTGTGAAATTCACACACAAGATCTATAATGTTGTTGACTTTGTCGACCATCTTGTAGGTTTTATTAACTTATAGCGTTGGTGATGGGTTCAATGTGTCCTGATTTTAGCATAAATTATTGTAGTTTGTAGTTAGTAAGAAAGTTATATCCGTGGCTTTATACAGTTGAAATTACTTGAATGAGAATAACAAGTTCATTACTATATGTAATTTTTGATTGATTAGATCTCTGATAGCTCACGCATTGATACTGTGTTTACAAAAAAAAATTGATTCACCAATCATCATGAATCTGAATTAAAGCACTGTACTTACTCGTATTTATAATTGAAAACTTCGCCTCCTCTTTTGATTGGCCAACAATACATTCTGAATTCTGCCGGTAGATGTCATCTGCTACTGGATCTGATACAAACTTACCTCTTGTTTCGCTTCCATTTCCTCTAAATAAAGGTGACTTGTTGATACAATAATACATATTATTAAGGACATTTTTTCATTTTTATTTCACGAGGTATGAATCTTGAGAAAAGCAGAGCCCCGGGCAAGAAAAATGAAATTCATGTGTTGAATACAAAGTAATGGAACAAAGTAGGCTATCATTTTTATTGAACTCTGAGGACGAAAAATCCATGTCAAAATTCAAAAGCATTCTGAACTGTGTTTCAATAAAGATAAGAAGCAGACCATATGGCTAGAAAGTGACCTTTTGATATGAAGGACCATAAGACTAGAAAGTGACCTTTTGATACCTTTTTACTGCGAATTCGCATTAAATGCTTGGCGACAAGATAGGATTATCGCAATAATTTCTGCTCAGGTAGGAAACTTCCGCTACAACGTTTGGTCTTTACAGAACTCGTAAACCTTTGTGATAAGTTCCATGGTGCGGGCCACCTTCCACTTTGCATATATAATTAGATAGTTTTTATTCTTTTAACTTGAGATCTAGAGGTTTACCGGTTACTCATTCCATGTTTGTAGTTGTCGAGCTTGGGCGAGGTCTGTGTCGAGTCCATGAATTTCAGAAAGAGGAGAAATTGTTTATAAATTGAATATTATTATAGCTTCATGAATACTCAACTTATTTTATTAGATTCGGTTCATACAATATTGTCAATATCATTGAAACAAAATAGCTACTTGAGACTAGTTGTTTGGAATTTCCTTTCTTCCTTACAACATACAACCTGATCTCATTATAGAAGGAATTAAATGGCAAATATTCTATTTTATAACTGGAATTGTTTGAAAAACAAATAAAATCCATCACTACATTATAATAGGCTTTTTTCTTGATAACTCTTTTTAATAGATCCTTATTTGAAAAAGAACTTGTTTTTTTTTATTATTTTATTGAAAGTTTGTTGTTCTGTTGAAGCATGTTTCAGATAAACATCAATTGTTCCTTTCCATGAAATATTATAGTGTATATTCAACTCACCTCTCACTGATGATTTTATTTCTTCTCATCAATTTTTCCATTACACATTACTGCATTTTACTCTACCTTGTCATATTGCACATTGCACTAGCCTTCAGTTCATGTGAGCCATTAGAATAAAATCAACAACAGTTTAATTCTCATTTTTAAATGTTTTTATTTTGATTCAAAATTTTCAAGTTTATTTCATATTATCAAAGATCCTAATTTATAATTTGGATCATTGAATAATTAGGTTTTAAGTCATATTACTCTTAATTAAAAATTCTCATAATATTTTTCCTGGGCCAGAAATTATAATGTGAAGTGCGGTGAAACTACATGAACTTGTTTTGGACTAATCATACAACAAAATTTAGGAAGAAATAGCCCAGGCTCAGCCTTTTTTTCTATCCTTGTTCATAATGATTATGTTATGTTTTGTGTTATGTCAATAAATGAATAAATTTTTATTCCATTTTATCAGATGCAGGTTATTCGGTTACAGAAGTTGATCCTTCGCACAGTTTAAATTGAAGCTGGTTGAAATAGTCTTGAATAAGAAAATTCAAGAATAAAAACCTTTTCCAAGACAGAATAATCCAATTATTTTCAAAGAATATTGTCTTTCATTCATGGTTTTGAAATCTACCTTAATATTAAATCATTGTGAAATATTGTTATGAAGATTCCATTTCTATTATAAACTCTTCGATGGAACCAAATTACGAAAGCGAAGACATCTTTCTTGTATATTGCAAATTTCCATAAACGATACTCATGCTAATAACATACCCTGCTAATTATCGATGGCTTCCAGAAATGGTTGCCTCCTAATTTGTTATCTTGCAAATTATAATTTATTCAGCGAGTCATCAGTTAATACCCGAGATGGTCGTCTCCTATCTTAACCACTAGCTGTGTGGAATCCCACGATTGAGTTTATAGGGATAGGTAATGGCCATAGATCTGATGCAATGAGGTTTGAGAGGTTATTTCCAAAACACCATCAATGGTTATCTTAGCCTGAGGCATGTTGAAACGGACAAAGGTCACGATGAAGAAGCGTTGTAGCACTGTTTATTTTATAGGAAACTCCATAACCTCGATAAACCTATTATATGCAAAGTAGCTCACTATCCTCTGACCAATAAATGCATGTCGAGAAAGGAATCGTCTTCCTTCTTCATCGTGTAGACACGTTACCTGTTGAAAATTGGATCTAATGGAGGGTCTTCATTTGTTTAATGTAGGGAAAAAATTCGGCTGAAGAAGATTTCGAGTCTAAAATGAGATTTCCGTGCCTTTCCCGATGAAATATCATGTTGAGCAGCATATGTTTCCTTGCACAAGCATCAAGCATGTTCGGAGCTCACATCTGCGCCAATAACTTTGCGCATTGCGAAATAAACAACTCTGTTCGGTGGAAGCGCTTTTGATATTCAAAGTAAATCGTCCATTGTTCTCTCCTATCTGGTGAATACAAGATTAAGTTCTTTTAGAACTTAATATAAGTTTCTAGCGCTACCAAGCGTTTCAAACTAGACTATGCTATTGCCTCTTGCTATTGCTATGCCTATGTGTGCTATTATATTGTGTATTAGTTTATTTGCTGTTCATAGTACCGTATAGTACCTAAATTGGCTAGTATTATTTTATTCGACATGTTAGTGCATTTCATTCGAAAAAATGCACTATTGGTCTTGCCCTGACAATCGAAAATTTATGATGTGATATATTTTTTACACGTTTCCGAGCCCCTAGAACACGAATTTGATGTCCGTTCAAATTCATATATCTCTATATTATATATATATATACCATCAATAATCAAATAAAAATTCATTTACATCCTATAATATTATCCTCTTGTCCAAAAAATGCCTGCAAACTCCGTTCAGAAGGGATTCGAAATTTATTGAGCACAGCATTTCTACACCTAATATGGACCTGTTTACCTAATTTCAACATTCTATGCCAATTTGTTCTAGAAAAATCTAAGAAAAACTCCGAAAATTCCAAAAAATAGTAAAACGCTAATATTAAGCGTAACTTTGGGAAGTATATCGGACATAGTTTGAAACTTGATTCAATATCTTCCAAATTAGTTCATCTATAATCTCGCTGAGCCATTGAATTTACAGTAAGGATTGGTCGTATCAAGGCGGAAGATATGCAACCCGCAACACATCTACAATTTTGAAAACCTGATTACTGGCGTAATCTTGAACGGATTGCAAAAATATTTTAACACAACATTTCTAGACCTTATCTGAACCTGCCCACCAAACATCAACATTTTCTACCGATTGATTCTCGAAAAAATGAGGAAAAGGCCGAAAAACTCTACAAAAACTAAAATATTTGCCGTATCCTTGAAACGTTTTTGAAATCTGTTCTTAGCGGGCGTCTAAACGTCCAACTGAACATGCCTGACAAATTTGAACGCATTCGATTCAGTGGATTTTTAGTTCTGGTGATGAATCAGTCAGTCAGTCAGTGCCATTTCGCTTTTATAGATATAGATTAAATAACCTCTGGTGTCTATCATTCATGATGAAATTTGGCTATTTTTCAATAATAAATATTTCCTATGTTCATTTGATCATTGAACTCTCTATAATGAACTATTTAAACAATACTTGCAGTTGAATAATGTCTATATGAGAATCATCCACTATTTGATATGATGCTTTGATAAGTGAAGTAAGAGAAATGTTTTACTGTTAGTTTTAGTCCAGGATGAATTAGGCATGCTCGACTGATCTTATTGAAATAGATGGAAATTACTGGTATTTTTTAACAGATAACATGTTATTTAATTTTAAAATTTTATTTTCATTCTATTTATTTACTTGTAATGAAGGCATCTGTCTAATCTTCAAATTTTGTCTATCAGGCTATAACACCAAATCCAGAAAAATGTAAACCAAACATTTCTACACACTTTTAAAACTCATCATCTTCCCAGAGAATCATGTTCTGTGTAGGTTTTCAAGTGAGAGCGAGTATATTATGCATTAATAAAGTAGTGTGCATCAACACAGTTTGTCACACGTGTTTTATATCGTCTGCCTTTAAATTGAACGTTTAAAACGACCGAGGTCACATCATCTCAGTATAAACTGGCCGTAAAGAAGTTTACGTCCTGTGATGGACTTTTAAGGCTAGATATATGTGAAAGTTGAAAAAATATGTACAGGGCTTGCTTGAAAACGTGCCGCCTGAAAAACGTTATGGAACTATTTGCACTTGAGCAGCGAGATTATTATAGTCTGTCCAAGCAAAGAAGATATTCTGGCAAGACGGGAAAATGACGACAGCTCGGTCAATATCGAATCAAAAATTATGAATTTGATTTCAAATCATAGACGACATTCTGTTCTACAATTTGAGACCAAATTTATAATTTTTGAACCAATATTGACCTATCTGGAGTCTTTCTCCCATCTTGCTAGAATGTCTTCTTTGCTTGGACATGGTATGGCTGCTGTGTAGTATAGGGATAAATGAGTCTACCACAGAACAGGTATAATATGATCACACTTGCCATCATATTATGGCAACCTATGAAAATTACATGTAGTAAAACAAAATACCATGCAGTTTAGTTTCACTTCTGCACTATTGTTGGCAATAAAAAAGGTGTTTAATGGGCTCGAATGGCGTAGCTGCCTGCGTGAGACGACGTTCTACACAAACAACGTGTGAAGAAAGCCAACTTTTACATTCCACCTATGTTCTCACCATTAACAAAATTATCATTGAAAATCAATCGGTCGTTTCCATTGTTACTAACTCTTCGTAGATTGAGGTTGTCGGCGGTGCTAAGTTGAAAACTATTGTTGTCTCTCTTTTGTTGGAAATTGTATTTCAAATGTGGAAAACACCTGAACCTTTTCAAGAATAGAACCTCTTAAACATTTCATTTCAAATCCCGTTCATCAACAGGGTCTTCTTGGTTGTTTGGGAAGTTTGTGGAAGATGATGTTTCGATGAATGGCATTGAAAGTCGAAATGAATATTAGTTAGTAGTTCAGTTGAGTAACAGCGATGCTTGAAGTTTATTTATTTATTTCATTGAAAAAATAGGCGTTAGCGCAAAACTTCTTCTGTTCCAATTTTGATAAAAATGTCCAAATTCAGAAAATAAATATAGAAAATCCACTTGAATAAACATTTTAAAACTTGAAAAATTTGGAGCCGCAATAAAATCACTAACTTTTCAAGTTGAAAGGTTTATATACTGCATAATTTCCCACTAATATCTCTCAATTCTCACCCAATGAAAATAAAGAAGCTTCTGTGGAATCTTAATTGTGTAATAAAATCCATCAGAATGCTGTACAAAATTGTTGAATTAGTATTATAATGTTTGAATGAATTCTAAAGTGGGTGATTAAATTTTTTTGCGGATGATGCCCACATAGACATAAGTATTCAATTTTACTTATGTGTGGGTAAGAGAGAGTGCAAGGGTGATTTATGAGGTGGTGCCATGCCTCTGGTGAGATTCGAACCCACGACCGGGTAGCGCTAGCGGACTGAAGGTTGTAACGCCCCAGTCCACTCGGCCAACCCGGCCGTTCAAACAAATAAAGCGCTATCACTCATTTATTCATTGACATAATCATGGAATTGACCTCAACAATACCTTTCAAAGTTCGTTACTATGTTCCATTATGATCTGATAGATTGAATGATCTATAACAAACCTTATAAACCATATGACCATTTCAACTCTCCAATCGGATCCATCAGGCATGTGATATCAGAGCATCAGTGTTGTACATGACAATTCCATGTAATCGGATTGAATATAATACAAAACAAGATGGAATAGGTGTGAAACTAGATTGTTCACAGATGATAGCAATGGCCTCTAAAGGCAATTGAAGACGTGACGTTATAAGTTTGATGCCAGTTCTCTGTCACAGTTTCCAATTCAGTTGGCTGTGATCATCCTCTTTGATGCTACCTGTTTCTGTCAATCCTGGTCTAAGTTCTTCGGCAATGATTGTTGCTGGCAGCTAAGCTGTTTTGCCGTTTCCGGAATCGATGGAAAAAAATTGGTTGATCAAGTCAGCTCAACTTTGCTATGAATTCGCAGTCTGTGTTTTTATAGTCTGGTCGAGCAAAGAAGACATTCAGGCAAGAAGGGAAAAAGACTCCAGTTCGGTCAATATTAATTGAAAAATTATAAATTTGGTTTCGATATTTTCTGAGCTGGAGTTATTTTCCCATCTTGAATATCTTCTTTGCTTGGACACACTATATCTGTGTTGTTTCTGATAAAATATCAGTCTTTGTTGTTTCGTGTGTTCTGATGCTTTCATATTATATTCTACATATATATCTGATAATTCCTTATGGATATTGAGAAACATTCAAGTTATTGATTACTTTTCACTCTACCACCAGCTCAACATACCTTATTGCCTAGTCTTTATAAGTTAGATAGATCTCAATATGATAGCTGAAAGCGAATAAAAGCTTCTTGTTAAGTTTTGATTTGAGGATCGAGTGTTACATGAGACAATCATATGCCATCTCTCATATCGAATAATTTCAAATATTATTGTGATTGTTGGAATAAAATATTGAAAAGTGTACGTCGATTTTCAATTTATTAGAATATCTTCTTGTTCGTTCTTGTTCCAATAGGATAGAAAGTGTTTTATTTTTCAGGCTTAATTCGGCTTTTCAGGCTAATTTAAGGCTTAATTCGTTGATAATTGTTCAATGAATATCAATTTTTATAGGCTTAGTCCTCAACATTTTTTTATGGTAACATTAACCCAAGATCCATAGCTCGTCATAATAGTATTGTATAGTATTTCAAGATATTCATTTTATGCAATCTATATCTATGAGATAGATAATATAGATCCCTCCAAAAGTAGTAGTTAGAAAATAACATGTTACATGCACATCTACATCTGAATTAGAAAGCCGGTGTTTTGAAGATGACGCTCTCAAGTCATGTTGGCCAGTTCATCCTCTGTCATTGTGACTCACGATTACTGATGAGAGCTATTCAGGCATTACTCTTATTCACATTATGTAATAAGAATGCACAACACATCTGTACTATTTCTTTGTTTATTTCCGTTATTGGAACAGCATCCGCACCTGTTGCCTTTATTTACTTTGTGGATGAGAAGTGCAATAAATATGTAAATGTTTGAGCCCACACACAAATTTGAATGAATAAATAAGCTGTACGAGTATAGCTCTTCTATGCGTGTTCGGTATTAATCACGTGGGCTGTGTGAATGAGCCTTGTTGTTTATGGCGTTAACAGGTAGCGCCTTTGACAAATTGGTCAGGATTTATCGGATTTCTTAAAGTCAGACATGAATTTTCAATGAACGAAAAGCGTTATTGGTGGATTTTTAATGTATTATTGGTGACTCTTTGGTTACAGTTTTCATTTTGTTCACAAATTATTGTTTAAATGGTTGGAATTCTCAATCTTCAAAGAATTTTATGATACATTGTTGTAGAGTATAAATTTAACTATAATTTATGATGGTAAAAAGGCCAGTTTGTGTTTTTCTAATGAGCACATTCTAAATTGCGATATGATAGCTGATTCTTGAAAATTTCCCATTTACGAACATATTCATGTTGGAAAATGGAGTTGAGAGATCATTTAACACTCTAATCTAATATTTTAATAGTTTTATTCTATCTATACTTTCTGTTCATCATAATGTTTTTAGATCTCAATATTTTTGTTGTTCACTTCTAATGTCAATTTTGAGCAGTAATGCTAGAAAATAATAGAATATTTTTGTATTGGGTGGCTTGCTGGAGGAGTAATAAAGCGCCGGTCTGAAAACCAGGTGGACCCTGGTTCAAGTCCCGAGCGGGAAAACAATCTTTGACCACAGCACAATCACATGAATACAGCCTTTCACATAAATACAGTCTTTCGGAGGAGACGATAAGCCGTCGGTCCCGACTACTGTACCTGAAAAGTAGTCGTCATCTATCATCCATCTCATTACCCACGCACAAGCCTATGAGCTCATGTGGGCTTCACCCTCATAAAACAAATTAAACGAACAAAACAAACATTTAAGGCATTTCTACCTCTCGACTGCATTTATTTCCTATTCAACATTTTTGTATTCTTACTATTGATATATTTATTATCATTGAGAATGTAATTATCATTGTAAATGTAATGTCCAATTTAATCAAATCAATCCTTTTTTACAGGTGAGTGCTCCATGCTAATTTTCATTCATTCTTCTGTAAATTTGGGTGAGTGATTGTTATAGTTACTAGTTTCACAAACTCATACATTCCATATATTAGTTCCTAACTTATATTTTACATTCTATCTATGTTGTCTATTATATTGTTTATATTTTTTTCTTTAAACTATGTTAATCATGTCACAAATGTATCATATTTTATGAATTCTGGTGTTGCCAGAGGCCAGGCTCTATATGAACTTACAGATCGGCCTTGCCATGTGTCTCTCCAGCCCTGGCAAAGGAGGCAACAATAAACCAATCAATCACTCTATTTCTATTATGATTCTTTATATTCTACTAACATTGATTGGTGCAATAACACCATTTAGACTCCCTCACATTGGATAATAACTCGAATCACACCAGCCAGCACATAATCTTCTAATTAAAAATGTAACTTATGTCATACCCGCTGTTAATTGAATTTCTATTTCCAATCGACAGTTTAAAAGTATTCATCCAATCATGACATTACCAAATCGGATAAGAAAGAATGCTGAATGGCACGTCATCTGATCCTGTTTTGACTGTTGTCTTCCATGTAGAGTCAAGTCTGCCGAAGGAAGGGTTAATGCTGAGAAGGCCGTACGGTATGAGTCATCCGGCTGACGACACTGTGCTGTAAGTGAGAGGTACTCAGAAAGAGAGACAGAGTAAAAAATAACGAGAGGGATTGATACTGATAATAGAGAGTAAAGAAACTTGAGAGACAAAAAAGAGGGAGGGATGTAGAGGAGAGAGAGTGAGAGAGTGTGTGTGAGAGAAGAGACAGGGTTAAACGGGCAGACTGACAAGGAGATAACTGATAAGAATTAGAATGCCGAAGAAAGCGTATTGTAAGACAAACGTTGAATTTCAATTGATTTGAAATTTACCACTTTTAAATTGTTACCCTTTTTGGTCATCGCAACACAAATTTGAATTATCTTCTGAGGGACTCTGAAATTCTGTTCCCGTAGGTGAATAATCATTCTATCATTCTACAACAATCATTATTGTTCTCAGTAGTACTGTACACATTGTTCACAGAAGACTGTTTGATATTCCACTTGGGATAAGGAAAGAAAGAAGAGTCAGTACTGTACTGGTATTGGTTTTGTCTTCATGACTGTAGGGATTGAATTACTAGAATTACTTGAATTTTAGTGAATCCCAATTGTTTTTAATTAAAAATATTCAAAAACAATTGGTTGATTTTCGTTGGTATGGAAATGTTTAGGAAACCTCACATTGGATCTTATTTTTGATTTTAGAGTCTGTATTTGATAATATTTTGTTCAAATTCGTGACTATCTGTTTGAAATCTGTTTTCTTCTCCAACTATTTCGATTCTATTGATTTTCTGTATTGGAGAGTAAATTATCTTAAATAATTATCCATTTACTGATTGTTGAAATCCAATCAAATTTAAATTCATGTATCGAGTATTATTATGAAGAAGAACAATGCATATTTTATAAAAAAGCGTATTCATCATTCTTCCTTTAAAATTTTTTGAAAACTGTTTCAAACAAAGTTTTTAGGTACTCTCACTTTCTGACCTTGGTGCTTCATTAGTTTTGGAAATTCATCTATTGTAGAGATATTAAACAAACTTGATAAATGCATTTATTACTCAAAACAAATGTTAGTATTTTTATCATTAAATCTCTTCTAGTAGTTTTTAATTTTTTCCTCATCGAAACTAATAAATTGATTGAAGCAAGCTGGAAATTAGCAGAGATTGAGTTACTTCTTCTATAAATAGAACTTGTGGCCGTAAATTAGTTCAGTAGGAGAAATCAGATACCAGCCTATTAATGCAGACTACCATTGCGGTTATAGTATCTATTTCTATGACCCTAAAATAGTCTACCCATAAACAATGCCCTTGATTCTCACTTATTCAGAAGCTTCTGGAAATTAGTAGCTCAATTTCAATACAGTATCAACAACTGAAAAAATCTTGTTGTTTCTGTACTCAGTCAGATAACACAAAGATCACCTCTTGATTTTTTGTGACACTAGTACTGAAAATCGAGACAGCAGAGACTGGAGTATCTCTTATCGAGTGTCTTTGGAGGACCTATGACAGTTGAATGATGAACCTGACTGTGTAAAGCCCTAATTTATACCGCATTTAATCACCGAAGAGAGCCGGCACTTGAACCTTCAAACAAGCCGAACGAAAATTCAAAAGAACCGCTGGTCACGTTCATAAGCCAGATGACGGCGAAACAATTTGTATGCTGTTAGCTGGCTGGAACAAGCATTTCACATTCATCGCCAAATTACATTTCTGAAAAATAAGGTGCAAACAATCCAGAATGGTAAGAATGAAGATTGGAAGAGACCAGTCACCAAACACTCTAGCTTCGAGTATAAGTCGGAAAATAATTGGAAAATTTCAGGCTAATGAATTAGATTGGATCCTTTCAGTTAGCTAATAAATTAAAAAGGAAGGTAGTTTTCGAGATCAATGGTAGACTAATTTGTAATTAATTACCTTCCATTTCGTATTCATGACTAAACGATCGATCTGCAATCATGTTCGTCTTTGATAGAGCCATAGAGAAGCTAGATCCATAGAATAGCTAATTATTCCAATCATCTTCGACAGAGATTTCAAAGTAGAATGGATGAGTTTTTGGAAAAATGTTCTTTAATTATATTTTTAGAATAATTATTATTCGTACTTGCTAAGTTGAGACGAAATATTCGCTACGAAATCAATGAATATTTAATTATAATTGAAATAGATTCTTGAAAAGTGTAATTATAAAAAATAAAGTTGAAATATAATGAAAATCTTTTTTTTTCTATACTAATTTTGGGTTTAACACCTATGGTGAGTGCAATAAGTTATTGCACAAAACTGCTCCTTCGCGATGAGATCAAAGTTTTACTAATTCTCTGTCATCTCCCGCAATTCAATAAAGCACCTATTTTAGAAAGCGATATTCTCTTATTTACTACACATTTCACGGGGATTACTCGATTAGTCCAGTGGTCGATTAGTCCAGTCCCTATCCTACATTGAGAAACTGAAAAACTGGACTAATCGAGGCGCAGGGGTTCGATTAATACAGTGACTCGATTAGTCCAGTTCTTCAATGAGATGAACGAGTGCCTCGATTAGTCCAGAACTAATCGAAGCCCTGCGTCTCGATTAATACAGTGCCTCGATTAGTACAGTTGGCGTACTGAATTCGTACCAGGTGATGAATCCACTATATGCGTTGACAAGGAATTGACTATAACTAGACGGCGTCAAAGTGGTCGTCTAACAAATTTCAAATAAAACCAAGGCGGCGCGGCGCGATCTTTGAATTAGGTTGCAAATGACAATAGCTTGGTTTTCATTATACAACCATGTTGTATTGTAATTCGAGATTCAATTTTGTTTAATTCATGGAAGTGACAGTTTGATTAATTAATATTAATATTTTTATGATTTACAGCAATATTTGAAATCTATATTGGTAATTATTCAGAAGCTGAATTATTGTATTCACGAAACTAAAAATCTAATGAACCAAAAAACCTTTAAATTTGGCTCTCTATATGTGACTTTATTTACCATCACTTTTTGTATTGAAATTTTAATACAATTTCAATATTATCAACAGTCTTGAGGGTGGCCGTGGATGAGTGGGTTAAGTGCTAGAGTTAAAGCCTCCACATAAGGCTAATTTCAAAACAAAGAAATATTTACGAATCCACTAAAATATTTTTGGATTGGAAGTATTCAAATTATACATCGTGAAAGCGTATAACATTGTCAAGAATATACGCTTATATAAAATAAAATTGTTAATTAGTGAAGATCTGTACGATTTCAAACCTATCTGTAATGATATATGTTTGAAGGAACTCTCCATAAACCCAATTCTGTGTTCAGAAATGCGAAATTATCAATAAATAATCAGTTATCAGTTCAATAATCAAAAATAAATGAGCAGTCCAAATTCAGTTTATTATCTAGGTAGATCACTCCGAACTTTTTGAGTTTTCATTGCATTAAGATATAAAATCCGAAAAAATATGAATAACTTTTTTATTTGTTGTCAGATTGACTTGAATTTTTATGGGGAGGATACTAATATAGAGAGGAATGTTCCTGTTTTTTGTAGAATTTTTCCAAGGCTCCTTATCTAGGCTACATCATCATTCTGATCTTCAATTTAAGACCAAAATTTTACTTTTTGAACGAATATTGACCAAGCTGGAGTCATTTCCCCATCTAGCCAGAATGTATTTCTTCCTTGTACAGACTACAGTAAATAGCAAGAAATCACTTTACTCCCTCTATCTCTTCATTCATTTAATAAAAGCCTATAGAAGCATTATAAAAGCATTCGTTGCGACTCGTGTGCAAGTGGGGACATATATGTCCGTATTTAATACAATTATGATATAATTGTATAAGTATACATATATTACATAATAATCAAAAATATAACTCAGTTGATAACAATATGATTACGATAATAGTTTGTAGTCATTTTTAATGGAATCATGACTTCGATCTTATTATTCCTAACGTAGCCTACAGTACAGCTAACGCCAAATAGTTAGGCAGTTGGCGAATGACTGTTATCAATACTCACCTCTGCTAAAAATATATTAATTATTATTTTATAATTATTGTAAATGTTATTGTAATATGTTTAAAATGCAATAGGTTTTTCAAGACCTGGCATGAAATAAATAAATCAATCAATCTGCCAGGACAGTCAGTAGCTGTCTTCAAAGGCGAATAAGTGTAGATGAGGTCACTCTCTTTTCTGTGTACTTTCTCTGACAGCTCGTCGATTGTCCTGAGAGAGCTGAGAATTGATAATAGTTATTCGCCAACCGCCTAACTATTTGGCGTCAGCTATATTATTTCAATGCTATATTATTTCAGCTATATTATTTTCAAATGTAGTCTACAGTATTATTCTCATATTTTTTATGCATTATCAACACCATAACGTATAATGTTTTTTGATCTTGCGGATATTGAATGATTATTTCTGGAGAAAAGCCGAGTCAAAGTTTAACTTTTACTTTTGAACTTTGATGGCATCTCCCACATAGAATTTTCTTGGCAGTGCCTCTTATTCTCAGTAAATTTGGAAATCATATCCAAACTATAGTTTCTAGATTACCCAATTGTATACATTTCGTGGAGGTTTAATGTTTTGTTTGTACTAGTTTGCTTACTAAGAAATAAACATTTATTATTATTCATTTATTTTTCCCGTGGCTATTTTCCTACCGGTAACGCCCTCCCCGTCCTCCAATTTATGAAATTGAGAATGCAATTTATACGAAATTGATCATACATTCCTATTATACAAGAGTTTTTACAAGAGCACATTAATTTAGCCTACATTCCAAGTAAGCCTACTTGTTGAGAAATCCAAAGGTTTTGACTTCAATTTTCAAAGACTGAATTAATCTACCTCTTTTTGGAACGTATGTATCAGCTCTAAAAGAATAGATCAAAATTCAACGTGTGACCTTAAATTTTCCAAGTAATTTTATTGGCTATAATCTATAACTAAATATTTTTCCCATAAATAAACAATATCAATTGAAAAATCAAAAACAAAAATTAATGAAATTTAAGGGTTTTTTTCAATTTTTAAGGGTGAAGCCGTACCCTAGGACAGCAGAAAACGTCAATTTCGCGCACTGGAATACAGTCATAATATAAAACAATAAAAAAAAACTTCCCACCACTTGTCTGACAAAACTACCATTATTTTATTGGTCTATCATATCAGCCCTGACGTCAGAGTTTGCAAGCTACTTGAGCTGATCGATAACTTTTGCCGTCGGCAACTGTGGCAGCGTCTCTAT
Source organism: Sogatella furcifera (assembly GCA_017141385.1). Classification (NCBI taxonomy): domain Eukaryota; kingdom Metazoa; phylum Arthropoda; class Insecta; order Hemiptera; family Delphacidae; genus Sogatella; species Sogatella furcifera. The sequence goes on from CM029551.1 coordinate 25,686,402, forward strand.
TGTAACGCTGAGAGAGTGATATAGTTGATTCCACATATTATAACCGGTTCAGCGGGTCGCATGAATTGGCTAAACTGGACTAATCGAGTTACTTGCACATCCTGACTAATAAAACAACTTTACTGTACTAATCGAACCTCTGGACGAATTGAAATACACTGCCTCGATTAGTACAGGAAAAACTGGACTAATCGAACCACTCTCATAAAACAACTTATAAATTTGAAAAACTGGACTAATCGAGCACTGGACTAATCGAACCCTACCCCATTTCACAACACTCGTTGTTTTGTTACGACTCAAAAATTATTGATGAATTAGCTTCGAGTTTTCGAAATCTGTAGAAAACAGGCCTACTTGGAGGTTTTGGTATGGAGGTGGCTTTGGCTTGTGAGAAAATGTGTGTGCTACCCGATGCCGTTCTGGAACCCTCTTTCACATCACGCATTTCACAAACACGCTATAAATTATCAAGTCGATTTGGTCAAGAAATTTTAATTGGGAATGAATTCTAATCGACGAGAAAGTACTAGCTAGAGTCCTTGCAGCTTGTGTTGATATCTCCCACACTCCATCTAAATTTGAAACCGGTGAGTAGTTAATAATTTCGATGTTATTATGATTTATAAAAGTTCTTCCCATTCTCTCCCCCTTCAGGATATCTGTAGTTATATAAAAATCCCATGAAACATAGAGAAGAGAATCAAGCCGTAGTTTTTTTGATTGATTAAGAATGTAGCATGCTATAATGTTACCACTAGCCAGCATGGCAGCTAAGCACTGGTGTGAGTAATGAGCAGAATTATTACTGTTCGTGATCTTCTAGACTACTTTGCTCTTTGAAGTGTGTTTCTTCAGTTGTCGTGACAGCCTTAAGGTGGATACATTAATCTAGTTGAATGCGTGGCAAATTCTTATAAGTAGATCTAAGTGATTCCGCGTGATAATGAAAAAGTGGTCGGAAGACTAGTGAGTGAGGGCTATCACAAAGTAACTCTGGTTTGTAGTTAGCCACTCTTGACTGATATGTTATGTGCGTTAAAAAGCATGATATTGGATGTGAAACCGTGTTGGACTTTAGGATGAGGGAGAGAGTATAAGGGGAGGAACTGGAATGGTGGGCAAGGGGAGAGAAAGAAAATGATAGAATGATAAAGATAGAAATTGAGTAAAAACAGAAAATATGGAAGATACAGAAAGATAAAGAAAAAAATTGGAATTGAGAGACACAACTTTCATGAGGGTAAGCCACGATATCACTTATGATCATACTATACGCTGTATGAGGAGAGGATTCAATTACTGTTAGTGTTGGAAATCATGATATTGGATGAGAAAGAGTGAAAAAGAGGAAGAAGGAAATGATCGCAGAGAAAGAAGAAGAGAGATAAAATGGTCAAGGTATTGAGTGTGAAAGAGAAAAATTGAGATGGAGAGAGACATGATTCATGGAGATAAGTCACAACATCGTTTCTCAATATACCTACGAAGTAAAATCAATTACCGATTTATCCATTCACACATGAACGTGTGAACATAAAATAAACGCTGTAAAAGTTTATGTGAGTTCACAGCAAGTTTTTTTTCCATTTCCTATCTTCTCCCAATATAAGTCACTGAGGCTAACGGTACTTCATCTTTAAAGTTTATGAGTTTTAATGCACTTTGTGGGTCTTGAGGACTAAGTACTGTTAGAACTTGATGTGCTAGTAAGTCACTAAGTGAATCCTATCATATCGCTGGAAACGGGTCTCTTAGTTTTTATAGTTGAATTATTATTAGTAGGCCTATTGGATTATTTCATGGAATCTTGAATAATAATTTTATTGATAACATTTCAGTTGAATTTCAACTGTTATATGATTCATTCGGTTTTGATATGATTATTACTATGATTTCTTATGATTATACTTGGTTTTTCTGAAATTCAGTTCAACTGTGAAGCTTCTAATCATTCATTGAGAAAAATACCTCATTTACAAAACCTAATACAGTATAGTGAATAGCAGATTCCAATCAATTTGCCGAATGACTACAATGGTCAACTTTGTCACGATGATCTGTGAGCGGTCTACAAGAATGTGAGGGTGCCGCTGGGGTCGCTAAATAATAATAATATTACTATTCTATTAATAAATAATATTAATATTATTCGTTCTCGTATATCGGTCTTGGACTTTCCTGACAGAGCTGAGCATAAATTGCCAGCCCCCTAAATTCCTACAGATTCACCATCCACCAAATTAAATTGAATTTGCGTTATAATTATGATTCATGTGCATTTTCCTTACTAGTTCATATACAGAAGCTCTCAATGGTTTTATTTACCCATTCATTAACCCCGATTATTCTAGTGGTCAAACTATTCATTCGCATTCATTTATCCGGTGATCAAGCTATTTATTCGGAACACCCCCCCCCCGCCCACCTCCTTCACTCTTGAGAATCCAAAAGTTATAAATTTGCCAAAGAATACGATGAGGTTGAAATTTATACTGTTCTCGAGTACTGTAATATAAGCAAAGACTCACAATTATTATAAACATATTTTACTGTTCGACTGTAACTAACACTAGAAGGTGGACAGAATGAGTCCATAATAAACTGGTCCGAACATTTACGTTTACGATGCAGCACCACAGGTCTCTAGGTATCCAGTGAGAATTTATGTATTTGTTAAACTTGAGAGGATCACAAATTAACCGGCTAATGAGCCAGAATCTAATCTTTATGTTTATTGGTCTGCACGAACAGTGGGATAGGGAGGCAGGGCAGGGTTTATAGATGGTCGACTTCAGGTACTTAATGTACTGTTCACGCACTCAGCCAGGCTCGTAAGAGGATTATACTGTTGTATGTGTACTAGGAAGAGAGATGGAAATAGGAAGAGAAGCTAGGAAGAGGCTAGGAAAAGAGCCTAGGAAATAGGCTCTACCACAAGAATAGAGCCAATGGTGGAGTAACACAAATTCAGTTTATTCATTCTCCATTTATAAAAGAATATTCATTCTCATTGTAAAAATTGAAGCATCTAGCTTGAGGCTCAAAGCTGTTTTTCTTTCATTTTAATACGATAGTGTGAGTCTGAACTAAGGTTATTATATATTTTCAATTATCTATCTATTGCATATTTCCACCAATGCAAAATAAATAAATCTACATGAATTAATTTTTTGAGTTGAATTTAGGTAGAAAACACCGGAGGAATCATTGAGACAAGTTCAAACTATTGTAAATGAATCGAATTTCGGAGTCAAAATAATATAGAGAATTCGATATGGAGTGACCGCAGCCGAGTGCATATATACAGGGTGTTTCAGGAGGAATGTACAATACTTCTCAGGCTGATTCCTTACACCAAGTAGACAAAAAAGTCTCATGGGACCTGGGACCAACCCCCAAAAACGCTTCGTTACCGAGATAACAATGGCGGAAAATTGAGATTTATCAAAATATATTAATTTTTTCTAATTTTTTAGATGCTTTAGTGAGGTTCTAAAATAATTAATTCCCATGTAAAATTAGCTGAGAAATTCAACGAAACCAGGTCCAAGTTTGTAACTTTAACGGTTATTGAGATAATTGGAAAAAATATGCTAGAAAACGCCACTTATCAAAAATAAGGGTTATAAATGGATAAGGAATCATAAAATTGTATTTTTTATTAATGGAAGTTGAAGAGAGTCGGATTCTAAAGAAAAAGTTGAATGGCGGCGATTGTGTAAATCTTACCCAAATCTCAGAAATGGCGATTAAAAATCGTAAAATTGACAAAACATAGCACAAGTGATAAATTTGTGTTTAGTACCAATAACCCTTATTGTTGAAGAATGGCGTTTTCTAGCATATTTTTCCCAATTATCTCAATAACCGTTGAAGTTACAAACTTGAAACTGGTTTCGTTGAATTTCTCAGCTCATTTTATATAGTAATTGATTATTTTAGAACCTCACTAAAGCATCTTAGAAATTAATGTATTTTGATAAATCTCAATTTTCCGCCATTGTTATCTCGGTAACAAAGCGTTTTCGGGGGTTGGTCCCATGAAACGTTTTTGTCTAGTTGGTGTAAGGAATCAGCCTGAGAAGTATTGCACATTCCTCCTGAAACACCCTGTATTTATCGCTGATTCGATGACCCAGAGGACCCGGGTACAATCCTAGGTTACCGTGCTGGATCCTGGTCTGACTACAGGAGTTTTCGCGGGCCGCTCCTGTGTTCTTTCTGATAATAGGAAACATCACTCTATTCCTTCAATTTCTTCCATTTGCGGCATCATAAAAATCTCTTCTTCTGAAGACTTATTTCGGCATTCGAAAATCTTCTGTCAATAATTCTCTTAAATATAACTTGTTTACGAATAAATAAAAGCTCGTCCTCATCATGAATGAAAATAAGATCAATTGATGACTCTCTAACAATCGCTCTGTGACTTGATTTAAATTTGTTATATGGACTTGGCGTGACTTGATATTTCTACGATAATTTTGGATACAAAGCTTTCCAATGTGACGAAAATAAGTTTCTGATAAATTATATTATTATCATGATTTGTTGAATAGAATAGAATAGTGTCTTGATTAAAACCAATAGAGAAAAATATAATTTTAGTTGATTATTTGATAAGAGCCGACCCTGCTTGAATGATGAAATACTTGGGCCAGTTTGGAGGTGCAAGATGTGTTGGAACAAAAATCGGCGCTGAGACAACAAATTAATGATCAAATGTCTTGCCGACTGATAATAGCGCGTCAATGGGTCAGCGTTCCTCAACCGCGCATTCTTGGCGCTATCAGCTGCGGATTGGGAAGAGCAGTTAGTCATAGCGTTCGCTAAAAAGATGTTGCAGCCTCTGGAGCTCTGAAAACACCGATGACGGGCGGGGGACGGGGAGTTTTATTCTGTATATGGGGAGAAAGCTACTGCTTCTCGCTTCGGCTCTTGCCAAACACAAGTAGACAAAGAGAGGATAAGAAACTGAGGAAGAGAGAGAAAGAGAGTTTGTGTTAGTGTGAGTGAAAGAGAATTCTGGAGAAATAGAGAGAAAGAAAGGGTGAGAGAGGTCCATCGACGGGGCTAGCCACTCCATCAGATCAAGCAAGCGTCACTTTAATTATTATTATTTTGATTGGCAAAATTATAAAGTACGGTACGAGTACAAAACTGGTCCGAGGGACTTCTTGAGTTGCGAAGTAAAGAATGAGGCAAAGAAAAAGAATAAAGGAGGCAAAGAAGAAAGGGGGAGAGGAGAAGGAGAATGAGAAAAAGAGGAAGTTGAGAAGGAGGAGGAGGAGTAAGAAGGAAGAAGTTGACTGGGTTTGTCGCACCTTGTCAAAGGAGGCGCCTAGGAAGTGGACTTAATATTGTAGCACCTAATTGAATGTGCAGTTCATAACCCATCAAGTAATGCAAGTAGCACAGTAAGTTATTTTCTTGTTCAACAAACTTGAAAATATAATCTGTTGAATATCAAACTCTATTCTCTGTATTCTGTTTGCTCATATTGTCTCATCACAATAGGTTCGAAATACTGTATCTCTGAAACAACTCTGCATGTGTGCATATTTACTGAAGCATATTACCTGAATTCAATTATGTAATTTATTTAATAATTCGTAAGAAATCGAATTATTTTATTCTTCTAGCTCATAATGATGTGATTTTTCATAAATTAGATGGGATCAGATTTATATCATTGTCCGTTGCTTTAAGTATTGTAGTTGTACTATCCTCAGTGTATTTCAAAATTTTCCGTTTGCTCTCTCTAAGAAATTTGAAAATTAGGGAAATTCTTGATAAATAAAATCCAAAAAGGATGCTTGTTTTATGTAAGTTGACTCAAATTGAACAAATAAAGCATTTTGTTATATTTCATCCAAACCAAACCGAATCCTCAACGTCAGGAAAATTGAGGAAACTCTCAATAAATGAAATCCAATAAGAATTGTTGTTTTATGTAAGTTAACTTGAATTGAATAAATGAAGCATTATGTCATATTTCATCCAAACCAAACCGAATCCTCAACATCGGGTACATTCCCGCCATAAAACTCATCCCATTGAACTGAACATGACTCAAGATACAAATGACTAGACAATAATTATCATATAAACGTAAACACTGCAGTTGAATAGACGTTTATGTGGGTTCTGCTACGTATTTCAACCTCTCCATAAACATGCTCGTATAGTCTGTCCAAGCAAAGAAGACATTCTGGGAAGATAGGGAAATGACTCCAGATCGGTCAATATTGGTTCAAGAATGATAAATGTGGTCTTAATAGTAGATCAAGTTGTTTCCTACAAATTGACAGTTTTTGAATCAGAATTGACCGAGCCGGAGTCATATTTCCATCTTGTCAGAATGTCTTCTCTGCTTGGACAGACTATACATCACCCTTCTTCTTTTAATCCTCAATAGTAATGTAGATAAAGGTAGAGACGAAAACAGGTGTTCAGATGCAGTTGCTGCTATAGTCTGTCCAAGCAAAGAAGACCTTCTTGCAAGATGAGAAAATGACTCCAGCTCGGTCAATATTGGTTAAAAAAATTTGATTTGATCTCAAATTGTAGATCAGAATGTTTCCTACAATTGAGACGAAATCAATAATTTTGGACCATTATTGACCGAGATGGAGTAATTTTCTCATCTTGCCAGAAGGTCTTCTTTGCTTGGACAGACTATATCTGTTGCACTTGTCATGATAAAGAGAGGAGTAGTGCTTGAAGTAGTATAAACCTGAAGGACGTTGGGATCAACTCGTGCAAGTGGTTGTTCATCGCTCCACTGACAGCTATCCTATGACTCACCGTTTTGAACGGTTTTTGTCCAAGTTGGTCTCTTGTAAATTCAACATACTGGTTATGTCAAGCATTGGACCATTTCTGTCATTATTCTGAAAGACATTCAATGTTTCTATGCATGTGAGATGGATTGAATTCGAAGCTAATAATTACTACCTTATTTTTTATCTCAACATGCATGTTGGATCAATCATATCGAGGTTTTTCATTAATCTATTTATTTAGAAATTAATAGACACTAAAAACTGTTATTTATGATATTAATGTTAATGAGGCTGTGAATCTCTTCATATTCTGGTTTTTCAGTGATTAAGAATATCCAATGTAAGCAATAAATTATAATGGAACAGGTTTCTCATTACTCCCCAGTTTCCAATTCTCTCACTTTTTTCAATTTCTCCAAGAGCAAAAATCAGTTCCTTAAGAAAGGATAGCTTCAGATTTTTCTAAAAAATTGTTTTTGCTAATTATGTTGAAATATTATTCAGTAAAATCAATTTCATTTTCCATAGAATATCACTGAACAAATATATGAGTTGCACTCTCGAAATACGGAATTTGTACAGTACATCATAGTTCAGCAAGGTGTCAATCAAGTATCTGTATATTGCAAAGTATAAGAACCATATTTTCCCGTCTTGCCGGGGTGTCTTCTTTGCTTGGACGGACTGTGTAGTGGAGTGAATATGAAACTGGCAACCAGATGGTAGGCCTAGGCGTTTCGTGGGCTGATGAGCCGTGGACAGACAGACAGACCAGAACCATATTCAATATTGTATTTGACTGCCACATTCAAAATTTATATGGACCCATTTGTGAACCACATAAGCCCAAGTTTTTGTAAGTTTCTCAGATGCATGACACCTCTTTTAATAGAGTAAAGTGGCTTTTTATTCTAGGAAATGTGATACTATTATTGGTAGATTTTGAGCACACTTATTCCCTTTGAAAGCATATCATTTCCCCAGAAATAGACAAATCATATTGGGTTCCATTGAATTTCTCAGCTAATGTGCTAATGTTACAGAAGGAAATATCATTTTCGTTCCTTCATAGAGCTCCTGAAATTTCAATGAAAATGTACAATGTACCATTATCTTTTCATCAATAACAAGTTATTTCCGGACCTTCAGTCATGGAAAACTTTTTCATTAAAAAACTAGCTCGCCTGATTAGCTTGGCGGATTTCTTCTGAAACATATTATTTTTGTAAGAAAATTCAAACAGTTTGGACGTTTTCCAGAAGAAGATTCAACCAAGAAATAAATTGTATTGTTGGAATGTCAACCTTTGAAAAATAATATGAGACCACAAAACCAGCTCATTGAAGGCTGGCTATCCACAACTCAGCCTGCACTTTGAATGGATCTGGTCATTTAAATTCAAATTTCAGTGTTGAATAATTCATGGCTATATCTACACCTGGGTTCCACTTTCACTCAAAGCTTGCGTTTCATTCAGGAATGCTATTTTTTTCTTCACAACAGACTATAAGTAAATTTGCTCACTATAGCCCACGTTTCTTTACCACCCTTTCCATAAAATAAAGAGTCCATTATTGTAAGGAGGGATGTTTGAAGTAGGGTTAATAAAATGAGTTGTAGGATCTTTTTAATAAGTTGAATGGTTATTAAAACTTGCAAAGGACAAACCTTGTTTCGTTCTTGATGTGCCTTGAGTCAATTTTATTCTCATCTTGTTATTTATTCTTCTTCGTTCTCCTTTTTTGAGGTAGTGTAGTATAGCCTGGATACTTACTCTCCATTGCAGTTTCACTCCATCATTGCTCTTCATTCCAATTCATTTTTTTTCTCTCAAAAAACTTATAACTATTTGTTTATTCAGCACCCTATAGGCTATTAGATTAAATACATTAAATCTTAATGTTCACTTTGTAAATATAGGGTTACTAATGTATTCTAATTCAGAGGCGAACCTAGGAATTAATTTCGGTGGGGGATATGGAAAAATCAGAGGGGAACCCAGAAAAACCCCTTCACCAGGGGGGGGGAGTGTTGTTGCTTGCCTTGAAATATTTAATTTATCTATAGTGACCTAAGTATCTATAACAGCCTTCTCCCAACAAACATTATCATATCTTTTGACCGAGTAAAATAAGTTGAATAAATAAATTCAAGTTTATAGAAATGAGTTTCCTTCATGAAAGGATAGTAATAATGAAAATTTAATTCACTAATTATAATTTAAGGCTAGATGAATGGATTATAACAAGAGCTATTGGTCTCTTTTAGTCGTTATATATTGAACTATTGTTGAGTTGAATAATGAAAAGTTTATTCATCAATTATTGTAGAGTAATTGATTTTAACACGAGCTATTTGTCTCATGTAGATGTTGTATAGGCCTATTAAGAAAATTGTTGAATTGATCATGTTGCACCAATCTTCAACATTTTATTAGGGAGAATATTCTTGTTGCATTCATTTAAACAAGAAATGAAATTTGGGCTTGCGATGCTTCGTTTCAGTTTCATTCCATTTCCCTCTCCAAAGGGATTTCCCCGTAAGGGGGAAATTTTTAAAAAACCAAAAACTATATTTTTAGAAGTTTAATACCTTGTTATTAAAACTTTTTGCAACTCCTTCAAAGAGAATTCTATCTAGTGTAAGAGAGGTCCTAATTTCGGGGGGGGGGGGGGTATATCCCCTCAATCCTCCCACTGGGTTCGCCCCTGTCTAACTGAATGGTAAGATAAATAATTCCAGGGGTACTGTGATTAGGCCTATTAATTGAGTTAATATATTTTAAATATATTTAGTATGGTTAGAAAAATCAACTGAATTTGTTTTATCTTCTCTGCTAGTGGAGAAAGAGAAATCCTAGCTCCATTCTGTATGGATCGTAAAATTTTTCTGTTGTGATTTTCAATATACCTATCGGGCTATCGCTGTAGTAATTGATTTTTTTCTCATTTTTTCCAGGTGAGTCCAGTATATTTTTAATGAACCCTTCATCAACCTTTATCGTGTAAGTAACTCACTGTTTATTGAAATTAATTCGTGTTAATTGTAACTTCGACTTAATAGAGAAGAAAAACTCTCATCAAAACTTGATATTAATTCATATCATGCAACTTTTGAAAATCAAAGACTCGAAAAAGGACATTGGTATAAGTATCTATTGGGGGATGGCGATGTTCCAAGTTCTATTGAAAGTGTTGGGTATCGCCACAGCCGAGATAATACTTGAAGCTGAGTAGAAAACTTGAAATGCCCTCAAACACAGTGGATAATTCAATCGTGAAGAAACAATTTCTCATTCAACTGTTGGGCACTCATTTTATGACGCTGAGCATGTACAAGTTTTATGTTTGAACCTGGTTCTTATATTAATTTTATGTATATCACGGAATAAAACTCAAATGCCAGCCAGATGTTCTCCTGCCAACGCCTGAAGTTTCTCGAAAGTGTATCTCCAGCCAGTTTATCAGTAGTGTAGTCTTTAGTTGAACCGTGCACAGAACAAAATGAACGTCGGTACCTTTTACTGTTGTTCGTTGAACGAAGGCCGCAAAAAGCATAACACAGGAAGAACGAAAAACGTGGCTTGGATTCGTGCGTTGCTCTATATGGAAATAGTGCGTTTCACGGTGTCCAAGTGCTAAACACGTGTACATGACATTTGAGTGCCGCTATGAGGCTTGCCGACAGTTAATAGACTATTTTACAAGAGTAGTCTCATACGAATGAGATGGGGTTGTAATAAACTGTAAACATTTGAAAGAGCAGAAAGATCGCTTTCAAGATATGAGTGGTAGAACTCAGGAAAATACATGCAAAAAGATTATTCGTAAGATATGAGGACATGAGGTTACACGCTTGAAAATAATTCGATCCTAATGAGTGCAGGAAAATGTATCACTGATGAAAAACTGAAGATAAATCTACTTACATGATAAGAATTTTTCAAGTATTCTGATAATTTTTCAACTTTAAATTATTATCAAGTATTTGAACAATTTCAAGGTTAGTTTCTACGAATTATAAGGAGGTCTTCTGTTCAAATTACTTTTAATTCGAGTATTTTAGTATGCACTAATACTTTCTTCGCCAGTGTTCATGCCCGTATTTGGGAATAGGATTATATTCCTCCTCACATGGGTCTTACAGAATCATTTAATCAGTTCATATGTTGAGACTCTCCAGTTTATTAATTCTTATTTGTAAGATACTTACTGTCAGGATTTGAGTACGAGTCCAGATGAGATTCACGAGTCTCTCCGCTTATAGTATGTATGCACTAGTCTGTAAATGAAATTTGTTTACATGGAATCGCCAACCTTCATGTGAAACTAAATCAAACAAAAATGTCTACTTAAATATCAAGGTCGAACTCTCATTTTTTGCAGGCTATACTTCAACTCATAGCCTTGAAATTCATGGATGATAAATTCAAAGGCTCATATATGTTCACAAATATATTGAAGCTGTTAGATCTCATAGCTGTTGCTATGAGAGCTCTTGAAAAACCTCAGTTATCGGTGTCCAAAGAAGTGGTCGAAATTGCTACCTGAAAAACTTTAGATTGAATTCAATGATACAACCAATAAATCATAACGAGTACTGGCTACTCATATGCTGTTTCTTCATATTACTATTTGAAACTCAACTTGAAAATCCTCATCAATTTCCTCTTGTATTGATTTTTACCAAGAATATGACTTTTTTTATTTCAATTAGTATCAAAATTTATTTGTCTCGCTCAACGTACTAAATGATTGGTGGAAGCCTTATCAAATTACTTCTACTTCGATCATGTTAACAAATCAGATAAAATTTTACAAAACTTCACATAATTCTTAAGTTGAAAGTATACTGCTACACACCATTTATTTCCTCTTTGAAACAAGATAGTTGATGTCTAGCATTTTGAAACAGCTCCCAGGTATAGTTCACACAAGCTGTAAAGACACGCCGCGACAATGTAAAGTGTGTTGTAACAGCGTGTCTTCTCAACTCCAACGAACTATAAGGAGTCTACATGTACCCCGTGATAAATCTCAACAATCTCAGCGCAAACATCTGTGTGGAAGCAATTTTCAACCGTTTGAAATGAGAGTGAGCTGAGCGGCCGTTTCATTTATTTTTGCGTTTGCGGACATTCATTACAGGCGTCCAACAATTTTATTGAAGTGATTGGACCTTTCCACAGGTATAGTTTGTCCAAGCAGAAAAGACATTCTGGCAAGATGGGAAAATTACTCCAGCTCGGTCAATATAATGTTAAAAATTTCAAGTTTTGTTTTAAGTCGTAGATCAGAATGTTTCCTACAATTTGAGAACAAATTTATAATTTTTGAACCAATATTAACCGAGCTGGAGTCATTTCCCATCTTGCCAGATTGTATTCTTTGCTTGCACATACTATAACTAGAGCCTGGGCGTTTATTTATAAGACATTGGTGTAAAGCAATAAGCGCCAAGGAGATTGTTGATGAGTGAGTGAGAAAAAAGAAGTTGCAAAGGTTGATTACTGAGTCAGTGGAAAGGGGTGAAGAGTTATATTGGTTCGTTGATAAGTGAGTAGAAAGATCTTAAGGAAGTAGATAGAGAGTGTTTCAAATATATGAAGTCGTACACACCTTCTAGAAGTTGTAGTGCTGGTTTAGGGAGGGGAGTGATAGCGCTTATCCCGAGAGATCCGCTCGAGATACGATCTGAACTCCTTTCTCGTTCTCTAATTTATCCGCACCCGCACTACTGATATAGGGCCGATGACAAGTCTCGATTTAAAAAGTATGCAAATGGGTTTTTCAGCGACCGGTATTCAGCTTTCGACGCAGCGGGCGATTATTTATCGTTGCAATGTTGCTCGCGATTTATTATCTGGACGCAATTTCGAACGCGGAACGCCAACTGTGTGAATGCATTTTTAATCTAATTGATGTTTCTCTCGAATGGAGTAACACGTATAATATAAGGAATATAGTTTTTTCCAAGTCGGAAGTTATATCGAAAAGTGTATAGCAATGAGGGATGTTTGTGCGTTGCAAGTTGATAGTAAGTATAGCGATAGCTAGCTCTCTAGTGGAGAAAATCAGGATCAGAGCTTCAGCAGATATTCTCTCTCCATTGATGTTATGATTGATGGTCGAGGAAATGTTTTCATGTTGGATCTGAAAGTTTATTCTACCGGAGTAGGAAATATTCTATCTGAGGGTGTAGCCTAGATGAAATTAAAAACTCGAAATCTTGTTTGTTTGTTTGTTTGTTTATACTTGTATGTTGAATTCAACTTTGAATCGAACAAACGTTGGAGGATTTAAAAGTTTTTGGTAACTAAGTCTGCTTCTGTTTATCTTAGCTCTACAGTTTAAAAGCTAAATGAGAAGAAGTTTTTGTAGATGGAGAATCATTCAATGAGGTAGACTTCATTGAAGAATCTATCAAAAAAGGATTAATCTGAAAATTAAACTTTAAACCTAGGGCTATTATTGAAATAATTGATAAATAAAATGAAAAAATCAAATACCCTTCTTTAAAACTTTAAAAGTTTTATTTTTCACACTGAATAATACTTTTAAAGTTTTAAAAAAGGGTATTTGATTTTTTCATTTTATTTATCAAGGATTAATCTACTTCGTTTAATGGAATTCAGTTTTTCATTCTGTGACCAGTGAAAAAAGCAAAACATTTTGAATTTCGAGTATATTAACATAACTAGCCGGCAGGCTCGCTTCGCTCGCCTTCTCCGCCTAGCCAGGGGCTCCGCCCCTGGACCCCCGGCAGTATCGGCAGTGTAAGCAGTGTCAGTGGGTCAAACAGGCTCGCTTCGCTCGCCTGCAAATTCCGTTCAGAAGGGATTCGAAATTTATTGAGCACAGCATTTCTACAACTAATATGGACCTGTTTACCTAATTTCAACATTTTCTGCCAATTTGTTCTAGAAAAATCTAAGAAAAACTCAAAAAATTCCAAAAAATAGTAAAACGCTAATATGAAGCGTAACCTTGGGAAGTATTTCGGACATAGTTTGAAACTTAATTCAATATCTTCCAAATTAGTACATCTATAATCTCGCTGAACCATTGAATTTACAGTTAGGATTGGTCGTATGAAGGCGGAAGGTATACAATACGCAATACATCTACAATTTTAAAAACCTGATCACTGGCGTAATCTTGAACGGATTGCAAAATAGTACTTTATGCAACGGTTTTGTAATGAGCGCCTTTAACGCACGAGTGAGATGTAAGTTAGAGCACGAGCAGCGAGCGAAGCGAGCGTAGCGAGTGCTCTAAATCATCGAGTTTTATCTACAGGGTGTTCTGAAAATAAGACACTTTCAATGAAACAATCTAGAAGATTTGTTTTCGTGAGTAGGCTACCTCAGGTCTTATCACAGAAGTAAATGTGCGTATCAAGATAACATAGTTTTGGTAGTTAGTGGAACACCTGCTGTGACCTGCTTACTATCATCCAGAATGTTCCAAAAAGTAAAGTGTTTTATTTTTGTCAAAATTCATTGTTATAAGAAATGCTTTAATTTTATTATGTATAATTATCTTTTAAAAGCACTTTCCAATTTTTGTTTTCCACTTTTTACACTAGAAAATATTATCTAGAATGTTCCAAAAAGTAAAGTGTTTTAATTTTGTCAAAATTCATTGTTAAAAGAAATGCTTCAATTTCATTATGTATAATTATCTTTTAAAAGCACTTTCCAATTTTTGTTTTCCACCTTTTACACTAGAAAATGTAAAATTTAAAATTTGAAATCAAAAATTAAATTCAAAATTGAAAATTAAATATTGTAAGGAAATTTTGCAGGTTCAAGTATAAGTGTTAAGTCTTCAAAATAGTTGAAATTTCCAAAATGGCGGCCAACTGGTATATTAATTCTGAATTTATCATCGAAAGCAAGGTTGTATAAACTTCTATACCATTACAAAAATATAGAGCTTTCAATTGTGAATAAAATGGTGCCTGATTTGTCAGGATTCAATGATAAAAAACTGAGATATGATGATTTCAATTTCAACTTTTCACATTCAATATGGTAACTGTAGGAAAAATTTAATGTGTAATACAGGGACAAAGTACCTTTGCTGCACTCGAGAAACTATTCCTGTAAACTGTTTCTCTCAATGCAGCAAAATCACACTTTGCGCACTGATACACAAATAACTATTGAACTCACTCACATCCAATTATCAATTCAAATCTATAGTACATGAGAAGGCTAAATGAAAATCAATAGAAAATCTTGAAACCAATGAATAGAGAGAATTATTATTCTGCAAAATTAAAAATTGACTCAAATTTGGGCAAGGAGGCAAATAAAACAGGCTACATTTGTTTTTCAACTTGAATCTTGAATAAAGTTTTTAGCTTATTCCATTCCCGTTATTTTTGGAGCTCAACAAACTTGTCTGCGTTTTCCAGAAAATGTTTTCAACTAGACAAGTAACATTGGTTTTGTAACTAATCATTTAAAACAAGAAGTTAGTGAAGAAACATAGAATTTTCTCAATAAACATTTGCTCTTAGTGTGAATTTAGTGTAAGTTCAAACAGTCTAGTAGCCAAGTAAGTTATAGCCTACCGTAGGCCTCTATTCATAACTCATGTTACAATTTAGTTGTTTTTACTTCCAAAATAGACTAATTATCTTTAAAATATAGGCCCAAATTAACAATAAAAACGTTCTACATACCGTATATAGCTAATTTGCCTTCTGGAGTTGGAAGAATTTCATTCTCAATTTCATCCTTTGAGACAAGTTATTAAGCAATTTATAATAGAAGGTAAGATATTATAAACTTAAAGATATATTAAACTATCTAAACTTTAGTCTATTCAAATACGTTAACTGGAATATTGATGAACAGATACTGGTAAGATGAAGTATTATCATTTGTCGAAGTTTTTAGGTTAGAAGATTCGACTGCTGTGTTGGTTGTTTTTGTTTATCAGTCCGTTGCGAAATGGTCAAATAGAACACGGAATGAATTCTGGAACAGTGTCGTAAAGTGACAACTGTATGGTAATGAGAGTTTTTCGATACAGTCCTAAAATTCCGTTTTGAAATGATTGCCATTTCGATTTAGATTGTAAAACTGAAACAGGAACTTTTTGATACACCCGTAGATAAATATTTCTAAAACAACATTTCTAGACCTTATCTGAACCTGCCCACCAAATATCAACATTTTCTACCGATTGGTAAATGAATTGGTAAATTTCTCGGAAAAATGAGGAAAAACTAAAATATTTGGCGTATCCTTGAAAAGTTTTAAAAATACGTTCTTAGCGCGCGTCTAAACGTCCAACTGAACATGCCTGTCAAATTTGAACGCATTCGGTTCAGTGTATTTTTACTTCTGGTGATGAATGAATGAATCAGTCAGTCAGTCAGTGCCATTTCGCTTTTATAGATATAGATTACGTATTATTAATAGGTTAACTTATTATTATATTTATTAATAATAGGTGTACATAATTATTCAGCAGTAAAAGCTTCTAATGAAATTCTAAAAGATTGCTTGGTTACCAACAAAAGCATTAAATGAATACAAATTGATCAATAATTAAATTAATGAAAATAATTCTTGAAAATTAACAATCAATAGCAAAATCAATTTGATATCGCGTCATCGCGAGCCAATCAAAAATCCTCTTCAGTTCCGTTAAATACGGATGGATGGCTTTGAGAAAAACGTTTAGCTTGCCCAGCCATTTTGTAGCTCCGCCTCTTTTCCCCCACAACTGTTTCGACCAATCAGAGAGAAGTTCAAGTAGACGTCCATCGCACCGCTCCAAGTTTGTTAGGCACTCTGATTGGTAATCTTGTACTGGCGGCTCGTGCCCACGAAACAGCTGAAGTGCCTGTATCTTTTACTGTACAGCAGTAAAAGCACAACAGGTGAAGTGCTGTACAGTAAAAGATACGGGCACTTCACCTGTTTCGTGGGCACAAGCCGCCAGTGTAATCTTTAAATTATTATTGCTTAGATCATTAGATTATTATTACTTACTTTCCTTGAATACTCTCATGATCTGAGATTTATATTCCTCTATAATCTTGTTTTAAATTGACGATCATCATTTGTAAAATACTGTTAGGCCTATAATCAATTTCATTTTTTCCTTCCTGACATTATGTTCAGTACATGAATCAGAAAATTTACAATTTTCTTCACCGATTTGATTAAGTTTTACAATACTTTCGAATTATGCTTGAGTTTTAGTTTAAACATAATCATACTATTCCTTTCAGTGAATTTAAATTTATATAAGTCGCTTTCCAATGTTTATTGATAGGAGTTTTCAGTTTAAAATTTTGTATTCCAAGCCGGTTACGACTCCCCAATTTACGATCGGTTTATTGTTTATTCCGATTACTGAATTTAGACGTTATTGCTCAATATATAACACAAGCCTGTATACAATTAACTCCCTCGGGGAATTTCCTCGGAATAACCCTTGTAGTCGAGTCATTCTAGGGTTGGGGGTGGAACTAATTGCAACAAAGTTGTTTTATCGTGGAAATGCTAGCTGACACCCTCCTATTTAAAGTCAATATTCTCTCAGGAGTTATTTTCCACAATTCTGACCAAATTTGACATATGGTATATGAATTCAGACCGCCTTGATGAGCTGAAAAGAATGAGATATGGTTTGATGAGATCTGATGACTTTTACAATAGTTAGAGGTATCCTTAGATTGAGATCCTTGAAGGGTCCTTAATATTGAACATAACCTAAATTCAGGTCGGTGAGTAGCTTATCTGCTAGAAATTGATCTGAAAAACATTATTATCAGAGAAAATATCAATACAAGCACGGTATAAATACAAGGATATCTTTTAATTGCTCCAGTTCAAAAACTATACAAGGAAGAAAGGTCTACTTGGTCTCAAATTGTAGAGGACAAAATTATCCCCAATTGAACAACTCAAAATATGTCAAAAGATCTGAGCGAACAAAAACTGAAAATAGTCAATTACAGTTTTTCTTGAAAATTAACCTATTTTTTGAAAAATCCTAACTCGGTTTCTAGTGAAGATAAAGAGATGATTCTACCACCATTCTTTTGCAAATTTTATTTACTAAAAAAAAGGTTAAGTAAGTTTTTTTGTCCGACGCTTCGTTTTGACGTTATTCCAAGAAAACAAAAAAATGAGCAAAATTTTCCAATATGGCGGCCAAAAAAACAACTTTCCGACACGAGTTGAGAGTGGGATTTTTTACACGTTAAATAGGAGGGTGTCAGGTACCATTTCCACCATAAAACAACTTTGTTGCAATTACTTCCAGGTTGACCCCTGTTTTGAGCTAGAATGACTCGACTATTGGTTTTGCAGAAGGTTTAAATTAGCTTTGGTAATTAGAGTAAGGAGAAGTTAATTGCCTCTCAAATTCTCCAATCTTTTTGTTCACAATTTGTCATTCCATTCCATTGGTGAGAGGAGGAAGAGAAGGGGGAAGAAAAGAAGGATTCTTCTTACAGTAAAGTCGATTTGTAACGAAACATCTAATAGAAGCTCTTTTAAAAATTTCTCAATTAATTGCTATTCATTCGCCTATTGATGTTAACATCCCACTTGCTGTCACATGTCCTATTGTATTTCAACTAGCAACAAGTTAATCCATTCTCGGGATAATTTGCTCACATTGCACGAAACACATTTCCTTACAATACCTCTCCTTTAAATGGAATTAATAATTTATGGTGTGATAGTAGATTACTTGTAATGTTAATTGATGCAAATAGAGGTCGAAAACATATGCTTAGACTTATTAGGTAACAGGAGAGAAGATCATTCCATTTTATTTTCTGCTAGATGTACTAATTGATCGTGTGGGGTGATATGATGCTCCGTTTGATAAATTGGGAGTGTATCTTGTTACTTAAGAGGTTTAGAACCGTTTCAAACACTATATCGAGGATATAATCTGTTGAAACATCTGTCAACTCTTGTTAGTCGGTACTCCAAGATTAACAATATAGCAAATATATAGCTAATAACTCTATAGCAAATCTTGGTTGAATCCCTTTGAAATTAAGGGTGTGTGTCCATTAACACGGCCCCTTATGCTATTGGAAGAACAATCTAAGATTATTCAATTTTTGGCAATTTGAAAAATCATCTCCTTATCCTATTCTTCACCTTATCATCTCCCCCAAGTTAAATCCAGGACAGGAAAATGGAAATTCAGATAACGCCTCTCTCTCAAATCTCGAGGGCAAGCATCAAGCCTAATCTATTCATGGTTCTGCAAAAATACAAAACCGATCTTGTGTCAACCGGGCAGAAACAAGTTGGATTCGCCAGTTACATGGCAGAATTAATGGTTTACAACAGCACCAAAGAAGCGGAAAGCGACAACTATCGACACCTCTTGCAATACCGACTGAGGACTGACTGCAGTCATTTGAATTGGATAGATAAGCTGAGGAGAAGAGTGTTTGGCAGATCACAGCTTACGGCGTTCTTCTTTCAAGAAAACCAGCCAACTCGATAACTCACCGTGTGTTGTCTGTCCAAGCAAAGAAGATATTCTGGCAAGATGTATAAAAATAAATCTAGCTCGGTCAATACTGATTCGATAATAATGAATTTGTCCTCAAATTGTAGATCAAATTATTTTCTACAATATAATTTTGATAATTGATATTGTTGAACCAATATTGACCGAGTTGGAGTCATTTCCCCAATTTGTGGGGATGTCTTCTTTGCTTGGATAGTCTATAAGAGTCTTCAACGATTGACTCCAACAAACGAGTAGTGTGAAGCCAACATAGAAATATATACATGTTTAACATATATGTTTATAGTTCTATGGGAATATTTATATATGTTCTTCTATATACCTTTATAGTACTAAGAAAGCAGACCGCATTTAACCGGAGGGTGTCAACACCTTGGAGTTAGTTTGCACCACGATTGACGCGTTCGTATTCAACAGTTGCGACGTTTCCTGAAACGGAGTCGTCGGCGTGTGACAATTTAGGAGAGCCGCGACTTTAAAACGATTGAGGCGCTCACAAACCACGATTAGATCAACCCACGCTCTACCTATTTGGTTAAGATGCGCGTATTTCTCACGAATAGAATGCGCTGGCCTTTTATAGACAGGCTCCATCAATAAAACAGTGGTGTTGGTTTAGCTTATCATTATCTCATGATTATAAATTTACCTCTTCGTAAGGTAACAACCACCTGAAGACAGGATTTGTGAGGTAACCATATGCAAAACCGAATTTAAGCTGAATAGATAGCAACATTGAATCAATCTGTGATCCACTCATTTTTATTTTCACATATATTCAGAAGTTTATCAATCCTAGATAATTTCTGAACTTCATCTATGTTATACCATTGACTATGGATATAGTCAGGACTTATATCCATAGTCAATGGTTATACTTCTTCATACTTCCTAACAAGAAAAAAATACAGATGAATGGCAGTTGACCCTTCATACAATTGGAATCACTAACATACCAAATAACAGTCAAGAAACAATTCCCTCTATCCAATAATAAAGAGAGAATATGCCTTCTAAAACTGAAAACGGACGCTAAATTATCAACTTTGAACTGTAGATGTAGTCTGGCCATGCAAAGAAAACATTCTAGCAAAATAGGGAAATGACTCCAGCTCGGTCAATATTGGTTCAAAAATTATAAATTTCGTGTCAAATTGTAGAATAGAATGTTTTCTACAATTTGAGATCAACTTTGAGACCAAGCTGGAATCATTTTCTCATCTATCCAGAATGGCTTCTTTGCTTGGACAGACTAAAATAATGGGTCAACCCCTTCATACAATAATTATTGTAACCCCTATGATTCCAAATAACAGTTGAGCAACAATTTCTCCATTTAATCAAGTTGCAAACGACTTGCCGTGAGAATACTTAGAGTACTACTTGAAATAGTTGTCCATCCACTTAGCAACTTTTCAATTTTGAATACATTTAGTGACCCATCCATTTCGTTATCAATTCTAAAATTTCCGAATAGGCTATTACAGTATTACAAATCCATTCCAGTAGACTAACTATTCAATTTAAATTCCATTTCAGTTACCGGAGAAATATTTTGTAAAGTGTGCTTAGATTTTCCACCGTAGATGATGTGATTTTATCAAGAACTAGGAACTCAGTATAAGTGATCCGGTTTCTGTAATATGAGCACAGCAAAACATATAAGCGCAACTGGCTCATGCCGGTAGCTTCTGGATCTTTGCCCGAACTGGCTGCTTGTTTCAACTATAGTGACAAACTGTTTAAAAAAAAACTTCAACTATGAACGTATTTAAGAGATTTAACATCTCATGATGAGTCCTATATGATTTTGGAACAAAGCAC
Organism: Sogatella furcifera; assembly: GCA_017141385.1. NCBI lineage: Eukaryota > Metazoa > Arthropoda > Insecta > Hemiptera > Delphacidae > Sogatella > Sogatella furcifera. The sequence goes on from CM029551.1 coordinate 25,707,544, forward strand.
AAAACATGCACTTGTTACTTTATTTCAAGTTTGAAGTGCGTAAATGGGTTGAAATTTGAATACGAAAAGTATTCAAACGTATTAAAAGTAAAAAATTTCGAATACTATTTTGAAACACCTCTGCTGTCCAATGGGACCGCTTTGGTCCGAAGATTCATCAGAAGTTTTTTCGGATCACGGTCGAATACGTCCGGAGATCCCACAACCCGAGCAAAAACGTTGAATGGAGAGCGATAGCACAGAGGACGGATAACTTTCTGTCCTCTTTATCCCTTCTCTGTGGCGATAGTCACAGCAAATCCATTTTCATCAAGCTTAGTGTTGGAAATATCTATCGATCTTTCGATTGTTCTGTGAAATTTTTCGATTTATTTCTATGTTCGATCGAATACGGCTTGATGAAAATGGTTCCAAAGCCTTATTAGATTAGAAATGAGCCATACAAAATAATAGGCTAATAATAATTAGATTATTAACTAATTTTTGAATAGCATGTTCTGCTACTAAGCGTTACACAGCCTACATATTATGCAAGGTTATATTATAGACAATTACAAGGTTTTTAATAACCTTGCATATTATGTATTGTATGTTAAATTGGATAATTAAATTAGTCTGTCGCATCTCTCTCTTCAGCCATTTCGCCAATTACCAATTTGTAGTCCTCTTCAATCTATTTTTGGACTTTCAAAGCTTTTGATCGATCTCAGCTTCTTATTCTGTTGTACTATGATATCATGTATTTCTATTGTACATTTGATCATTGTCCAGTGTACAAAGAATAAATACATTTGATTTAGTTTTATTTGATCTCTTATCATTTTGGCTATCTAGAATCTTTGTGGAGAGGTATGTAGTTGATAGCCAAACTTCCTCAAACTCTACTACTTCGTTGATTCAACTCGTTTCCAAAGTTGACAGACCGCTGTGGTCGAAATCGGCGTCGTCGAATTGATAATTGCGATCGATATCATCTGTCCATTGCCATTAAGCGATTCGATTATGTGTGAATGTGCCGGCTTCTAGTTATCAAACTACCGCTGCTACTAGCTGGACCTTATTAACAGGACCAATTCTCCAAACAAACAAGTTAAATTCTCCTTCTCCATGTGCATAGCCAGTTGTCAATGCTTATTGGTCGAACTGTCATTCGATGATTACAGCCGCTGGACATCGAACTGATTCAGTCTGTGTTTTTACATTCCAAAATCAGCATTCCGTTTTATTTCGTTCCCGATTCGGGTTTTATCGCTTGATTTACACGTTGAAGCTTAGCCAATCTGGTTGCGGATTAAGCCTAATTGACTCTCCACAAATGCACCCGAAAGGTGGTCAATCGCATGATAAGGAAGTGCTTCTGGAGAGTTCCTGGACCCTCAATTATTTCAAACTACAGTATTTAAATAGTTTTCATTCACTGAAATGTAGAGATTCATAGTTGACGAAGGCTTTTCTAATTATAAATTGATTATTATTTTATGAATTATTCTTATTTAATGAAGGAGGAAAATTTAAATAGACATCATAAATGAATCTTCAAGATACTCAAAATTGCTAGCTACGTTTACATATTAGTAGGTATTCCAAAGTCAGTATAATATTAGTAGCACGGTGATTTATGATACATCATTGTATGGAAAAGCTCCTCTCCATCAACTATTCCTTAGAGCTTCTCTACAGTTCTCCTCTGTGTTTTCTTCCAGTTATGTAGTAATCTTTTTCTCCCCTCACGTCACATCTTATCTCTTCAATTTTGCTCCATAATCGTCGAGAAATTTGAAGTTTTCTTGTCCAGTACCAAGTTAAACATTTTCACTGCATTTCTCTATTCTAATTTGAATGAACTGATGTAGCTATCAAATTCTAGTTCAAACTAGAATTCTATACTCGTATATACAATCTAGATCTCTACCAGAACTAGGACTTAATTCTGGAAAAAACAAAGTTGATACCCATGAGAAAGTTTCTTTTTAAGTAACCAAATACTTATTTATACAACTTATTTTCAAATTCTGGTTATTCGCTATACATTTACTTGAAAGGAGATTTGTTCTAGTTTTTTTAGGTTTGATCTAGTACAGGTTTTAGAATTTACACTATCATTTGCAGTAAAAAATATGTGTGAGTGTGACAGTCTTTTTCATCTTAATTCTCAATGCTTCAGGATCATTATTGTCTGGAGAGATGAAAATTGAGATTATATTATTGAGATAACATTGCTCATAAAGTATTGCTGAAATTGATGACTTGATCATGAAATTTGTTTTATTCTGGATCTTGTAAATTATTCGTATTTGACTTTAATTGAAATGAAGTACAAATGAAAAATATCTCATCATAGATGAGAAATTGATGTAATTTCGTCTTCCAACAGCTATTGAGGCAATCCTTCATCAATAATTCCATTCGATCATTTTCAATAATACAGAATATGATACTTCAATTCAATAATGTTGAAATACAAAAATTGTAAAAATCAAGAGTCATACAAAACTTAATTTTTTTTTAAATGAATAATAATAAAGGAAGTCAAACCAATAAAATTAGCAATCATTGGACATTAATTGCAATTTATTTAAGGAATAAATTGACCAATAGAAATTTATCGACGTATCTTATGCTGAGAAATTTAACCTCTGCTATAATTTTTATACAAGAAGTTTAGTGAGTCAGCAAACGACCTTACTCTCCTATAAACATATGATACTATTCAGTCACGGCATTTGGATAACTAGCTTTAGCTAACAGTCCACATCAAACTTCCCAAGGGTAACGAACCATGCTAATGATGACCTTCACATGGTTACACGCTCCTGCTTGGAACTGAGAGCTATTTATCTTTCATTTCTCCTGTAATTGTGGGCTGAGGGCTGCTAATTCATCAATTGTAGATCATTTCGTAACCATTGAAACGATTAAAAATTGAATAGTCTCTTCACGTTTTTAGAGCAGAGGACTATTAAATGCATTTTGAATTAGATTAATCGTTTGAAATGGTTCATATAGCACAGTATTATCGGATTTTATCAATCAAAATAGCTAATATGGTTTTATTGAGGGCTTTATTAAAACAAAATAATATCTGGAGTTCAGTGTGGCTTTAGAAAGGGCAAAGCAACAATAGATGCAGTGGAGAGTCTAGTATCTGATGTTATTCAGGCCTTTGAGGACAAGTGCTTTGCCCATGTTACATTCTGTGACCTGAGCAAGGCATTTGATTGCGTCAACCACTCTGATGTGTTGGAAAAGCTGGAATATTATGGTTTCAGATACCACTTTCACTTTTTGAGTCATATTTGAAAGATAGAAAGCAAGCAGTTTATATTAATGGTGAATGGTCTGATTTGGTTGGCTTGAAATATGGGGTACCTCAGGGTTCTGTTCTCGGCCCTCTATTGTTTTTGATAAGTATCAATGACCTGCCTCACAATTTAGTGTGCAGAACAGTCCTTTATGCCGATGACACAACGTTTTTGAATATTTCGAATAATTTTTCAGAACTCTCCAATCTTGTTAACGTTTCATTAGCGGACGCAGGAGTGTGGTTCAAGGCTAATGGTTATCTTTTGAATGAAAATAAAACTGAAAATGTTATATTTAGTTTGAGACCTTATGATAATGAACTTGCTGATCATGGTGTAGTTGATAGCGTAAAGTTCTTAGGAGTTCATGTTGATCATCAGCTGACATGGGGAAAACATATAGATTATTTGAAATCAAGGCTTTCAAGAGTAGTGTATCTTATTGGTCGGCTAAAGCATTGTGTTACAACTAACTCTGTAAGGATGGCTTATTTTGCCTTTTTCCAATCTATAATAAAATATTGCTTACTTTTATGGGGTAATTCTGCTAGAATTGACGAAATACTCAAGTTACAGAAGAAGGTTGTAAGGATTATAAGCAATGCAAAGTTTTTAGATCATTGCAAGCCTTTGTTTATCAAACTGAAAATAAAAACTATTATAAACTTGTACATTTTTGAATTAGCAACATACTCTTTGAAAAAATGCCTTACATTACTCTCAATAAAGATATCCACTCACACAATACACGCTATAAGGCAAAAATGAGTTTCCAATACTGTAGATTGGAAAAATCACTTAAAAGTCATACTGTAATCAGTAAAAAGGTTTCCAATAAGTTACTTGAATGTATCTGTAAATACTGTGACAATCAAAACCTATTTTTTCAAAAATTGGATACTTGGCTTGTTCAGAATCCTTTCTACAGTGTTGAGGAGTTCTTTGAAAATGCAGACGTAAATTTTTAGGTTTAATGTAAAGAAGAAGGCTTATATCACTTTTTCTCTTATTTATTAATATAACTTATGTATATGTATGATTCTATGTACACAAATTTTATACCTACTGTGTAGCCTAATTGTTGTTGACTTTTGTAATATTATACACTGACGTTGTCGACACATGTATTTGTACATGGCAATAAAAAATATTTGATTTGATTTGTAGGCTACATGATCGTAATTAATGTATCCACATTTTTTAACAATTTGTAGGTCATAAATGACCTTCGAATTATTGACTTTTAATTACTCATTATATTTTTACGATTTATCGAATAAATTTTTCCAATGCTGAGGGAATTTTGATAAATAACATATACATCGAACTTCACCGTAAACATTTCTTAAGTGAAAAATAAGCTGATGATATGTGAGTGTCCACGAAAGCATGTTCCTGTAAAATTTTAATTATATTAAAAATAAAAGTGGAATTATGAAAACAAACAAGTTTCTTTCATTACGATAAGGTTCCATAACATCAATATTCTCTCAAAAAATTCCCTGAAAAATAAGTCTCTAAATTGTAGAATCTTCGAAATTGAACTTTTCATATAATTTTATGTAATTTGCCTTTTCAGAAGATATTTGGACTTTTTTATCAAATTTCCATGCTTAAAACACAATAATCTAATATTAATAGTACAGGTTAAATAGTAAATAGTAAATAGTTATGTCTGTCTTAACAGTTTCGAACGAATCAACCCCAATGGAATTTTGTTGCAGGTTAAAGTTCATTGCATGCTACATCAACAATCAGCACCAGGTGTTGATAAGAGCTGTCGTTACACTTGTAATTGTAGTCCCAACTTGTAATTGCCTGACTGGAATACAGTCGTTGTCCAACATGAAATAAATCATGTTGTACTTGGCTGCAGTATGTATTGGCAGCCGCCTATAAATTACTGTATGACAGGGGCCTTTGTTAAGTGCCTAATGAGTGCTAAATACTTTGTTCTGAAAATGTAAGTCAATGAGTAACAACAATACTGCAGCTACAAAGCAGTTACAAATTGCAATTTATTGGCGCGAGCTTAGTTACTTGCAGTCACGTGATATCGAGTGCGAAAAAATAAGATCCAATATAAATTTGTCAAATGAGATATTACTAGTAGAAACAATATAATAAACATTATACTAAATTGTATTTCATAAAAAATGCAAGTCGGTTATATTAGGCTTCACCAATTTTTTCATAACAAAGTTAATCTTGTGAGTCCAACATTAATGATCAACATTTTATTATCCTATCTTCGAGAGCCTGTAACAGATATTACAATAGATAAATTGTTAACAACTCTTCTCGAAGACGAAATACTTGAGAATCTCTCAATTATTGATGAAACATTTCTACAGGACTCCACATTTCAGTTACTACTCAACATTTCATGAATTCAACTTCTCCGATCCTATCAAGAAAATTGAAAAATCATTCCACTTGAGAACAACATGCTTGAATTATTTTCTCAGCAATCAATATACTGAGGTAACGGTAATTTTGTTGAAATTCCTTCATATCAATGGTTCTTATCCAACTTAAACTCTCAATTAGCTTTGAAACTGTTCAAATAATAATAATAATAACGCTCAACATAAATGAACGCGTTTTCCATTAAATTAAATCTCGTATTATATTTACCCCAACCGGTTTCTTAGTTATCCCGGTTGCTTTAAGTACTCTATATTATATGTTCCTGACTTAATAGGCTGCAGAATCCAGTTTAATCTCAATTGTTCGCTATTGGTTAATTTTATCGGTCTCTTGCCACCTATAAATGATCTTAATATTATTCTTGGAAACAAATACCAACTTTCTTTTCCTATGTTCAGTTCCGATAACACTTCAGGGCAGGCCCACCAGTTGAATATATTATCTGAACTGAAGCTCATGATAACAAAATACAGTAATATTGAAACGTTTCAACTGTTAGTATAGCAAGTGTGTGTCATTCTGTCACAACTACATCTAACTGGTGTGGCGAATCTAAGCAAAAAATTAAGATAGTCACTCATCAGCAAATAGATAAATCAATTTGCTAAATTCAGAATTTTCTACATCAGCCTCCATCAACTATCAACAGTATAATCAATACAGCCTTTGAATACAGCCTTTGTGCTTCAATCTCCATGCAAGGTATGCATGACTCTCTCTTGTTTCTCATGACTGTCCTCATTTTCCATATTCTCATCTGGCAACCCTAACCAAAGATTGTACACATCTACTTCAAAATTGAATGTATATTTGATTCTACAAGAGAAGAGTCCATGTAAGATGGATTTCTACAGATTAGTGTGTAACTTTGATACCATATCTTGATAGATAATACATATTACCTGGATTCGACTAAACTGGTGTTGTACTCGGGAATCTGAAAACAACATTCTATAAAAGAACTCCCATAAACTTATCGCTAGTTAGTCGTGCACGGGCTGTTTTCATAAAGTAGGAGGAGATATAAACATTGATTATGCCTGTGAAATTCTCACTCACTCGATAGTTTCAGACCTTGTTCGAGTACATTTGCTTACAAACTCGTTAATTTTGTATCCTAAGCTCTTCTGAGTTGGATTGGGATGGAGTTTACAACAAGAGGATGGCCTTGACCTCTATTCGGACAAGCTGTTTGGCGCCAGGCACCAGTGACCACAGAATTATTTGATATTATCTGTATTATGTGGTCGCTGTCAAGCACCCACCTCTGACGTAACGCCACTAAATATATCTATTTATTTTCAAATTGTATATTCAGGTTGTGACTTGACATTGTTAATATATCTAGTTATTTTCAAATGATATATTCAGATGGCGCCAGTATATACAATCAAACGTTCTCTACCAGCAGCCTGTCATTACGATAAGCGCACGAATAATTGGACCGCCGGGCCGTCCGGGTCCGAGCCCGGACCTAGTCCGACCAATTCCCCCGCACCGGCAAGGACGCACTTCCTTTTTCGGAAAGGTTACAAACGAGAGAACGCTCGCTCATGTCTGACTTGTACAAGTCAAGTGGTGCAGAAGGTTCTTGCTTGTTGGAATTTCTGCGCTGCTAGCTCAATCGTTGCAAAAAAGCCTTGCTTCTTATAGTAATATAATTTTATCATGGATTAGAAGAAACTTAAAAATTCAAAATTATTAAAGTGAAGGGAGGAGAATCATACTCGAATTTCAAATCTCGGTGAATTGATCTCTCCACATTTACCATCGAACTATGAGCACCCCAAAGATTGAAATTTGAAATACTAGGTGTTTGAATGAATTTTATTCAGAGGAAATTATACAAAGGTATTTCAAAGAAGAAAAAGCGTCAGCTTTGGAAGGATTTGTTGAAGTAGCTTTATTGAGGATCCTTTCTCCATTATCTAATATTCAACCAAGCTGCCAATACCGAATCGGATTTTTCATTCATAAAACTAATGATCTCTAAAGACTACTCAAAACAAATAAGGCTTTTGAAAAAATGAAAAACGTCACAATTATCTACATCGGTCTCAAAATCTACATAGATCAAAAGAGAAGTAAGATAAGATAAGATAAGACCCTGTCCGCTAGCACTGCCTGGTCAGGGTTCGAAACCCTGTAGGCATGCCTGTTTTTCACCTCATTAATCACCTTTGCACTCATTATCTATTGCCCACGCACAAGCTGACATGCTTATGTGGGCATCATCCGCAAAAAAGATGTGTAAGTTAATAGACCATGAAATTCAAAATGAAGCATTAACGTGGATCTTGGATCCCAATTGTTTGTCACAACAAAGATTTATCTAGTCAACTTTTGATAAGTGTGATATTCCAAGAAAAACATTATAAGCGCACATCATTGGCTTGTTTGAATTGAGCTGTGATTGATAAGTATGTAAACTGTAGTACAGTTCAATACTTGAAATAAGAATATGGATACAGCAAAAAATCAATGTATCCATGAGTATTCTTGTTTGTTAATCAAACGATGTGAAAGTGAGAAAATAATTAATCACGTCAACCGTAGTAGAATCCAATTACACGGTGGATGGATATGATGTCGGTGGAGAGCTATACGCATGTTGGACTTAATGATGACGAAATGCGATAGAGGTGTCAGGTGGAGCTGGAAGCTGCAAGCTGAGAACTGATAGCTGATAGCTTGCAGAGCGGAGCACATCGTTGGGAGCCACAGCTAAATAACCACAAGTGCTGGGTCGTGGTCGGCTGATGATGTGATGATATTGATTGTGAGCTGACAGTTATGTAGCCGCGTAAATTCTTGTTTGAAATATACTCGTGAATGGTATTGAATTCGAGTGGCAGTATAATACAGTAGTATATTATGTACCACATAAGACACTATTACTGGTGTATTCAATTTCACAAAGAGTCCACAGGATATGTAACTATACTCTATATACAGATATGACAAAATAGTGCAATCGTTTCAGTGTGATCGAGGCGTGTAAAGTGAAATATTCACTCTTGTATATGTTACTTCTCTTCAAATTGCTTCTATTCTTCTTTTCTCAGATTATTTCCTATTTAAATCTACTGTTCTGTGTTCACATCGGAGAAAATTCTCTTTCATATCACAATTTCATGCTTTTAATTGCATGCTTTTCACTTCTTCCCAGTCCTCCTGTGTTCTTCCTAGTCACATAGTGCCCTGTGCTTCACCTACTTCTTCTTTCTCAGGGCCCTCGCGTGGTTTTTTGGCGCCCTGTGCGAGATTTTGGCATGCCAAAGCAAATTGAAGATATCAGCCATTTTTACTGCTCTACCCAACTTTCTTGAATAACATTCGAAATAGTTCAGAATTCAGCCAGCAGATAGCAGTAGCAATAGGGTGACTTGCTTCGACTTCCATTAGACACGCCTCCAAGCTCCGCCTACCATCAAAATGGCCGAAAACATTTCTTAGAAAAGTTTCCAAAATCAACCAGTAGATGGCAGCAGTTGACTGGTGATGATTCAGTTTTTACTTGAACACGCCTTCATGCCCCGCCTGCTCTTTTCTTATTGGTTGACAGTGTTTCGTGAGCTCTGTCTTAGAAAATGGCTGCTAGCAAGAAAATGATGGATAGTGTATCATACACAGAAAATTACTCTGATTTACTATTGACGATCTTGAGCTAATATAATATTCATTCATGTATTCAGGCTGGTAAGATTCTATCAAGTTAGTATTTGAAGAATTTATTTATAGGATTTAGACTCAGTTTTACTTTTATCGTGTAACTTGGGCTAGTACTAGACTTTAATAGTTTTATGCTGTTGCTGGATAAAATGAGATAGAAATATGATTTTGCACTCCCATCTTATACTCATTAATTCTATTTTTCATACGATGAATATAATGGAATAGAACCCAAACTATTCATGATCTAATACCGACCTCTTGCCAGAAAAAAGTTTGAAAAACTACAACAATTTGGTCAAAATATTAGGGAGAAGTTTTTATCGGAAACTGGTGATTGGTCGACACAGTGTAAGCTGATTGTCAGCCAACAATAGAATTATTTTGATAGCACAATTGAAATTTTTGAAATTCCCGTTTTGCATCAGCCGCCGCGACGCCTCCTTGGCCGTGGCGCCCTGTGCGGCACACCCCACGCGAGAGCCCTGTTCTCCCTCATTATTCTTTTCTTCACTTCTCATTATTTCTAATTTTTATTTTTTCCCTCTTCTCTTCCTGCTATTCTTTTCCCTTCCTTTCGTTGCTAATTCCTTTCTCAACGTGCCTATACTTCCCAACTCCTTACTTTCCACTCCTTTTTCCAAATATCCTTATTCTTCTTTTTTTCACCAGCCTTGTACTTTAATTTTCCTCTTAAGAAATATCACTTTACCCGTGATAATTTCATTTTCGTTCTTTTTCCCCATTCTTCTTTCCTTCCTACCTCCATATTCGTCCTCTCATCTAGCTACCACTTCTCAATTTCTCTTACATTTTTTGCTAAAGTTTTAGTTTTCTTCTCAAGTTCCTACTCCCTTCCATCCTTAATTTTGTTACTTATTCTCTCCCTTATTTTTCACTTCTATTTTCCTTCTTCTCATTCCTACTTTTCCTTTATCCTCCTTTTCTTTCCCCTCATAATAAGCTATTTTTCTCCTCCTCCTCCTCCTCTTTCTCCACCTACTTCTTCCTAATTTTTCAACTTCTTCCGCTCTCCTCATATTCATATTTTCTTATACTTATAAATTTACTTCTTTCCCTTCTCTTCTCACACCTTCCCTCATCTTTCTCTTCTTCTTGCTTCTCCTCCCATTTCTCCACCTAATCTTTCTTCTTCTCCTCCACCTCCTCCTCCTACTCAACTCTTCCTAAATTTTCAACTTCTTCCGCTCTCCTCAAATTTTATATCCTTCTTATCATTCCTTTCCCACCATTATCCATTTACAGAACTTCTTTCCCATCTCATCTCACCCCTCCTCTCATCATGCTCTGCGTCTTTCTCCTCCTCCTCCTCCTCCTCCTCCTCCTCCTCCTCCCCCCTCTCCTCATCCACCTCCTCCTCCTCATCCTCCTCCTCCTCCTCCTTTTTCCATTCTTCCTTCTTTGTTTTCTTCTTTCATTTCTTCATCTTTCCCTCATCACTCTTCATCTCTCTGATAGAATGTGAAACGGAGAGAAATACAAGTGTGCTAGTGAGAACTGCGAGAAGTTACTCGTGTTTCTTGTGCTGGCTCATTAGGATCGTTCAGAGTGTTGTCATCTCAGTGCGAAATGACAGCCACCTGTTGATAAGCGAGCTTGTCCGAGGACTGTTTCTAGCGAAAGAAGGAACGCTCGTGTGTACTAAATGATATTAGTATTAGATAAATATGTTAGAAACAGGATATCGGCATTATTTTCTCACAGTAGCTAAATAATACATTTAGTAGATTTATAGGCTAGCCGCTTGGGCTACTACAGTATAACTATCGCAGGAATATAAAGCTTCCTCTTCATTGACTATAGTAAATACAAGGAGAGCTAGTTTCTACAGAAGTCTATAGCTATAAGTTTAGAAGTTAGCGCTATACAAAATAGAATCATCCTTTTTCCAAATAATATGTTTCATTACTTCATTTTTTCATTCATTCATTTCACAGAAACAAGTAAACTTATTGGTTAAAAACACAGACTATTGTCCAAAACGTCTTCATAACAAATTTTGATTAATAAGTTCGAAACTAGGTTATATTCTTTTGTAGCACTTCAATCAAGAATTCACTTCATTTTCTCATATGTTTTGTACCTTTCCTGCCTCACCTCCTTCTTCTCCTTCTATTTTTTCCTCTCCTATTTATCAAACTCGTGTACTTAAAAGAATGATCTCTATCCTTTACAATCAGCAATTATTCTAATTCTTCAACATTTTCTCTAAAATTTCTCTTTATTAATCCATCCATTCTTTCTTCCGTGATTCGTGCTCTTGTCTTTCAATTTCTCTATTTTCCAATATTTGTCATTTCTTGTTCTTCCTCAACATTCTCTTCTTGATGACCATTTTTTGTAATGTTTTGCTTTATATCTCGATTGTAAAGCTCATTTGAATGAAATTATTTACTATTATTGCAATGTTTTACTACAATACTACAATGTAACCCACCAATATCAATCAACTCAAGGCTAAACAAAACAGAAGAAAAAGAAACTTTGTAAAGCTCTGAATGAGTTCAAAAGTTCTGAATACCGTTCCAATTAATCTAAGACCAGTCAAGTCTTACATTATACAATTTGTGTGACTTCATTCACCATTACTTGTAAAATCAATTGGTGAATTGGGAATAGGAAAGTATCCCAATACATCTATCCAATCCTAATGTGTTTTACAGTATCGTTTTAATGTATTTCGATGGAGTCTTGATACTCTATTCAAAGCCTCTTATTTGAAAATAAAAGTACCCAATTAAAAAGAAATGAACAAAAAGTCAAGAAGACATTTTAAAAGCCTGCTGGTGACGTACACTTTTCCATTTACGTTAGGTCTTATAACAATGAAGGAATTGAATGCGTCAGTGCTATTTCTGACTGTGGAACATATGTATCGTGGGCTTTTGGAATGTCGTGTTCCATTATTGTTCATGAGTTTAAAATCTGTACCATATTAGGTTACATTGTCACTGTATATTGAATATACCAGTTTGATTTTACAATGCGAACATTGAATACACCTCCACTGTTCCTGTAAGGCTTAGATTTTCTCCCAAGATAGCTGGCTAATTTACTTCTACCAGATCAGGCATGAATTGCTGGCTTATTAATTGATTAAATCTTGGGTGTCAGTCGATTAGAGCAGCATTTTAGGTATCAGCTCAAGCTGGTTTACTCTCTTTAACTGCAATCAACACCTGTGAGTTCTAAGGACATGATTACATCCAATGAAAGCACAGTCTGATAGGTTCTTAAATTGTTAATTTACGCCTACTAGACATCAGTGGAATTATTCTCAACTTGCATTGAGTGTCAAGAATGTGAAATCTCATCCATATATTTTCTTTAAATGTCTGATACTAAAGATAGATAGAAAAGATATTTATCAATTATAAATATCCTATTCCAGGCATTTATGATCGATCTAATTTTACGAGCATTGTATTATAATCCCCGTCCCCGGGTATATAACGTAAGAAGTGAATAGAATTCTTAGATGATACAAAACCTTCAACTCTTTCAAATTAGTATGAGCCACAAATTCAAACATTTAGAGAAGCTTTTTCTAGAACTTCGTCATTATCTAAAACTAGATGAATAAATATCATTATAGATATTTGGTTTTCGAACAATCAATAATGTTGAAACCGAACTTCTAAATAAATGCCACAATGCCAGGTCCTATCTACATAAAGAAAACTACATAAAGAAAACAGAATTCTTTCACAACCAGAAGCAATGTACTGCATTCTTCACCCAGGAGCTGCTACCATCTACCGGCCGATTCGGAAAGTCAGTCGTCATCGATATCAGTGAATAAGAAGACAAATAATTTTACTCATCTTTCCATATTCACTGTCGGCAACTTTTCGTAGTTGTTCGCTCTCGGACAATCTCAAATTATTGTTTTCTAATTCGCTATTGCATTATCTATTTAATAAAATCTAAAAAATATGTTGCCAAACGAAATAAAAATTTTTGTTACTACTGGTGGATCATCAGTAAAAAACTTGGAAGTCGTAATTCTCCCAGTAAATACAACCACAGTACCTACTCGTACATCATTTTTGGTAACTTACTGTACTTCCGAGATTATTTTACTGCTTATAACTATACGTTAAATACGATTTCTACTACATATTTAATTCTGAGTAGACTGTCAGTTTATCAGTCAGATTGGTCCTTTGCTCACATTCTTTACTTCGTTTTATCACTGCATCCTTCTTACTTCATTCATATGTGTCCTTTATCTCTCTTCCATTGATATTGTGTTTTATCTTTTTCTTATTTTTACTTTATGGTAAATGGTTTCCCTCTACTTTCCTCCATCTTTCTTTCTTCTGATAGAATTCCCAGATTTTCTTTCCATGTGTAATTCATGTTCAGTTCCAAACAATCTCAGTAAGTAATTAAATTATCAGTGAATTATAGTCTGTCCAAGAAGACATTCTGGCAAGATGGGGAGAATGACTCAAGCTCAGTCAATATTGGTTCAAAAATGATGAATTTGATATAAAAATTGTTGACCAGAATGTTTTCTACAATTTTGAGAACGAGTTGGAGTCATTTTCCCACCTGGCAGTATAAGACTAAACTTGGAGAATTTCAGAAGCAATAATTAGTTTTTGAAATCTGTTAACTCTGACATGGAATGATAAATTCAGTTAAAATATAGAAAAGACTCTGACATGAAAAGATAAACTCAGTTGAAACTAATTACTGTTCATTCATTTAATTAATATAATCATTAATAATTACATAATCATTTAATTAATTTTTAACCCTACTTATCCTGATATGGAAGGTGTGTGAGTTGAACTAGCTAATCTCACCTTGGCGCCAAATTTAAATACGATGACGTATATCAATTTCAATGTTTATCATTAGGTCTTATCGTTAAACTATATCTGAAATTACAGATTGTCAAAACCATTCGATTAAGCGAGTGAGTGAGCTTTGAATATAAACAATCCTTTTAAGCTAGGACTACACCACTTCAACATTAATCAGGAGAAATCAGATCGCCGTGTTTGAAATACTCGTAATTAAAGGAGAGGGTTCACACCGACGACCTTGTGATATAGCACACCCTTCACACTGTTATGATTCAGCCAAGCCAGAAGTTGTAATTAGACTGTCAGAAGGTCTTGCAAGCGACGCCGCTGTCAGGGAGTTCAAATCCGACCAATCAGAATGTAATAATCGAATCGACTGACTTCCTCAACCTGTACCTGCAACAAACAAGAACCAGTCGCAAAGGAGACCATTTGGTCAGCTTATTATTCGGGCTCTAAATGATTGCAATTTCTTGCGTACCAATTTAATTTATATAATTTCGGAATCACTTGCTCAATTAGACAGATAGCCGGCTATTATACTGATTTTCTTTTGATCGAATGCTTGAAGTTGTTTCTTTCCTCCTGGCTGTTTACGGAGCATCATCTTGAAGTATTAATTCATCACTGATTGCTATTTTGTATATTGAATTGTCTGTTATTGTGTAGCCAGAAGGTAAGCGGAATTGCAGTTGAACCCAAAATGATTCACAAAAAATCTAGAACTGCTCCTAAAATATTTTATATCTTGTAATACAGGAGAGCTTTCAATGGAATCCACTCATAGAACAGGCTCACATTGGGCTTAGGAGTCTATAAAAATTGTTAAATTTAATTAATCCACTTCAGGTAATCATGAAACAAGCCTCCGGAAATTATAAAAACAATAAAATTATCATACATCTCATCATTAAAACTTGAGACCTAGAACTTATGCTAGTAGAAGATATCAACTGCATTTTCTAAATTCTGAAAGTTGAAAGGAGTTTCAACTTCTTAGAATACATTTCACCGAAGAATGGATAACTATGAAACAACCGAGACCGTTATCTAAACTTCGGAACTTTGAATATCTAGGATATATCTTATTGTTTAAATACTCATTCAACTTTATTGTGATTATCTTTTTTTTTAGTGCAACCGAGACCGTGAACTTGATTCCGCAAAAAATGTTATCAAAATCAACCGCATTAAGATATCGTCATTTGACGGAACCAGAGCACCGTTGATTGCGTCATTTTACGGTGGTCAAGTCTAATTCACTCTTGTTCATTAGACTGATAGTTTCGTAGTACAGATGAATATTTTGAAGTTGACGTGTAACTAATTAAGGACACTGTTTCTCCCAACAACTGAAACTGAAAAACAAGCAATATCGTATTTTTATTCCAAATATCAATATTGAATCATGCATATTTTACAATAAACAAAATAATTGATAAATTTCACGACTCAACAATAATGACCATTACGTTTGCCAATAAATATCAATTAATGTCAAAACGACTGATGATATCATGTATTTATTGGCTTAGATGACTGATTTATGAGTTCAATCATGGTCTTTCTTTTCAAAATAGATCAGTATTTGTACTGTAGGTCATCTTCGAATGAGGAAATGTAGTAATTGAGTAGCAAAGTATTCATCAGTACATAAAGTCTGCTTTGTTCGAAGATCGAACAAAACTGTCGTATATAAATAATGAAATGTGAATTAATAAAGATTATTTTGTTGTTTAAAAGTTCATGAGAAGTGATATCCAAAAGTTTATAGCGAATAAAGTTTCAAGGTTGAGGTTGTACATATACTGTACAGCACTTTATGTTTGTGAATATATTATTCCTTGTGCATTGTGATCTCATAAGCAACAGTTGTAAATAATTGCTATTTGTCTATGGTACGATAAGTAAGTAGTGTCGTCAGTGTCGTGTTGGCAGTGAACTCACTCCCATTGTAACAGCTGAAACAATTTCTTGTTCACGTACCTCACGGTTTTCATTCAGTTCAAGCTTTGCTCAGTGGTAGGTAACCCATTTCTAAGAACAATAACATGGGCTACACAGGTTGATACCAACGCTTCGCGTTTTTGGATCGAAAATTTCGAGTCTCATCGGGATTAGACTAGATGGTTCGAAAAGTGCCTGGTGATTTTATAGTTTAGTACCTATGAAAAACTCGTGTTGGGAGATATCTTCATCTTGAATAAAAGGTGGGCTTATCTTGATACACTTTATTTTTTTGATCTTTCAATTGAAGATGAGATTTCAATGTAATATGTATTTTTTGAATAGTAATTCTCATCCTAAGGTAAAAAGCTACTTCCTGTTGAATTTTAGTTTCATTTTATCCTATTTTTACCATTTCAAATACCTGAGACTGTTATTTTTACAATACAGTATTATTGAGATGAGATTCTCATTCAACCTTTATTCATAGATCGTTATCTATTTTTCTTTATTTTATTACAATCTGAACTTTGATTACTCATTGATGAAAGATAAAATCAAACTCTATCAATTTAATGACGATTATTTTCCACCTCCCAGGTGGAATTTCTAATCAAGAAGTTGTAATGCTGTAGACCTGTAGTTAGAAAATCCGTGTTTGACTATTTGTTTCTGATTTACATACAAGAAACATGTTGAAAAATAAATGAAAATCAAATACCCTTTTAAAAAACTTTAAAATGATTAAAACACAGACATGTTTCGGCACATTAGGCCATTATCAATGTGGATAAAATAATAATGAAATAAGTAAACATTTAAAAGGGTGTTTGATTTTCATTTATTTTTCAATTATTTTAAACAGTCCTAAGTTTTAAAGTTCAGTTTTCAAAAAACATGTTACATGTTATCTAATTGATAACATATTCATAACATGTCATAAGGATATTTTTTAATTGTGTGAATCCATTCACATTGATTTCATCGAACCGAAACTTATTAGTATTTCCAAAGTTGAAATCCAGGAATCCTTCTTCCTACACAATGGGAGAAGCACAGAACCTTGTTTGCAATTTATTATTGAATCTTCTGCAGATTTATCCAAGATTTCTTATGTTGGTTACATTCAACCCACTTCACATTGTAGAGAAAAACGAAAACATCTCATATGTTATTACTGAGGCAAACAAGCAACAGCTTTTATTGTACTCATCCACATTCTCCTATTGTCTCATATTAGAATGTCAAGCTATTTATACTGAACTTTATAATTTTCTTAAACCATGTGAACATACTATGTGGGAATCGAAACGTACACAATTATACCTACACACTACACTAGTGTGCTTAAAACTACAATGAAATTTAACTCCGTTTCAGTTTTGTATGTTATTTATTTGAAAAGAGTAGGCGCTCCCAGTTTTCAGCTAGGCGTTGAACTTTTCTCCAAGATCTCTTATCGGTGATTTCTAGCCGATAAAATAATGTTCGCCAGCTGAAGCTTTGAATTGCCCCGCTGCGTGTCTCAAAAGCAATTTATCTGTCTAACAAGGTGTTAAATAAATTACTGTAATTAAGGGACCGCAGTACTAGTGCGATTGGGGACTGGTTCGATTTCTGATTAGGAACTAGTTAGATCCTAGATTAGATAAAAGTGCAACGGTTATCTTCGGCATTAGGTTGATTTCATCTCAGACGATAACTAACTGTGAGCATGTTAGTGAATTAATGACGCATTTGTTGTTGTACCTAGTAGCTGCGGAAGATCTAACTAGTAGTATCGATTCAATTCAAATACAAATCAAACACCTATTGAAGGCTACTGATCTATTGTTCTCAAATTCGTCTCGATTCAAATTGAACAAACACTAATGATCGCTTGTTCTCAAAAAATATTTGTTCCTGAATACTTGTACGAGTATGTAACAGCATAGAGGAATAATATAAGTTATATCATTTATATAAATGATAGTATACCTCCAATTAGTACCATTATACCATTAGTACCTTCAATTTTCTTTTCTTTATGAGTTCTGAGGGATATTGATTTCATTATTTGAAATCTTGTAACAATTATTAATAAATTACTACTACTATTATTCGATCAAATATTGTTTTTCTCGCAACAATAGATTTTAAATTTCTATGTGAATTTTCTATTGAACCTGTCTTAGTTTTAATCTTTTTAGAATTTGAGTTTCAATGGATATTATGCTTTATAGTATGTATCCTATTTTTCTCTATTTATTTTATTCAATGTTGGACGCTCTCATCCATCTAGCCACTGTGCCGTGAGTGGATGCACGAATATGAGTAGGATGCACAGACATTTGCTTCGATATTAAGGCGTAGTGATACACGATTTGTCCAAAATGGAAATTGTTATACGACTTTACTATTTCGGTGCAGGTAACATCACGTTTTCAAGAATCTGGGTTCCCCGTGTATTCGAGTATCCATGAACTACCAATCATCAATTCTGGTAGTATATCAATAATAGGCTACAGATAATATTTTTTGTACTAATAGTGTCATGAGTCTCTTTATACTATATCCTAGAATAGGAGACACAAGAAACAAAGTTTTTGCGTGTTTGTGTGACTGTGCGTTTTAGTAGGCCTATGGTGTGCTTACCTTAGCCACGGCCACGACAAACCATAACCAATACAACAATACAAGACATAGCATAGACAAGTCATAGCATTGGCAAAGCGTATGTGTGCGTAATTTTTTCTCAGGACTGTGTCGTTCGTTGCTATGTATGGTTTGTCATCGCAACATAACAGTCACCCTGGATCCCTGGATGGATCTGTTTACTTTGTCTCAAGTTCAGTGGCGTAACTAAGCCATGAAGCGCCCCCCCGCGAGCCGAGTGAGTGCGCCCTTCATATCCCTCCCCAAGATACGAACCGGAAAAAACTCATTAAAGTTACTTTTTTTGTTTTTGCATGTGTTAATGTACAGTAATAACGTGATCTCGACAGTAGCCTTTCTTTGATAGATTAAATGATGGTAAAGGTCGGAAACAGTTAGGCCTACTTCAACTACTACAGTATCCTAAAAGGAACTGAAAGTAGAAAGAAATTGAGTTTACAATTTGTAAAATGATTAATATTGTTAAATAATAGGCTATGAATATATTATAGCCCATAATATATTAGGCTATACAGAACTAAAATTTACACCTGATATTTGGGTTTGAGCTATGCAGTAAACGTACTATAATTTAATGGGCTTATAATGAAAAGAACTTGTAGACTCGTGTTTAGCTAATATTTATTTATTACAAACAAAAATGTTACATAAAAACTACAAACTGTTTACTGTGTAGATCAAAGAGCTATCACCAATTGGTCAATCCTCTTCTTTTTTTTTGTCCTCGGCTCACCAGCCCACGAAGGACCAGCTGGTTGCCAGTTTCATATCCATCCATTTCTTTTCTTATCTCTGCTTTTACAAAATATTTAGCAAGTTCGTCTAGAATTTTATTTATTATTTATTGTTACAGTTTCTACTTGATTAATAGCACTAGCAAGATTAATAGTACTATAAACAGTACAGGACTGAGGAGAGAAGAGAGGTGATGGGTGATTAACGAGTCCATTCTATCACAATTAATTATATTCTGTCTTGTTTATCATATCATAAAAGTTGGATCAGGGGGAAAAGTTTTAAGAACACTGTACTCTAGGACTTTATTTTCTAGAGTTTCTAGCCATATAATTAATTTAAATTCAAAGCACCATGGTCAATAATTATTTTCTAATGCACTAGCTGACTACAACATTTCTTTCATTATTCATAAAAAACTTGAAAATTTTGAGCCACAATAAACACACTAACTAGTTAACCCGTTGCTATGACGATATAACGATTATTCATTTATTATGTTTATGAATTTTTGGCCTTAGTTTCTGGGCACTAGACTCGAGAGCAAAAGTAGATCGATTATATGAAGAAGGATCTCAGTATTGAAGGGGCCCATCCAAGCTCACATGGGATAAGGGGCGCTTACTCAGAGGCCTTGAAAGTAGGGAAAAATCTGTCGAATTTATCGTATTCATGTATTAATGAAATAAATTACAATGAACTTGTTAGGGTAGAAATACAGACGATGAAATTAAAAACAGACTCCAAAATTTCAATAAATAGTGTTTGTGTTTGTGTTTGTGTTTCCTCAATCACTATCACTATTCACAAATTTTCCAACTCCAAAATTTAAACTATTGAGCTACAAAATTAAAACAAGCTTGAATGATATATAAAAAAATTTAAAAATATAAATTCATTAGAAAATTATTCAATTATTATCAATTTTGAAAATTGAATTTTAAAAAAATATCAATTTTTTACAGCCAATTACATTTTAATGTTGCGCCCCTCAGAAGCCTGCGCCCCCCCCCCGCACTGCGGGGGCTGCGGGGGTGCTATTTACGCCACTGCTCAAGTTATTGTGAATTGAGGCATTATTCTGCAGTATCATAACTCATTCACAATAACTCGAGACAAAGTAAACAAGAACTGCAGACAAGAACTTGAGACCTGAAACAAGAACTGCAAAGTCATAACTTGTACATTTGTACCTCAATTGACAAACCATATGTATGACAAACCATACATAGCAACGAACGACACATTGTTATGTGATAAAGTCCGTTCTTCTTTTTTTCTGTTGTAGCCAATTATTACCATTAAAATTTCATCTCTTTTGTAGCAGTTTTCGTTTGATTAATAAGTGACTGTTGTGTGTTGCAGCCGGACTACTACCACCACGGTCCTGGGTTCGTGGCGCACCGCGAGGGCCACCGCTATCGGCTGGAGATAGAGCAGGCGCGACTCGACTACACCGGCGCCTATGCCATCATCGCACGCAACAAGCATGGTGAGGCGCGCGCTCTAGTCTCACTACAGATTTACGCCAGGGGTACGTTACAAACAGTTTATATTCCCATCAAAGTTTTAAAGACATGTTGTGATGTAATTACTGAGCCCCTAGCTTTTATTTTGAATAATGCCTTTCAGAGTGGTGTGTTTCCTGACGCATTGAAAATTGCCAAGGTAATTCCTTTATTCAAGAAGGGTAAAAGAACGGACATGAAGAATTATAGGCCCATTTCTGTGCTGCCAGTCTTATCCAAGATTTTTGAAAAGGTGATTCATGACAGAATTATTGACTACCTACATAAATTCAATTTATTGAGTAATTGCCAAAATGGGTTTGTTAGAGGTAAATCTACTATCACAGCAGCAACTAGATTCATTGAGAGTGTGATTGAGGCTATAGACAAGGGAGAAGTGGCCATGGGTGTTTTGCTCGACTTATCACGTGCTTTTGATAGTGTTGATAAGGGAATACTCTTAAACAAACTGCATTTTCTTGGTATGAGGGGTAATTTGTGTAATTTAATAGAGTCCTACATGTCAGATAGAATGCAATATGTTAGTGTAAGGACGGGGGGTAAAGTTGTAGATTCCGAGAGATTGTATATATCAAGAGGTGTCCCTCAAGGCTCTATACTCGGCCCTCTACTGTTTGTGTTGTACATTAATGATTTACAGTCATCTGTTTCTGATAATTGTGATATTACATTGTATGCCGACGACACAACTTTGCTGCTTCATGGCAATAGTATAAACCAGCTGGAGCAGAAAGCAAATTTGTCTACCAATGAGGTTGTGCAGTTTTATAATGTGCTCTCTCTGTTAATCCCGTTAAGAGCTTTGCAATCCAATTCATTTCAAGAAAAATGTTCCCTTTTGAGCCAGTAGTCATGATAGGTGATAATGTTATTGAAAATGCTAATGCTGTGAACTTGCTTGGTTTGACTGTGGATGTTAGATTGTCTTGGAATGAGCATGTTGATAGAGTAGCTTGTAAGATTAGTAAAGGTCTCTTTGTATTAAGGTATATGGTCAGATTTGTGAATAAAGATATTGCTAGGTGTGTGTACTTCTCCCTCATTTACACTCACCTAGTGTATGGTGTAGAACTTTGGGGAAGTATATCTGGTGTAAACTATCAGAAATTATTCATTTTACAAAAACGTGCAGTAAGGTATTTGGCAGGTCTGGATTATTATCAATCGTGCAGAAATACATTTAAAGAACATAAATTACTCACTTTCCCATGTATCTATATCTATAGAGTAGTGTTATTTATTTATAATAAGATCAATTCATTGAAGAAGAATTGCGATGTACATGGATATTCTACCCGCGGAAATAGAAACCCTTTTATACATCACCATAAATTGAAATTCTCTGATAAAAGTCCTACTGTATTTGGTATGAGACTTTTAAGAAAGTTGCCAAAATGTCTGTTTACCGCTCCTAGAAATTTTAAGCATGAACTATATAGGTATTTAGTAAATAAGGAATATTATAGTATAGATGAATTTTTAAACGATACTTGACTTCTGTGTATGACTAAAATTTTTACCATGTTGTTATGTGCTAACTTTTAATTAACCTACATTGTTGTTCTTGATGTTTTTGACTTGGCCTGAGTGTTATGATGTTATGTTTGGCTCAATAAAGTGAATTTTGAATTTTATAATATTGTAATTGACATGTCTGAACTCTGAACATCATTAATGCCAGATAAAACATGGATAAACAATTCACTGGCGGCTCGTGCCCACAAACCAGGTGAAGTGCTGTACATTTAAAGATACGGACACTTAACCTGTTTTGTGATAAACATTATTGTCTCATCATAAAACATAATCACGCTCAGGCAAAACAGACATAATTTGAGCGATTTGAATTTGAATTTGATTGAAATGTAATGTTAAGATTCGCCGCTAGAACGCTATTGATTGGTATAGTTTCTGAAAACTTCAAGTGTCATAGTGCTGTGCCTATTGATGTAAAGCGCTCCATTAGTCATTAGTCCATCACAGTCGCACCATAGAGGATAGAGGAGCTTTACATTCTAATCATCTTTGGTTGCACAATACACGATTTTTTCCGTCATTATAAATCTGCTAGTTTATACAGAATTTTTGTTAGCCAAGTTGGAATCAATCAAGTAGAATTCATAAGTAGTACAGCATAAAATTATGGTGTTTAATACCAGACTGATGAATGGCCGCTAGAACGCTGTATGGATTGGTGTAATTGTTTCTACTGAGAAACAGTTGCTTGGCAAGTTTAACATCAGCCTGAACCTATTTCTGATAGAATAATAAAAAAACAGCAAAAACCAAGAATCAATGTGAAAAGCAACAAGAATAGCTTGTAGAGAATAGATTCCCTCATAGAAAATCTGGAAACGTTAGCGGCTTGTAATTGGTGGAGTGCAAATGCTCATTACTGGTCGGAGGCGTGGCCAAGCCTTGTTATGGGAGAGGTTTCCCCTCCCAAAAGGATTGGCCACGCCTCCTTGCCACTAGACTCACCTACGTCTCAACCAATTGGAAGCGTTTAACTCAGCGTAGGACATTTGAACTATTCCTTGTATGATGGAAGTATACCATTGATGGAAGTTGATTGAAATGGCGTATCTCATATCCCACATATTCAATACATCTACATTGTATATCACTACACTAATATTATTTTATAATTCTATTCTGAATAAATGAACATATCAGAATATTACTGTAGATTAATATTAACATTTACATGAATTCAATGAATTAATTACGGAACATTTTGTAACACACACACTTGTGAACTAGTAAGCAGTTGACAAAAAATTCCAATTAATAGAGATGAATATTAATATTTAATACTGTACAATTAAAATCTCAGATCGATTGTTTCTACGGAAATCATGATCAAAGCATTAATCTCCAGAACTCCACTATCTTCTCACTTGCGACTGTATTCCAATAGCAAATACCATTCCAATAGACAATAGTATTTTTCATAAAAGGACAAAATAATCTAGAGAAGCCGATTCCAAAAAAGTAGAACGTGCCACACTCGTAGAATTCAATCGCTATAAATAGTAGTTGGATCATTTATCAAGCCAACGAGGCCAGCCCACTTATTCATGCAAAGAACAATAGCTGCTGGCCTATGTCAATACAAAGGCTTATATAGACATTTTTACGTCAATAAATAGTTATAAAATAGTTGCTGGTTTTTGTCAGTACCTATATAGGTAACTCATAAAATATAGCAATACTCATGAAAGTTTCTACATAGGATAGGAATAGCTCCTGGTCCAATCAGAGAGAATATAATTAACTATTAATTTCTATTCTATCTGGGTCCAATATCATTTATTGCATGGCTATCACAGCCATACAGCCTATATTAATATAGTTAATTCGGATTATAGATAATCAATATAGTACATTTATAGTAAAACAATAAAAGGGAAAAGTTTGCTCCTGGTATGTGTTATTATAACATCAGTTATGAACAGATATATGATATTCATGTTCGACTGTGGAGAAAACATTGATTAAATACATGTAACGATACAAATGAAGGTATAGAAAAAGCTGCTGGTATATGTCAATACAGACATATACAGTTGATTTAAAAGTAGGTATTGATTGTAAGTACCGTAGGTATAGAATGGATTATAATGTATGTATTGATGATAAAAATTAATTGAAAGTGACTAGGCCAATACTCATAGGAGCAGTGAGGAGGTGTAGCCTGTCCAAGCAAAGAAGACCCTCTGGCAAGATGGGATGATGACTCCAGCTTGGTCAATATTTGTTCAAGAATTATAAATGTGGTCTTAGTAGTAGATTGAATTGTTTCCTACAATTTGAGATCAAATTGATAATTTTTAAACAAAAATTGACCTAGCTTGAGTCATATTCCCTTTTTGCCAGAGGATCTTTGCTTGAACAGACATTATACATAGTTTCAGCAGCTGTAGGCTAGAACCGTTTTCTAGCATCGGATTCCGTGACATATCGGAATTGTTCATTCTGCAAACAGCCCGGCTGTATCTAAATTCGCCATATTCAGCCGTTAAGGATCAGGTCGACCATAGATAATGTCAACTGAGTAGAGGGGCTTATGGACATGAGCGCCGTATCACAGACGTTGTTTATGATTACCGACCGTTTAAATGATGCAACAGATCACGGCGGCCTGTCACGTGACACCAAACTTTGTCATTGTCAACCAACTAACTCGCTCAAGCTGAGAAGACACGCCGTCCCAATACACTTAAAATTGCAACGGCGTGTATTCTCATATAAGCTTCAACGAACTGTATCACAAGTTTCATTCGGTCCAGATTTTATACGGACACATTCCTTAAATAAGTACAGTAATATGTGGAGAGCGTGATAAGGGTCCATTATTATTATTATTATTATTATTGAACCGATTCTTAAAAGTAGTTATTGTGAACTGTTTATTCTGTTGTGTGGATTGAGCTCTTATTAATTGAAACTGGGAGCAGTACCAGTAATTGTTGTCAATTCTATTACAATGGTGTTATCTCGGTGGACACAATGTGTTGCTTGAATTATGTCTTGATTTCAGAATGGATTTGAACGAATTGGTTTTGTTCAAGAGTCCTCATGACCGAGTTGCTGTAGCTAATATTGATTCTAATAAAGAATAAACATTTTACGAGTAAAATGGTTTATACCTAATAAACGTTCAAGTGGAGGGTATATAGGGGAGGGACCAAGGAAAAACTAAGCTTTTCTTGTTTTTGACGCTTTTTCAATCCAAAAATCATGAAAATTAAGATAAATGGAATTGAAATAAATTTAGATAAGGATTAAGGAATATTGTGGGAGAAAGAATAGAGGACTAGTTCGCCAGGAAAACTTTTATTTTTTAGCTTTAATATGGATGTTTAATTTTGAATTAGAATAAATGCCACATAATAATCCAGAAGAAAGGCAAATGATGAAGAAAGAATTCGAGAAAAAGACTCGAAGCAAACGAAATAGTTAAGATTGAATAGAAAATATAAATTTATAGCCATTACCAAATTGAAATTGCAATTAAAGATAATAATATTAATTTTAAAAGATAGAGAAATTGAAAAAAGATTCTCTGTTTCGTATTTCTTGTTTATTCAAGAAGCAATTAACAGGTCCAAGGCCGTGACAATGGAATACTGTACTGTTATTGTTTGGAGTGTTGGTATTTAGAATGGAATTCCATCCATCAAGAGACAAGAGTAGAATGTTTTTTCTCTCTAGCTGCCGATAGATACAGTTAGTCATAACATAATGAAAGCATTGTCTATTGATGAGCTAATGATATTAGCATAATAGAATCGGCATTGATTCCCTCTGATTGTTATTCATTGTTTATTGATTGGGAACGTTTGACGTCGGCTTCACTTCAAAGTATGTGTCATCGAACAATATTCGTTCGTATCGGCATTCTACTGATGGAGTTCCATAGCGCACAATGACCTGATCGCGAGGAATAGGTGAGAAATTTAACTTTTCTTTTAAGATAAAAAAGTCAATGAATTCAATTGATATCTTCTTATCTTGGTAATTCAATTGATATCTCATCTCAAGAAGAAAAGAAGAAGAAGAAGAGAGAGAGAGAGAGAGAGAGAAAGAGATAAAAGAAAATTACAGTATATATTTAGTCAGGTAAAAGTACGTACTGGTAACTAAAATTGAGAACTGTGCCAACGTGCCATGTGAATGATGAAGAGTGGTAAATGAAAGGTGATATGGAAAGTAAATATGAAAAATTTGTTTTTATGCCTTACGAAAGTATAAGTACCCATATCTACAAGAATGATAAAAAAACAATATTAGAAAATTAGGCTATAAGTTACATTATGGCAATAAGATATAAACTCCTCAAATTTCTCTTTATCAGCTACTGTGATGCTGGTTGAAAATATAATCCTCTAAAAAATGTTATTATGTGCATTACGTTATTATATCTTACTATGCTATGCATTCAGTTTTTTATCGCTCCATACTTTTATAATATTATTTTTAATGTTTTAACCATTCATTTCCATCATGTCACTCAGTCAAACCACATCGTTAGCATCGTATCAAAAATTGTTGCTCGGAAATAACAGTTTAATTTATGAAGCTCACGGTTTTTATTAGATAGTTCCTTCTGGCCGACATAATTATTAGTTGGAGGAATATTGATTGTTAATTCAACTGTTGCAGTGTTAATGACTCGTAGTACACCTTCCATAAATGGCAAGAATACACCACGAAGAAAATGTCGAGTGGATCCATACTAGTTATACTGTACTATGTAATGCTAGTGAATCTCTTTATCTCTTTACTATTCGCTCGTCAGTAATCACTCATACGCATGATCCAGAGAACTTAGAGGCTGTCTGATTGTCCATTAAAAACATTTTTAATGGCCTATTTCCTAAGTCATTCAAAGCCTACTTTGTTCTTGTCTCTTGTGTTTTTATAAAATTTAAACAACTGCCATTAAATCAGTCTCTTTGGTCTTGATTCAGTAACCCAAAAACCTATTTATTTGAACAAATGCTTCTATGCCAGAATTGAATTAAAGAGTAACATTCAAACGCTCATTAGACTCTGAGCTAAAGCACAGTATAAAAATATAACTATAAGAATATCTTATAGTTTACTATTGTCTATTATTTTATAACTAGCTTAAAAGCTATCAACGATGGTAGTTATAAAAAACTTTTTGCATTGCTCATGAACTAAATTAGACATTATCTCATATTTATTGTCAACCCTATACATTTTTTTCCATCATTTTGAAAATGTGGTTATTTGTATGACAGAAAATTATTTATCAATTATTGTGGTGGATATTCACAGTTACTTTGATTTTTCTGGATTTTGAGTAGATAAATGTTATGGTTGAAATGCTGCAGTTTGCGATTACTAGAATTTGATACATTTCTCAATCTATATAAAGTTGAAAAATTTACTTTTAAGCTTGTAACAAAATATTTTCAAAATGCATTTATTTCAATCACCCAAAAATCAAAAATAGAAATGTGCTAATCTTATTCGTGTTTGCTTGTAGGTCAAGGAAAGGAGGGAACCATGAGCTCAGGCGAAGTCAAGCAAGGGTGAGTTTTGCAATAAATATATTATTAAGAAATACTCTGAATAATTTAAAAATATGAAAGCTTATAATGAATAAAAAATAATTAGTATCTTCATTTATCAAGCTTGAAATTGTAACTTTTCTTTTATCTTTGCTCAGACTCAAAATAAGAATCCAAATTGTCAAAAGACCTAAGCCCTTATTATACTGCTTAACTCATTGTTACACAAGAAGCAATAAACCTTGATAGGATTTCGATTCAATCTGTCATATTTTGGGTGAATTTAACGTAAATTTGAAATATGAAATTTCATTGATTGATTTGAATTCTTACAAAATCAATAGTGGAAATGACTTAAATCTATGTAGAATTGTTGATTATCTGTGTTTATGAAATACTGAAAGGGTACTGTGATTTCGATTTTCATCTATTAACGTGAATCATATCAAATTTTATTTATAAACAATAATAGACAATTAATAAGCAATTAATTTAAGGCGTTGCATAAGTATAATGTTGTATTAATATAAAGACAAATGTTATGATGTAAATGAGTATACCCTGCGATAAGTCGTGTGTATATGGGGGATTCGTTTCAGAAAGATAATTTCCATATAGAATAGCGCATTGTTTGATTATTCTATTTTCTAACTATACATACAAAATTATAAAAAGTAATAACTGACATGGGATAGTGAATTAAAAGAAAATTTTTTGGCGCCCTAGCCAAAAGAAAACATATTGAACTATATGCTATTCACTAAAGATTTGCCAAAATGTATGGCTTTGTTTGGGCGCCACCCAGTTCTTACTGGGAAAATAACTTTTGAGATTCAAAACAAAGGTAATATTTGCTTAGCTACAGTGCTCTGATTGTTTTTGGTGCAAATTGGGAAAGTTCAACCACGCAGCCCCAAATCCAACAAGATCACTTTAAAGCTTTGCAACTAATTTATACTGTAGAAGAAAAAACTCTTATCTCCAGGTCGTGAATACAGGAATGTTGATTGAAAACAAAAGTGAAAATGGAAATAAATTATATTAATTAAAATTCAAAAGTCAAATGAAACTGCTGAGTAGCCTGACAACTGTGAATAAAGTCTAAAATTTGAGCTTCAAAAAATAAATTGATTCTAATGATTGCTTATATAAGAAGAAATTGAATTAAATTGACAATGACAATACTAATTGATTTGAATATTTATTTGAAATGGAGAAAATAAAACAAATTCTAGATTGATTTAGAAAACTTTGAAAAGTCAAAATTTTGAAAAGATGGTTTCCAGGACCTGTAAAACTGTTAATTTGTGGAAATTGAATTAATAAAAGAATAGAGGAATTTTCGGAGTCTAGGGTGAATCGCATAGTCGGTGCAATATTTAGAATAAGATTTTGGCACCAGACCAGTTGAAAATTTCATTGAAAAGTCTCATTTCAATGATTGTTGTTGGCTTTTCAGGAAAGTGCAGACATTGCCCGAAGTGAGGAAAGAGCTGAAGGACATGCGCTGCTGCGACGGCGACAGTGTCACCCTCGAGTGCCAGCTCTACGCCACGCCCCCGCCCGACATACGTTGGCTCAAAGATGGAAAGGTACCGTATAGTCTGTCGTCTGTCCAAGCAAAGAAGATATTCTAGCAAGATGGGGAAATTACTCCAGCTCAGTCAATATTGGTTTCAAAATTATAAATTTAGTCTCGAATTGTAGGAAACATTCTGATCTAGAAGATTGATTCATCTATATAACGTACATAAGTGAATAACGTGAGATCATCATAGAATAACATCCATTTTTTCTTGACTTCTCTAAAGTTCTCATTTGGTTTCTTTTGTTTTTTGGATTTTCATTTGGATTTATGAGTTTTTTTAGAGTTTCATTATTGAGTTACTAATTTCTTCTGTTGTTTTATGGTTAAATAAATTAGTTACATAAACGCTCGAGTTACACCAATAACTATATTTCAGATCCTTCCGTTGGGCGGTGACATATCGTCGGAGGTGGAGGGGGAGGTGGCGCGACTGACCATCAGCAAGGTCTATCCGGAGGACGAGGGAGAGTACACCTGCATGGCCTACAACGAGTTGGGCAGAGCTCTCACCTCTGCATGTCTCATTGTTGACGGTAAGCAACTGCTTTTCCTGTTCCAAGATATTAAAAAATCTTTCATTAAATTGATAACAATAACTTGATATTCTCAGTGTCTTTGTTTTATATAAAATGCAATCTTAGGGGTTTTTGGGGGTGTAATACTCTTCTAAAATCGCTAATGTAGCGCTATCAATGCTATAATACCATTCAGCTTCTAAAAAACTCCTATTTGCTCATTCTTTTTCATTACAGAATAATCGGAAATTGTTATTGTTTTTTTCACAGTTCCTGAAGAGAAGGAGACAATGGTTACCAAACAACTTACAAAACCTCCAGGATTTCTTTCAGCTCCTACCACCCCTCGCACCACTCCTTCCAGGAGTATATCACCTGGAGTTCAAGGTATGTACGAGTATTTAGTCCATTTATTCAGTTATTTGAATTGAACAAAATATTTTTAAACTACGTATTGTTTTCTCTCTCTGGAATGAAGAATTGGAGAATAATTTGGCTCAAGAGTTGGTGAAAAACTAGGTACTTGAAAAGGTCGTGGTTGTTCATTATTCAAGCTCTAAATTTTCAACAGGGGTTTTTATGAAACGCGTCAATAGTTTCAAAACTATATTCTCGACTCGATGAATATAATAATTACTGTATAAGATTATAGTTTGAAATTATTGATTGAAATGTCTAAATTCAGGTTATGTCCCTTATCAATATTAACTCACACAATTTTCACTCTTAAAAATGACCCTATAGTTCACACTAACTACTATTACTCAATTCACGCTTGTATCTTAGATAGAGTTTTCAATCTATAGACTTATTGTCTATTTATTTAGTGCTCTAAAAAGCATTACATTAATAAATACATTACATTAATATACAGCAATGTGGAAATAAAACAGCAAAGCAAAGTAAAGCAATAACAATAATATGAAAATAATCATAAGGGACTATTTTCCCAAAAGAGCTTGTACTTATATACTATGGTCTTATAATATAGAGTGATGGTAAAATAGGATACTTTATAATATAGGATGATCCAACTACATGAGTTTTTGTTATTTATTGGGTTGCGTGCCTTTTTGATCTCTCTGTATCTTTTCTCAATGGTATTTCTCATATTATGAAACAAGCTCATTTCCAACTTCTCTTGCAGTCACTCGTGATTTCTCGACGCCGCTCAACCGTCCGCAGCGCAAGCGCACAAAACTCTCCTCACCGAAATTCTACGCGGTGCCGCACAACAAGGTGGCGCAGGAAGGTGAAACGGTGAAGTTCCAGTGTTCGGCGGCCGGCCACCCCAACCCGTGGTCGTCCTGGGACAAGGACGGACACATTGTCACTCCCAGCGCGCGGCTCTCTCTGCTCGAGCAGGATGATCTGCGCATTCTGCAGATCAAGGAGGTAACGCCTGAGGATGCCGGACTCTATCGGGTCACACTGGAAAACGATTATGGCAGTGTGGAGGCCACCGCTAGGCTAGAGGTTATTGGTAAGTTATCAGCTGGTAAGCCGCTGTCAAAAACCATCACAATCAATTGTATTTCTTTAGATTGATACATTGTTTGTAGAAATAAGCTTGATTAGAATTGTACATTTTTTACTGATGAGATATATCTGTTCGAGCAAAGAAGACATTCAGGCAAGATGGGAAAATGACTGCAGCTCGTCTAATATTGGTTGAAAAAATATACATTCGGTCTTAAATTGTAGAGCTGAATTTTGTCTACTATTTGAGACCAAACTTAAAATTTTTGAACTAATATTGACTAAGCTGGAGTCATTCTCCATCTTGCCAGAATGTCTTCTTTGCTCGACCAGATACCTGTCATAGAATTAAGTGCAAATAATCTCATTGGTATAGCTGACGCAAAAGTTGAAAGTTGGGCAATTTCGTCTGCTCCTTGTGCGCTTCACCAGTTGATGTTGTCAATTGGATTTGTCATTTAGCTATAGGTCTAGGTGATGTTTTTGAAATGAAAATAGATAATAGATGCATTAAATCAGCCGTTAGTAGGTTATAATATACAGAGTGTTTCAGGAGGAATGTGCAATACTTCTCAGACTGATTCCTTACACCAAGTAGACAAGAAAATTGCATGGGACGAACCCCCAAAAACGCTTTGTTACCGAGATAACAATGGCGGAAAATTGAGATTTTTCAAAAAATAGCCTATTTATTTTTCTAATTTTTTAGAGGCTTTAGAGAGGTTCTAAAATAATCAATTCCTATGTAAAATTAGCTTAGAAATTCAATGAAACGAGTTCCAAGTTTGTAACTTTAACGGTTATTGAGATAATTGGAAAAATAAATTGGAAAAAACGCCATTTTTCAACAATAAGGGTTATAACTGGATAAGGAAACACAACATTGTATTTTTTATTAATGGAAGTTGAAGAGAGTCGGATTCTTGAGGAAAATTCAAATGGCGGCGATTGTGTAAATCTTACCCAAAGCTCAGAAATGGCGATCAATAATCACAAAATTGACAAAACATAGCACAAGTGATAAATTTGTGTTTAGTAGCGATTTTGTGATTTTTGATCGCTATTTCTGAGATTTGGGTAAGCTTTACATGATCGCCGCCATTTGACTTTTTCTTTAGAATCTGACTCTCTTCAACTTCCATTAATAGAAAATAGTAACAAAGCGTTTTTGGGGGTTGGTCCCATGGAACTTTCTTGTCTACTTGGTGTAAGGAATCAGCCTGAGAAGTATTGCACATTCCTTCTGAAACACTCTGTATAACTTACAAGAGACAGAGGAACCTCCTAACTTTTTGGTGTCAGCTATAACTTTTATAACTATTAATTTCCCTCTGTGCAAAAAATTGCTGTGTATGAAGTTGGTACAGAACAGCCTCCTCTTCCTCTCAACCCACTTTGTTATGAAATAGGAAAATAAAATGAAATAAAACAATAATAAAAAATAAATAATAAAATAGCCCATTAAACAATTGAAATTGAAAAATTGAGGAAGATTCCAACTTTCTCACTTGAATTTAATTGATTAATTCTAATCTTTACACTTTTATCGTCTTTTTGAGAATTTATCAACTAATTTATCATTTGCAACTAAGTCATGTTAGTAAATTATGTAGACTGATAGATAATAATAATTGATGTGAATGTTGCAGCTCACAAAGGTACAAAGACAAAAGGAGTGAGAGCATGGAGTGCTTCCAGAGCATCGCCGACTTTCGGCAGACGCCTGGTGGGGTCGGCAGCCCGCGTGGGGGGAACCTTCAACCTCGCCTGTGATGTACAGGCCTCGCCCTCGCCTAACATCACCTGGTACAGGTGAGCGATCACTTTTAATTGATTATGAAATGAAATCATGAATAACATGACCACATCAGCGACTTCAAATTTCAGTCCTTTATCTTTGATTTGCCATAATTTATTTATTTGCAATGTCAAGAAAATATTAAAAAAATATATATTCATAATAATTTTAAAAATGGAAGATGATTGTTGTACGGTACATGTTTACTATACAGAATTTCAAGACAAAATAAATTGACATCGATATGCTGAACCGTTTTGGAGGTATCAACTGATTTGCAGTAAATATCTCAGATTGATAATTGAAATAACTTTAAAACGGGTTGACATGTCGAAGTGCGGTCTGCTCTTTAAAATGTGCATTGAAATCCTGTATAACATGACCAACGAAAAAATATAATTGGATTCAATATGGCCGATCCAAGATAACATACCAAATAATTTTCAATGTCAAAAATGAGTAGAACAAGATTGAATTATTACGATCCCTATGTCACCGACCGTCAAAATACCTTCTTTCAAGAAATATTGAGACATTTCTAAACTTCTAACTCACCTGTATAATATATGTACAGTGCTATATTACTGATTTTTTATTTTAAATAATATCACAGTACCCTTTTCAGTTATTTTTTACTAAAGCATTACATGTTTCGACTATTAATAGTCATTTCCGAGTGCAAACAAACAGTACTATATTGCTCTCAAATATCTGAATATTATTTATCCGCTATGTTCAGGAAAAAAGTTTAATGAAATAAAATTCAATTAAAACCTCAGCTAGGAGGAGTAAAAAATCACCTTGTTATGAATATTGTTTCAGGGACACAGAGGCAGTGGTGAGGACGGAGCGTATAGAGCCGTTGTGGGACGGACGCACGGCCCGGCTGAAGGTGCGCGGCGTGGAGCGTGAGGACGCCGGCGTGTACACGTGCGTGGCCGAGAACGAGCTGGGCGTGACACGATGCTCGGCCGAACTGCTAGTGTTGGACGCAGATGACCCGTGTGACGCCGACCTCAGGCCGCCCGTGTTCGTCACCGGACTGCCGGAGACCACTTCCACGCCCGAGGGACAACCCACTGAGTTGCAGGTCAAACTGCAAGGTAAGGCATTAGATACAGTAAACTATAAAGCTTGTGCCAAAAATTCAGGCGGTTGGCGAATGACTGCTATTGATGCTCACCTCTTTCAGGACAGTCTGAAGCTGTCTTTGAGAACGAATTAGTATAGCTAAGGTCACTCTTGTTTTAATATACTGTCACAAATAGCTCGCCAACTGCCTCGGGAGTCCCAAAAGGAAGTTCCACCGGCAAAATAACCTCAATTATCCTCGATGGGAAATTGTGGTATTTTCTTGAAATGATCCACGGAGATTTAACTGTTTAGAAGTATTTCCAATTTGAGAGAGTTCAAGACACATAAAACACAAAAAGATCATCCAAATCAAACAGCTCTAGAGATGGATGAGGTTTGGTGATCTTTTTGTGTTTAGTGTGTCTTGAACTCTCTCAAATTGGAAATACTTCTAAACAGTTGAATCTCCGTGGATCATTTCAAGAAAATACCACAATTTCCCATCGAGGATAATTGAGGTTATTTTGCCAATGGAACTTCCTTTTGGGACTCCCCACCAAATATGGCATACGATATTAATAATTATGATAATAATGATAATAATGATAATAATGATAATAATGATAATAATGATAATAATGATAATGATAATAATAATAATAATAATAATCAACTTTCAGCTCTCTGAGGCAGTTGGCGCTCTTGTTTTAATATACCCTCACAAATAGCTAGCAACTGCCTCAGAGAGCTGAAAGTTGATAACAGTCATTCGCCAACTGAAAGAGGGGTTCTTGTGTCTCATCTCCTTCGCGCTCATCACTTATATAAAAGTGGAAAAAATAAATATATTTATAAAAATTCCTTGTAAAGTACTGTGATTTGAATTTTCATTTATTAACCCTAGACCAGAAGGGCTGATCTCATTATATCCTATCTTACTTATATACATTACAAATTTGCATTGTTGGTATTTTTTATTATCA
This sequence comes from Sogatella furcifera, assembly GCA_017141385.1. Lineage (NCBI taxonomy): Eukaryota > Metazoa > Arthropoda > Insecta > Hemiptera > Delphacidae > Sogatella > Sogatella furcifera. The sequence goes on from CM029551.1 coordinate 25,743,135, forward strand.
GAATATTTTTTATTGCGGGATGATGCCCACATCATATTCAATTTTACTTGTGCGTTGGTAATGGGAAGCGATGGGTGATTTATAAGGTGGAAAAACGACCATGCCTCTGGTGGGATCCGAACCCACGACCGGGTAGCGCTAGCAAATTGAATTGTTTAATTTACTTTGTCTTATAACTTAGTTCTCATGTTTGGTTTACTTAACAGTTTTGTCTCAATTCTTATTTTATTTATAATTTCGAATTAGCATTATTTTTTATTATTCATTTGTGATAAACTTATTGATATTATTTCTCTTTTCATTTTTAATCTTATTTAGAAATTACTTAGTTTTAAGAATAGTATTGAAGCGGAGTGTATAGTGTGTAAGAGAGGGCCGGCTGCACCCTAACTTCGCCCTCCCAAATAAAATAAAGGCTGTCATTCTATTATATTCTATCTAACTAATTTTGCAAGTATCTGATGTAAGTTGTGATAATTTTGACAGGAACGCAGCCATTGGAAGTGGTATGGTCGAAGGACAACACAGAACTACCCGATTGCATGGATTTCCGGTACGTGGATTATGGCGACGGAAGGTTTGCGCTCCGTATCGCCGATGCGTTTCCCGCCGATGCCGGCCTCTACTCGTGCGAGGCTTTCAACAAACATGGCGACGCAATCACTCATGGACACTTGCAAGTGACAGGTGAAGATTTTTTCCAATTATCAATATTTTCGATTATTTTTTCTGCAAAATTCATTAGTATAGAATTAATTGCACCATTGTTAGTTTCACAAACTGATATCATCGCAATTACCTGTTTGTTTTAAAATTGTCAAGTATATATTATATGGCTCTCTTATGATAAAATTATATATTCATTGAATATGTAAGGGCTATTTATAAAAAAACTCATGAAATGTGATATTGAATCATCAATTGAAAAGATGTTATAATGAAACTAAACTAAAACAAATCGTGTTCTTTCTTAATTTGTTATGAAGAGCTAGCCAGTGATAAAATTCCAAAATGACTTAAAAATAACCTTTCAATTTATTAAAATACATTTCTCAAATTTATTTTGTTGATTGATTTTCTAAGGCACCTTGAAAATTGCTCATTCTCATTGTATCATAATTCATTGTACAGGTTTCTTGGTAGAATAAAAAGCTATATATTTGTACCTTAATTGTACAAATTGTAATGGGTTAGATTATATTATTTATGTATGTTGAGATATTGAAATTGAGTAGGCTATTTGAAAATATTCATAGAACTTGGAATAAAAATAGAACGAGAAAGACATTAATAGCACAATATAGCAGACAAAAGCCTTTTTTAAAATTTTGTTCATGAGCTATGTAATCCTTTTCTTATAACCGTGCCATAAGTGTCTATGCATGATGAGCTGGCTGTAATAATGAAGAATTATTAAATTTTTTACATTTATTTTTTTATGGGTTCTTGTGTAATTATATCGCATTGATGTTCATTTATTTGCATCATACTCTGTATATTCTATTATTACTATTGATACTTATTTTTTTCCAAAATCTGTTCCACCTTTCCTCGTATCAATTTTATTAACACTCTTCTATTATTTTTGTTGACAGAACATTGCGAGTCACCTGATAGTACAAAGAAACAACTCTACTTCACTAAAACGCCGATACCTCTAGAAGCCGAGCTGGGCCAGGAAGCCTGCTTCTGTGCCAGAGTGCACACTCCCCCCAACACACAAGTACACATTCAGTGGTCTGTCGCTGGACAACTGGCTTCACAAAAACCTCGCCGATTTAAGGTAAGTCAAGTTTATGAAATAAGAAAATTGAAAAATTGAGTTATCTAGACCCAATTTTGAATCACTGAATCTAGAATCACTAGAATCAATTTTGAATCTCCAACACTTAAACCCCATTCCACACACCACGATTTTAGGAAATCCGTTTTTTGCCGTCCCTATTAATTTATCTAGATTGAATGACGCTTGTCAAATATGATGTGCGCAGCGACTAGTTTACTAAGTTCTCTTAAATCCAGTAAAATAAATAGGGAGCGCAAAAAACCGGACATCCAATAATAGTGGTGTGTGAAAAGGGACTTGGAGATAGCAGTTGTTGAATCCAACTCTTTGGCTATTGGAAGCTTGTTACGAGTGCATCAGTTCAGCACTATTAATTGTTGAAATCGAATGAGACCCTCATGAGAAGCCTCTTCTCTCAATGGAATGAAGTAATGACGAACCATGGAGTAATCATTTTGAATATATATTGAATACCTTCAGTAAATTTTTTTAATTTGGAATCGATGAAGTTTTTTATGTACTGATCGATTATTGTATGGTTATTCTAGCAATAATGAAATTTTCTTCAATCTTTAAAATCTTTCTTTGATACTATCAATGCCCATGAATAATCCTTTTTCACTATGAATTCTGATACAATTTCTATCTCATTACTTGAATATTATTTATAGCTCATTTTTTTTATAAAGGGATTGGTTAATTTATCTCATTAATATTTTTTACAATGCAAAAAAGTGATCAAGAAAGTGCCCATGTCTTATCATTAATTATAAGTATTTACATAAAACGCCTCCCTAGGTGAAACACTTTTTTTAGCACGCTCAATAGGATGTCAACAACCATCAACGAATTGAAAAAATTAGAAACAAAACACCCAATAGTGAATAAACTTGTTAACTTAATTTTGTATTTAGCCTATAAACTGACTTATAAATTTAAATTTTTAGAAAAAAGTAATTTGAAAAAGTCAATGTAGTTCTTGTAAATATGGAATGACTAATAAATTCAGATTAATGTAAGAGTGGTGACAATGTGCTCGAGGAGCACGAAAGGCCTCCACTCCATCAAGGTAATTTAAACAGTTTCTTTCCTGTAAAATTTTTTTGACTGTTTGTCGCTGATATATCCTTATGAATAATTAATTCTATTCTATTACGAAACGATAGACCTTATTTTAGTAAGTTTGAAAGGATTAAACCGACTTTAAAATAATGGCTTTATGTGATGAAGTCCACAAAATTTCTAAAATTCGAATTCACATTCAAATCCGTTATTTTACTATTAATCATCATGTTTTTAGGTGGAACGCGACGGAGACACGAGCGTGCTGAGGATAGGCACCGTTCAGTCGGAGGACATGGGACCGATCAGTTGCCGTGCGCACGTGTGCACGGAGGGTGACAGCGAGCCGGTGACGGGCTGCTCGGCGTGCTATGTGACGTCGTGCACGTCACGCCTCTCCTCCGCACCGGGCGTGCAAGGCTGGCCGGCGCAGCTGCTGCACGGCCCCAACGACACCACTGCGCTGCGCGGCCAACGAGTCATACTGCAGGCGGCTTACTCGGGCAGTCCTCAGCCCACGGTGCGCTGGCTCAAGGCGGTAAGTTGACATCAAATGTTTTTATTTATTTAATAATTTTTTCCCTACCTGAAGCTTTAGTCCATCTAATGATGTTTCCTTTTTGTCTAGCGGACTATTATCAGTTCATGCTAGTAAATCAAAATTGGAATCACAGCACCATTTTTAGTAGTTATCATTTGAACACAACATGTTTCGCTCTCCTAAAATGCATTCTTAGATTTTTTTCATTTTTCTAAATTCGGAGCGAAACATGTTGTGTTCATATTAAACTACTAAAAAGGATACTTTGATTTGAATTTTGATCCATTAACTTAATAGTGTTCTCAAATTCTAAAACCTTGATAATTATCAAACAAGATTCACTTATATTTTTATAGATTAAAAATGTCGATCATATAGGGCTGAATGTCCCAGTTTGGCTTCAGAAGAAGTTTAAATACTGTTAAAGCTGTGGAAAGTGTGGTGTCATTCATTATCAAGGGCTTTGAGAATAAGGAGGAGGTTAATGCTTTGCTGTTGGACCTCAGCAAAGCTTTTGAAATTGTTAATCACAAGGAACTAATTAAGAAATTAGAATATTATGGAGTAAGGGGAAAGGAACTATCTCTATTGGAATCTTACCTCTTAGATAGGTTTCAATATGTAAAAACTGGTAAGCAGAAATCTAGTTGTAAGCAAGTTTTACAAGGGGTCCCTCAGGGCTCTGTCCTTGGTCCCTTCTTATTTATTGTTTTTATAAATGACCTTCCTAAATCTGTTCCAAATAAATCTGTCTTGTATGCGGATGACACAACTCTTTTGTGCTCAAATAAGTCTTCACTAATAAATTCAATTATTTCAAATTATATGAGGGAAAGAGCTGACCTCTGGTTCTCTGCTAATAAATTAATTGTGAATGAGAGCAAAACTGAGTTTATTACTTTTAGCTCAAATGTGAATTGTCCACAGAAGTCAGTCAAACTACTAGGAATACATCTCGATTCCAAGCTAACTTGGGCCAGCCATACCGATTCACTGTGCAGTAGACTATTGAGAGTAATATTTTTATTGAAGAAATTAAAATCTTGTACTAGCACAAATATGGCTCTAACTGCATATTTTGCTTTCTTCCATTCACACCTTCAATATGGAACTCTGTTATGGGGTAACTCGAGCGGTGCAAAAGATGTCTTCATCTGTCAGAAAAGAGCTCTACGCACAGTATTCAATCTAGGTATGAGAGAGTCCTGTAGGCCGTTTTTTTCAGCCAATAGTGTGCTGACTCTTCCCTGTATTTTCATGTTGGACTGTTTAATGTATGTAAAAAATAACCTCGGTTTATTCAATTTAAGAGGAAATATCCATGACCATAATACTAGAGCTGTAACTCAAATTGATCAAGGTCGAGTTAGGCTTGCTAAGACTCAAAAAATGTACATCTATGTTGGGGTAAAAATGTTCAATGTTTTATCACCTAGAGTTAGAAACTATGAATGTGGAAAGTTTAAATATATCATAACAAAATGGTTAAAGGAGAGAGCGTTTTATTCAGTTGACGAAATGTTAAGCTTCACCTCTCATCCATAAGTTTCAATATAAGTCGAATATTGGTTTTAATTATAATTTTAAAAATGTATTGACCTGCACTCGAATTAAGTATTAATATTGTAACTATTATGTTAACTGACTTTTGTCAATACAATTTCATTGTTTGTGACAATAAATAATTTTTGATTTTGATTTTTGATTTTTGATTTTGAATGCTAAAATGTAGAATCAGTGAAGAGTCAGAAGTATAAGTTTTTCAATCAATTTATTAAATTCATATGATTGCAATAATATGACTTTACCATCATGAATGACGGTGAACAATTCTCAAAGTGATTAAAATCATTTTTCATAGAATAATAATTATTTGTAAGGGTGAAGTCCACATGATGTGAACCTGACCCTTTCTAGTGTAGTGAGTAGTGCAAGGATGATGGGAAGGGTGATGATTGGATTATTAAATATTGGTTGTCTCATAGAAGTTGATTTATTGGATTATTGAAAATTTCAATTGTCTTTTAGGGAAGAGAGCTGTCGAATAATGGTTGCATGACAATAATCAATGAAGATGGCCTGTCTTCTCTGATTGTGGACCCAGTGTCAGCTGATGACAGCGGAAAGTACGTTGTTAGTGTGGAAAATAGCCATGGAGCTGATTGTCACTTTGCATCGGTTGCTGTTGAAGGTAAGAAATCAAATATCAGAATACTTTCCAATAATATAATTCAACATTTAAAGTAGCCTACTTTTTGAAGTAATTTCAGGAGGCAGGAGCAAATTATATTTGGGAATATGGTGTTCAAACTCTAGGCTTGTACAGCCTTATTATACAGTGTACAATAAGCTAATCTATTGTATAACATATTTTCATTCACAATTATCATGGTACACGTAAATCAACAGTCTTCTTTTGAAAATATTATCTTCAGAATCTAATATTATCTTCTATAATTAAGATTATGATCACTCTGTACTGTATTTAATCACATTCGACCTCCCAATGTAGCATACGAAGAAAAATATATACTAATATTGATGTTGCTTTTTAAAAATGCGGTGGGATCTAGTTTTTTTTTATTGAAAAACCTGAGAGCTTTCTTATAAAATGAGAGAGTTTCTATACACTTCAAGTATTTTAAATGAAATTTTCATCAATTTTTTTCTTCGTTATTCACTTTTAAACAGTTGTTTGAACATTATTGATATTTTTTAATTAAGCTGAAAAGGCCTTGAATATCTTCAAATTCGAAGTTAATAAAGGAATGATTTCAATTTTGATTTAAACTTCCAAGTTGAATGTTCTTCCTACATAATTTTTCATGCTGACCTTGTCCCAGAAAGTCAGCAATAACCCTATATATTATAACCTGGAGATTTACATCGAACCCTCATTAGATGAGTTGTTGAACAAAAAACAGTAATCAACTCGATTAGAACTGTAAAGGATTATGGCATTTGTATTTAATTTCAGTTTATTGTTCATGCCTAATTGACTCAATAAATTAACGATAGGACATTGTCATATTGGACAACATGTCATCCCCACAATATTATTACTAATATTTAGTTGATAATTTCCTGTGATGTACACCAAAATTGAATTATGATGACTCAATCTCATTATAAAATCATAATGATGAGTAAGTGTAGAATCTGCTCAACGAAGTTTGGTTGTTATTTATTGAAGTTTTTCAGTTTATCTATAGATCATTTATCTATAGGAATAACTTTGCTCAATTGACCTCAATATTAGAAGTTTTAGTTACCTCGTTGGTAACAAAGTTACAAAGTTTACAGAACTAGTAACTTATTAGTTACAAAGTTTTTAGGTACCTCGTTTTGTTTTTTCTGTTTGCAATTGTCCATTTTTTTAGATCCTACATACTGTAGAATTGAAATGTTTCCTTCAAAATTCACCATTAAAAATTCACTATTCTCCAGAGTATTTTGCTGATTTATTCTACTTTAATTATAATTTTCCATTATTCCACATGGAATAATAATAGAGTATTTTTATAATATTTTTCAACTAATCATTCATAATAATAAATATTCATAATTTTCAATACCTACGTTAATTAAGTTATCATTCCAACTATTTCATGAGGGCAGGGCCGCCCACGGGGGGGATCGATGGCGCAACTTGCGCCATCGGCCCGAAATTTGTGGGGGATTATTATTATATTATTGAAAATTTATTATAAGATTGAAAATTTTGGGGGGGAATCGGTAAATTGATTTAATTACAGTAAAATGGAGTTATGATTTTTGATGTTTCACTTAAATGTAAACGTGTTCTACATTTGGATAATGTAACTAAGATCTATAGAATAACTGTATAATTGAATAATATATGACAGTTGTAGGCCTATAGAACCATTAAGTTATATATAAGTTATGGATTAAAAATGTCTAACTACTCTCTGTTTACAAATAATCACGGCTGCCAAGCTGAACGGCGCCATGCTTCATCAATATTTGCCAGATCATTTCTCAAAATGCACGTAAAACTTTCAATAGAATTCAGACCTAAACAAACATAAACAAAATCGATTTTAATCGGTTCCTGTAATCTGTAATTATTTCTTCTCAGTATATAGAATATAGTTGACGACTTGACGTAAAAATAGTTTGTTCTTTAATTTTACACAATGTTCATATTCAGTCGTTGTTCCAGTGTGGAATTGAGCGGTTGTGTTCGGTGTACGTGGTACTACGTGGTTTTAAAGATTTTAGTACTGTAGTGTTATTTGTAATTTTCGCAGTTTGTAGTGTTTTATATTTTTTCTTTCAACTTTAATGTAGGCGTACTAAATTTTAATGTCTCAAATGTTGGAAAAATCTTTCAAATACAAATGTGCAGAGCTTTTTTTAAATACGGTACATAGGGATGACAAGTGACTAGAGCACTCAAAGAGAAAACTCTTGTAGGCTATAAGGTGAAAAACAATGTTCTGGTGAAATATAAAATAATCGTAGTGAAAGAAGGACGGTTCATCAAAACCTTATGTGGAAAAAACAAGCCGAAGAACGACAGAAGCTTCAACCGAAAACTTCGTCGGGCGAGGAAAGGTAAAATGAAAACATTATTCCTTAAGTATCAAGCGGTAGACTAATTTCTGCTTTGCATGAATTGTATAGAATTCAGTGCCTGCTGGCTGGGCACAAGATCCCAGGGGATCTGAAAGAAAATAGTGAAAAATCTGGAAATGGAAATAAATAAAAAGGCCTTCAACTTGACAAGTTTTCCAACTTATTCAAAATCAGGATATTTATGCTTTCTGATTTGAAATTGAATGTTATATTGAAAAGTTGGGTCCGGAGACCCTAAGACCCTACCTAATAAAACGTTAATGGGCGGAGATTCTTAAAATAGTTTTTGTCTGTTAATTTAATTATAATTATTAATGTGATAATAATGATTATTATTACAATAACCTGAATAATTAATTTTCAAATGAAAACCACTCCACTTTCTTGAAATGGAAAAACTTTACTCCAAGTTTAAATGATTTGTATTTATTTCACGAGATTTTGACTTACGATATTCATAATTTATATTACAGTATTAACATGGTATATATTATACGGTTGATATATTCTATTTTCTTCACTAACAAATATATAGGCCTATATATATTATCATAAATTCATCGTGATGATTTAATAATACTAGGTATTGATTATTCTATCTTATTTATTTTATGGAAGCTTAATTCAACTTTGAATGAATGAAATGAAAACTTCAGCTTGAAAATCGAAACATGCAGTGGTTCTATCGGGATCAATTTTGCAAAGTAAGGAAGTGAAGATTTGCTAGTAAAGACTGCAATATTGAAAAAATGAGTTGTATAATTTTAAATTTTATCCAAATCTCAAAGTGAACGAGTTTTTAATAACTCATAATGAATATTTCTTCAATTTGTATTTGTTTTTGAATCTTAAACTTAGTATATTGAATTGGTCTTATAGTCTACAGTAGCCTATGGGCTATCATTATCAATATTTCATGCTCAAAAAATAGGTATTTCCTCATTTAATAGACCATGAAATGGCCTTCTCAAAAGCAAATTTAACGTGAATTTTTACAAAATTTCCCGGGGGAGGGCCCCCGGACCCCCCGCTTAGCTGCGATGGTACAGCCCCCAGTTCAATGCTCCTGAAAGCGGGTAATTTATTAGAAGAAGCATTCAAGTGTTTTGTAAGTTATACTCCATATTATGGAATGAATATTAAAATGTCTGTCTTCTGAATAAGTCACATTGTATTCTTTATTTTCAAAGTGTTACGTCAAATGAAGTGTAGTTGCTGAAAATCAACTTTCATTGAATTATTCCAATACTTTCAATCAATAAAGTTCATGATTCTTCTGGTAACATTTTGCTTCTCACGTTTTGTTAGTGGGGAGAGGGGGGGGGGTGAGTGGGTTTTTATCATGGGACTATTGGACAAGTAATGGATTTTGGGGGGGATTTTGCGCCATCAGCCATGGGGGGATGGGCACCCTTGCATGAGGGAATTTCTGATGAGATTCTACTACCTACATAGATACGTTATCCGGATATGTAGTTATGAAATAATTATTCAGTATGCCGCATAACTTATTATACATTGATATGAGATTTTATTATTCAATAATTATATTATGTGATTCGATGAAAATATTTTTTCTATAAGAGATAGAAAATTAATGTGGATGGTTAGAATGCGATTTGTCTCAAGTGGTGATGCTGCTACTCTTGGTATGTAGAAAACCGCCTATTCTATTTACCGTGCTACCACATGTGTTGCTAGTTACACAATAAATTTAGACAACATGGTGAGGTGCGTCATAGAGTTGAAGCGAATAGGCATAAAAACTGAACTAAGCTTATAGATTCCGATGAGTCATTTCGGTTTGAATAGAGCTACTGTATCTTCTATGCTTGGCTGATCATTACTTTGTCCGGGTTGAGACTTCAACATTAATTCTTCTTTTTTTCTCTTCATCTTCTTCTTTTTCTTCCTCATCTTGCCAAGGTTATTACTCTGTGACCTAAATTTGTGTCATTCGAGCTATGCATCCGACGTTTACTTCTATCTTCGCCTTGAAAGAGAAAGCATAGGATAGAACGGAAGTAACAGCAAATTGGTACCTTAAAAAGTGTAGTTTCCGGCTGGGATTTTCCAACAATAGTAACTGTTATATCATGAATTTTCTTGAATATCCTACATTGGTTATTAGGTTTAGAATAAAGACTCACACCAGCGAGCAATAAGTTTTACTTTTTGCTGGTGGTGCCATGGCAAGAATTGAGTTGTAAAAATTTGTATTCTTATATGAACAATTTACTATGCCAAGGAATTTGTATGACATTTTTTTTATAGTAACCTTCTTTAAGATTATTAGAAATGTAGGGTACGCAATACAATATATAATTTTTGGGATTGAAACATGCATCGCATTTAGATTTTTGAAATTTATATTGAGTTTATCATTTCAAATATTATCATGTACGTTATGAAGTTATAGAAATGGCCTTCTCCTGCAAGAGGTGATTTTCAGTTGAGTAATCAATAAATTTCCCTATTTAAGAACATACATTATCGCAATTTGACATTAGTCCTCATTATAACTCTGTGAAATACATCAGCTATATACTGTGCTTTGATATTGAAACAGAATAATGGTTGAATTAATGTTATATGAAGTTGTAATTTTTTTAACAAAGGCGTAGAAAAAATTCACCGGCAGAGTATTTTTAATATCTCTTTCCGTAGTTGAAAAACATGGAAACTTTATAAACGTCAAAAGAGTCATGATAAATATAATAGCATGACATCATGCTATGAAACAATCAGAGCTTAGTTCAATGACACATTAGTATTATATTCAATTACATAGTTTGCTGTAATAAAAATATTTGTTCCAATTCGAAAATCACTATTTCATCAACCATCGAAACTCATCTAAGAATCATTAGCAAAATCTGAATTTAATCTTTTATCCATTGGTTTTCGCCTGATTTTTTTAAAAATAAAATTCTTACCATATCCGGACTACTGTGTAGAAATGGAAATCCAAAGTACACAAATTCATGTGTTTCACTCTGCTCGATATTAAGGTTAATATACTTCCTCCTGTCTCCTAATGCCTGAACATTTTCATCTCATTTTCGAACCTATTATTCTCTGTGATATTCTCAAATTACTTGGTTGGAAATTGCACCCTAGAAAATTGACAATGAATGGAGGAATGCTACTGTATTATCATTATCAGTGCGTGTGTGATCTAATGGCTAATGCCTGGTAACAGAATAGAAAGAACTTCTTGGTGCTATGTGAAGAATTTAGGCTCCATTTTTCGTCTCACATTGTATCAGCTCGAGATCCAGCCTTTTAAGGCCTGATCAAAACACTTTCACTTTGCTTTTTATCGATTGTAAGTCATTCGCGATTATGATCAGCTATCATCAATTTTGCAATATTAATTGACTGTATTATTTAGACCAGATATGCCTTATAACTTTTATTTGATTTGAATAATTATTTTGTACCTTGAGATTGACTATATATCTGTATTAATTTGTTCTGTAAATTCCATTACCAGTTTGTTCTATTTAATACAAGATATAAAAACCTAAGTTACTTAATTTTTCTAGTACTAGTTCTAGTCTTCAAATAATTTTTATGATTTTGATAATTTATTTGTACATCTAAAACTGAAAGTTTTCAGAGTTACATTTTTAATTGTTCTTAGTAGACAGTTATTTGAAAAAATTTAAATGACATTCTAAATTATCTAAAATATTATGAAGTAGCGTACGAAATCTTGCATTGAGCTACTGCATTCGTCATGAATTGAATTGAATGGCTGCCTCTATTTTAAGCCTGGGAAGGCGAAGTTATGGCGCAGCCGGCCCTCTCTTATTACACTTAACCCTCTATGCGTAATACTAAATTACAAATTATCAGGACTTCCACTGTTCCACTACAACGTATTGTTTCATGATTTTTTTCTTAAATATCGTTTCTTCTTCTTCTTCTTCTTCTTCCTTTTCCCCCGTTATTCTTCTGTAACACATCCTCAATCAAAGCCTTACCTGATGTGTCACCAGCTACATATATTATCGTTAAGATTAGGGAAAAACTAGAACGCTTTCAATAGAGAAAAGACAATCTTTTATTGTGTGTTGTTTCAGCGCAATAAGTCTGAAGAGCTATTACGGTATCATTTTTTTAATTTCTCTGTGGAACCGGTTTCCCCAAGATGTTAATGTTTCATCACCGAAGGCAAGTTACTTGCTTTACGGTCAAGATTACTCACATGGTAGGCCTTTACCGTACTCTGTACGCAACGGTACTGTACGCATGAAAACGCACGCTTCTTACTTCCAAGTAACTACCGTAACTTACATTTTTCCATTGTGTATTCCGCTAGCCTTCCTAAAACGCATCTCTACCTTCTGAAATATGTTTAGAATATTTCAGTTAGCCTACTATGCCAAGAAAAATAATAATTTCGTGAATAAATTAAATCTTGTACCTATAGTAAATTTTAATAAAAAAAAAAAATTATACACCATAATGTATGTTATAATAAAATGATAAGAATAATAAATAATAATAATTTCGTGCATAAAAGTCAATGAATCTTTCAGAGTGAATTTAATTTGAGCAAGAATACATTTTTCATATATAAGTAAAGTCGTTTGTAATTATGGTCATTTAAAAAAATAATTTCCCTTTTCAAATTAATTGTTATAGTATCAGTTATAAGTATTTCATATTTTAATGATAGCTATATCCTTGAACCTGCTAGTCTTTCTGTCGATCCTCTCATAATACATATAATGATGATGTTTTCACGTTGAAATAAAATATAATATCATGTACTAATAAATATAATATCACTTTGATATAATACTATTTTCATGATTAATCCAGCCAAGTCTCAGTTCGTTATTCTATAATGTATATTATTTGAAACAAAACCATTTCAAGGAACTTGATATAAATTGTTGGTAAGGAAGATTATTTCTAAATGTTATGCTGTCGTAATTCTTTAGGAAAGATACAGTTTTTCATACTTGTGTGGGTTTTTGTAATAAATTTCTGTTCAAAGAATATTGCAAAAATCTCCTATACAATGACGAGGTAGGCCTATTGAAAAATCATCAGTATAGATTTATCAAATTTCAATTAAAGGATAATTGTGAGAAAGTCTATCTATGTCATCTGTTATATGACATAATTTGAAAAACCAATTCAACTGAATCCCTTATTGTGAGCTCTGTCATCAAATTACGTCATTTTAGAACGGTTTGATTCATCCAAACATATTCCCTTACAAAAGTATTTGAAATTGTGATCAGTCAATTTTAATTTTTAATATGTACCGTACCTAAAGTTTGAATCATTTGTATTTGTGATTAGTCAATTACAGTATTTCTGATAGGCCTACTGTATCAATATTTTATTTTTAATATAGGCCTAACAAAATTAGGTATGTCGTTAAATTGTTGGGTCGTTGGTTCTAAATGATGAGCAATCTCACTTCTCTCTCACTCTTTCTCTGGGGAATAATGTGACATCACAACTGTTGATCACGTGACTCACTCGAGCCTCTGACGCGCACTGTTTTGACAATTCGGACATTCATCCTCAGAGTTAGACTCAGTTCAGTACTCAGTAGCAGACGCGCTTTTCTACGTTAAACACTTCTTTACTGCTATAGGGCCTACTCTGATCTGACACGAACGTGCCTGAATGATATTCTCAACCAGTTCTTGTTTTTAATTGAATTATTCGTTCTTTCTCTGTTTATAGAAATTTGATCCTCCTTGTTATCATTGATGTTTCTTATCGGAACAGATTGATCATTGCATTAGTGACTTTATTTCGTGACTGATTCGTCTTGTATTTTTATCTCTAGTGTACTAGGCTATTAGACTATTTTCTTGTGGTGGATAAGGAGATAGTTTATTGGAGTGAACATCAACTTCATTTAAGTGGCCTGTTTATTGTTCAAATAGGATTATTTATTAGGGGATTTATATCATCATAGTGGATTTTTATTGTGATGAAGGATAAGATTCGTATTACAGGTTTGTCAATAATATTCTAATTATTATAATAAATCATTTTCACTGTGCATTAAATTAAAAAGAAAACAATAGCTAATTAATAGTTTTACCTTAGACTACGTACTATTACATCTGTAAGTTAAATTGTCTCTGGTTATAGTTATACTGTACAGCCTTATCCCAAGTCAATAAAGTGGTACCTCTACAAGACCAAATTTGATCATTTTAATGATAGTTCTATTCTTTGTAATTTTATTCGGTATTCAAAATTCACTGTGGAATAGCTGTGGTACCTTAATGTTTTGAATATTACTGGATAAGAATTTTAAATGCTATAATTCTTCAATAATAGGCAATAAATGGTTGTTTTAATGGAATTGTGCCATCCATAAAAATTTTGAGATAGATTTGTTCCATATTATTTTATTCTCATTTCATTTTTTGATTCTCTTCTTTTAAGCCTATATTTTATTATTTTTCAATAAACTTTATTATCAAGAGAGAGCATATACCGCACGCTTGTAATTACCCTACTCGCTTCATTCACATTATTTATCGATCTAATTATATAGAGGGCGCTATACCCTCTTGGTAGCGCCAAAACCTGCTGGGTCTCGTTTCTAGTTTGAGGAATAAATGAGAAGGATCCACAGAATAGCAGACTATGACTTAGAGTCTTTTATTCTCATTTAAAATATAATAGACTATAGACCTGTCAATTTATTCTGTATGCTTTATAGGTAAATTTCTATTGAGGAGTGAATTTTAATGATTTCAGGGAAATAAAAATAAATTTTAGTCTGATGAGAACATTTCAATACACGAAAAATATGACATTTTTCACGATTTATTTGATCAGCATATTGTTTGTCTGTATAAATTGTAAGATGAACAGTTTTGTGCTTGAAAGTCTGTTGTAAAATATGTCTCAATAAATATGATGATTCATTCTGAATTTTCAATTTTTTCTTATGTTTGTTTTAGGACCCCCAGATCCTCCGGCAGGCCGACCTAGTGTCAGAACGTTTAACAGCACAGCCACAATAGCATGGTCGAGTCCACCTTACGATGGAGGCTGTATGGTCACTGGTTACAGGGTCGAGATGAAGAAGTTACCTCAAACATCATGGACGGTTGTTACAGACAGGTAAAGCAATCACAAAAATTTATTTCAACCTATTATTTCACCTTGAAAATTGATTTGAAGACTCTTTTTCTATAGGTGGTGCGTGGGCAAGTAAGATTTTATTTTCTATATTTTGAACCATAATGCCACAATCATAGGCAATTTCAAAGTGAAAAGTAGCCTTTAGGTAGCCTAATAGTTTTGGTTTTTACACTATTATCAATTATTTGAATAATCGTTCAGGGATCACTGATTTGTAATGTACCATTCTGAATTGGAAGGTAAATTAATTTCTTCTGAGGTTGATAGTAGCTTGATTTAATGAATTTGATTGTAACTAGTTTTTCTTAATCATTACATCTTAGATTAGTTATTTTCTCCAATCCAACAAGTAGTTCGACTAGTTCGTTCGAAGTCAATGAAGATTTTATTCAATTTTTTCACCAAGTTGTTATTAATACGCTTTCTACCTCCATTCTCTTGATTTGGGTACTCTTAATTCCAATATCTAGTTATTATAATTATTAGCGTATGCCATATATTTGGTGGGGTGTCCTAAAAGGATGTTCCACCGGCAAAATAACCTCAATAATTTATTATCCTCGATAGAAAAATGGGGTATTTCTTGAAATGATCCACAGAGATTTAAATGTTTAAAAGTATTTTTCAATTTGAGAGAGTTCAGAACACACAAAACACAAGAATATCACCAAAATAACTTCTGCAAAATACAAAATTTCGAAAAATATCTTATAATATCTAAAATAAGTTTCATGGATTGGAAAAATATGTCTCCAATAGAATAGCTCGCATTGAGATATTATAAGACACATTTGTTCAACACCTTGAATGGTCCACACCTTCATGCATGAATAATGCAAACAATGAAAAATTATCTCATTCATTTGAAAGGAGGTTATTGATATAGTACTCATTATAAATTCTATTGAAGCTTTTCAGAAGATAGTTATGTGCTATACCGTTGTTGTAATTTTTATCGTTTAGTGTATTCTGTTTCTCTATATTCATATTTTCAAATGATGAAAAATCAGTAGGATGTTTATTTCCATGTTTGTCATCACAGTGGAAAAAAATGAAATTAATTGTTGCCGTCAAATTCAAATTTCATTCAAAATAAATCGATATTAATTATTCTTCTATGATAACAAATTATTATTTTAATTCCGTTCAAGTTGGCAAAAATTTATAATATTTGTTGATCATTGTAAATTTTTCAATAAAAATTATCTTCTTGTCAATAAAGATATTATGATATTTTAGATATGATAGATATTAAATACATTTTTGTGACCAAGAGGAATAATGCCGTAATACTGTATTACTTAAATGTACAGTAACAAATTACAAAGCCGATCCCAAAATTCGATTGCAAAATCAATCCCAACTTCAACGATTTATTGAAGTGTGACAGAGGTCAGGTCACACTAACATGATATATTACTCTCCTCTATAATAGAATCGCTAAATTGGAATATTCAAATCATAGTTTATCGTAAAAATATTTAATCAATTGAATAATCATATTTCAAAGTTCACAAATATCATGGAACGTTCCTCATAAAATTCAATTTTGTCACTCAAATCTGGATTAGGCTACATGTACAATTTTGGACTTGCAACTCACTTTCAAATAACTGATCATTATATACAAAGCATTTAAAATTTTTCGTAATGTGTTGATTTTATTATATCAGCACTTATTAATTCTCAGTTCTCTCATTAAAGTTATAATATATTGAAAAATCATTACTGAATATGTAGTATATCAGATGCATCCATGTTTTATTCTAATATTCTACAGAATAAATCTAGAATCTGAATCATTCTTCTAGGATGGCGTCTTTATTGAACTAGCACAGTAATAGGCCCTATTCAGTCACCATCCTAAAAATCCATCAATAGATCTCATTTTATAAAAATACTCTATTTTTTACAACGTTTTTGTTTGCTGTATCCAGTCATGTTTCGCCAAAACAAACACTGAACCACATCTGTAATATATGTAAAGAGGTGAAAGGTCATTGATACCTCCTGAAATTTGTACTTTGAAAGGAATAAAATTTTGAGGTATTTTTGAATTGGATTTCAATCTTTTGGATGTAAATATTACTTCAATTTATTTAAGGAAGAACAATTAAGAGGTGAAAACTAATAAATTAAGTTCAAATTGTTTCTATTCCCAAATTTGATAGATATTTGCATTCACTATCACTATTCACGAATTGTGATATTTGGCTTGCAGGTGCCACTCATTGTCTCACACAGTGCATGACCTGGTCCCTGGCATTGAGTACGTGTTCAGGGTGAGGGCGGAGAATGTGCATGGAGCCAGTGAAGCCAGCGCCGAAACATCCTCCATTTCTATTGGCTCCAAGTCGTCCTCAGGTAAAATATTATAACGATAACACTGTTCTTAAAGTGAAAGTTAGTAGCGTGAATTAATTATATTTCAAGGGAGTTATCAAATAATGAACTTGATGTGTAATCTTGAAGAAAATATGAACGCTACTATCTCACATCAGTAATAAAATTAACATTAATTTCCATTTAGCGAGTTTAGATATAAGATAGTTATTTATTTATTATCAAGCAATATAATTAAATAGTCATCATCTTGTCAAATAATTTCAATTATTTACCACGAAAACCATTGAATAATATTATAATTATTTGTTTTAATCCGTAAGAATCAATTATGTATGACGTTATGACAATTATTTATTAGAAGTTTGGTTGCAGTGGGCCTTGCAACACTCAAGAAATGAGTTTTATAGCTATATATTATATAGCTTAAACGTTTTTACATTACAATTTATTCTGACGGTTAAATAAGTTGAAAGCGCTCCAGTAACGTGAGTAACAAAATAATAAGTAACTTATAACTTGAAAAATACGTTGATAACTTCCACTTCAACAACAAACTCACGATTGTGTTGCTTGTCGAACGCGTTTTGTGGCACTGAGCCACATCTTCTGCGTACAAGGAGTAACTAGTTCGAAAATCAATAGAATCGTGAGTATTGTTGTTAAAGTGAAAGGTATCAAAGTATTTATTAAGTTGAGTATCAACATTCAAGTTGGACGAAGACAAAAGAAGAAATTGAAAAATAAAGTGTCCACAAATATAAATTGATTGCATATTGTGAAAATCTACTGAGAAATCATCAGTGATACATAATTATTATAATAAATCATTCTGATACATTATCATTTTGAAATACAATGAAATCAGTTTTATAGGAAGATTTTAATTTTTGAAACTCTGTTGGTTTTTTAGGTTCGGAGGAAGACGATGTGGTGGCCGAGCCAAAGACATGGGACCGCGTAAAAGTGGAGCCAGGACAAGTGTTCAGCAGCCGCTACGAGATCATGGAGGAGCTGGGCAAGGGGCGCTACGGCGTTGTGCACAAGGTGCTCGACAGAACCACTAGTCAGAAAATGGCCGCCAAGTTTGTGCGCTGCATCAAGAAGCAGGACAAGCAGAAGGTGTTTGAGGAAATTGAAATTATGAACTGTCTCCGGCATCCCAAACTGCTGCAGCTGGTGTCCGCCTATGATAACACTAGGGAGATTGTGATGGTTACTGAGTAGTGAGTATTGTTTGGCTGAAATATTAACTACTATTATCCTCCAAAGTTGTAAACAATTTAGTTGAATTTTATCAACTGTCTTAAGCATCCCAAGTTTGTCTATTAAAAAAGTGAGTGAAGTACTGCTTCATGATATAGTCTGTCCAAGCAAAGAAGACCCTCTGGCAAGATGGGAAAATGACTTGGTCAAATATTCGTTAACTGTATTGAGTCAAGATTTTCAATAAATATCTTCAATTGTACAATTGTAATTTCTATTAATATCAATGAAATTCTTAACAAAACTGGTCATAGTTCAAGAATTACGAGTATAAATGTGGTCTTGATAGTTGATCAAATTGTTTCCTACAATTTAAGATCAAATTGATAATTTTTGAACCAATATTGACCGAGCTTGAGTTATTCTCCCATCTTGCCAGAGGGTCTTCTTTGCTTGAACAGACTAAATGTTGCTAACGATGGTGTAATGATAATAATAATAATATCTTGTAATGATGTAACAAGTCAGGAGAGGAGACGTCTCTGCTTTTAAATCTAAAATTTGGAGTTGCTGTTGTCGATGTTTGCTGTCGATAACATTTAATGTTGTCAATGTTTCGAAAGAATTTTGCAATATTTCCATTCAAATTTAAGGTTATCAGTTGGTTTTCTAATCCCAGGGTAGAATGAACAAATAAACAATTTACAGTAAAAGTATAAGTGGCTTCAAGCACAAAAAAGGTAAATCCTTCTAGATTCTATCTAAATTTAACCTTCTCTGTGCTTCAAGCAAAGAACAAAATCAACCAAAGAAAATATGTTGAACTTGTTCAGTAATCAATATCTGCTCAATAACTGCTTATCATTATAATATGATTTGTTTTTGTATTTCAGCATAACTGGTGGAGAATTGTTCGAAAGAGTCGTTGCCGATGACTTCACATTGACTGAGAGAGACTGCATGCTTTTCATGAGGCAGATATGTGAGGGTGTTGACTACATGCATCAAAATAGCGTTGTACATTTAGATCTCAAGGTAAGTTCTATACAGGCTTACAAAATAACTGTTGAATAATTTTTCTCCAGTAACATTCTATTGTGAATCTAAATTATATAAAAGAAATCTAAATTATACAAAGACAAGAGAATAATCATATTATTGTTGGTTGAATCAAACTCAGTTTATATCGATTTAAAAAGTTGCGAAAAATGAGAAATTTTTCAAAAAAATTGGGTCTAGTGCACAATGAATGGAACTCTTTCAAAGTTTAGTGATATCTTATAATTCAATTGTCTTTATTGGAAGGATATTTCTATGCATTTATCATTTTCAGCAGATCTTTATGGTTTAATAGCTGTAATGTATAAAAACACGATTGATTGACTGGAAGGATCTTTATTGAAAGGATATTTCTGTGCATTTATAATTTTTAGCAGATCTTTATGGTTCAATAGCTGTAATTTATAAAAAAACGATTGATTGACTGATCAATTGACTAATAAATTACATTTCAGTAATCGAAATATAGAACTATCATTGCTCATTCAACTGTAAACAACAATTGATTAATTGTTGGAATTTTTTCTATTGAAACTATAATATATTATAATTAGAATATATATTATACTGTATTCAATAATCATTATTCATATCTTTCAATTATAATTATTCCATCTATTTCGAATACAATAATTATTACATGTATTGAAATTAATTATTGTTAATTTTCACAGCCAGAGAACATAATGTGCTACACACGAACGTCACATCAAATCAAAATCATTGATTTCGGTCTGGCCCAAAAGTTGAGTCCTAGCATAACTCTGAGGGTGCTGTTTGGCACTCCGGAGTTCATTCCTCCGGAAATAATCAACTACGAGCCGATTGGTGTGGAATCTGACATGTGGTCGGTTGGAGTCATCTGCTATGTTCTGTGAGTTTCACTAAATCAATTATTAATTTTTTATTCATTTTACCCCTCTTCAAGTAACAATACACAAGAATTCTAGTTTTCCAGTACTGGTATGTTGACAAAAATGTCACTTACATTACTTATAGGCTATATTTTATTATAAAAAGAAAATTTCAAAGAAAATAGTTGTCAATACCACTGTGGTGGAATCTGTCTCTCTATTTTTAATATGAAGAAATATAATTTCATCACATACAATCAAATTCTACAATTTCATTCCTAATATTTCGTTATTTGTTTTTGGGAAATTGACAACATTTGAGTTTTTACACAATAATATACTGTATTGACTTTATTATGGAGAAGTGCATCAACATATCTTAAGGAAATGTGTACGTAGATTTATAAAATCTCCTTTTCAACTTTCTTGATGAGTATTCAGGGAATTCGTTCCTCTATCTCGTATTAGTATATTCTAATACTATTCTACTAAAATGCTTTTTGAAGAATATTGATTCAGGATACAGTTAATCTACTGTAGGTTGATAGACCGAATGTGATTAAGACGTGTATGCAATTAAGCCTACATAATGTATTTCTTACAGTGCCTTTAACAGAATAAATGGGCTTCAAAATATATTCTCTAAATTATTGCCTCGTTATTGCCTTGTTCGTAGGTACATATTTACTGATCTTCATGGAACTGATATTTATGTTGTATAATTTGCTTTATCATTAATAATTGTGTACTTGTTTTGTTGAAGATTATCGGGACTTTCGCCGTTCATGGGTGATAACGACGCTGAGACGTTTGCGAATATAACCAGAGCCGATTTTGACTTTGATGACGAAGCTTTCGACGCTATTTCTCAGGACGTTAAAGATCTAATCAGCAATCTATTAGTTAAACGAAAAGAGTGAGTATCAAATCAACGCCCCTTTGGTTTCATATTGAACAAATTTAGCCTACTTTGGTTTCATTTAGCCTACTTTCAAAATGATCAGATTGAAAACAATTATTATTCATTTAGATTGATACAAGACATTGAAGTCGATTGTTTAGTCTGATACATGTGTATCATTGTGTGTATCTTCTTGTAAAGAAATTGGACACACATAGCTTCAGTCGATTTCAGGCTTCATTCAATATCATTCCACTAGCCTAGAATTGGTTGAAACTACCAATTTGAATTTGTGCTTGCACCAATTGATAAGACTCCTCGTGCTTATCAATCATATTAAATCGAGTGTAGTAAATAAATAAATATATTTATTGATATAAAACGCCTCAAATAGTTGACAAAGTGAACATCCAATAATTATTTGGATACCAATTTTTTAAAATATGATTTAATCGCTGATATGGATAAAAAGCTGACCTAGTCTCTCAAATTTAAAATGAATGTGTTTATAACCTCAAGTTGTTGTGAAATAAGCTCAGTAGATGTGGTAGAATATTTCAGTAGAGTATCATTGTGAAATCTGAAACTTGAAAATAAGAATAATAAAATGACTGAACTGGTTCCACTTTGATCCAATACAATAAAGATAGAGGATTTTTTGTGAAGGTGCCAAGTGAGAATCTATCAAGTTTATGAGCTATAATAGGGAATAAAAATTTATAAAAACAAAAATCTGAAATGATATGGGTTCAAATTTGTTTCTAATCAATATTGTCTCTTTTCACAGGAAACGATTTAGCGCTAGACAATGTTTAGAACATAAATGGATGTCACAATGTGATAAAACTATGAGCTGTGTGAAACTTAGTACCGATAAGCTGAAGAAATTCATAATCCGTAGAAAATGGCAGGTAAGTTTCAACTTTTCATCCATATTTGCATTGTTTTGGAGTGAAATTTGTGTACTGTTTTACACTAGAAACCGTACTAATATCTATCATTCCAATTAGAATAAATTTGATTGTAAGCATAGGAATATAATAATTATTATAAATCAAATTCAATCATTGCCTAAATTCAACCTGATTTATAACAATATTCCTCATCTAGAATAATATTGACACTCAAAATAAACTCTTGTTTGGTTGGACCCCTAATTAATGTCTGTTTTCTCAGCCGTCCAGTTAAAATATCTGAGAATTTTACTTTTACAATTTAATTATTTATTTATAAGAAACATTACAATAGGTAATATTAGAGATGTTTTTGGAGGTGAAACCACATACACATGTCAAAATTGTCTCCTTTCCTATAATTTTGGTGAGAATAATAATTTTGATGAATTTTTCAATAACATGTCATTTCTTTCAAGAATTTCATGGTGTGCTTGAATTCTTATTCTTATCTTATACAAAGTGTTTCAGGAGGAATGTGCAATACTTCTCTGGCTGATTCCTCACACCAAGTAGACAAAAAAGTTCCATGGGACCAATCCCCAAAAACGCTTTGTTACCAAGATAACAATGGTGGAAAATTGAGATTTTTCAAAAAATATTAATTTTTCAGAGGCTTTACTGAGGGTCCAAAATAATCAATTCCTATGTAAAATTTGCTGAGGAATTCAATGAAACCAGTTCCGAGTTTGTAGCTTTAACGGTTATCGAGATAATTGGAAAAATATGCTAAAAAACGCCATTTTTCAACAATAAGGGTTATAACTGGATAAGGAATCATAAAATTGTATTTTTTATTAATGGAAGTTGAAGAGAGTCGGATTCTAAAGAAAAAGTTAAATGGCAGCGTTTGTGTAAATCTTACCCAAATCTCAGAAATGGCGGTCAAAAATCGTAAAATTGACAAAACAATGGACAAAGTGATGAATTTGTGTTTAGTAGCAATTTTGCAATATTTGACCACCATTTCTGAGATTTGGGTAAGATTTACACAATCGCTGCCATTTAACTTTTCCTTTCGAATCCGACTCTCTTCAACTTCCATTAATAAAAAATACAATTTTATAATTCCTTATCCAGTTATAACCCTTATTGTTGAAAAATGGCGTTTTTTAGCATAGTTTTCCAATTATCTCAATAACCGTTAAAGTTACAAACTTGGAAATAGTTTCATTGAATTCCTCAGCTAATTTTACATAGGAATTGATTGTTTTGGACCCTCAGTAAAGCCTCTAAAAAATTAGAAAAATTAATATTTTTTGAAAAATCTCAATTTTCCGCCATTGTTTCTTGGTAACAAAGCGTTTTTGGGGATTGGTCCCATGGAACTTTTTTGTCTACTTGGTGTAAGGAATCAGCCTGAGAAGTATTACACATTCCTCCTGAAACACCCTGTATATACACTTCTATAATCATATCCAATTGAATTTATGTATTCACATATAAATAAATCCAATTCATAAATTGTAGGACACGCCAGAACGGCATTAGTGAATTAGAAATTAGAGCTTACACAATAATATCATTGAAAACCAATTCAACTGTTAAGGTCTTGTTTAATCGAAATCTAGGATTAAAAATGACGTTTTTGATGTAGGATAGGATATCCCTTCAATCTCTTTGAATAATAATTTTAACAAGTAACACCGTTTAAAATAATTGAAAATCATATCTGCGATGTTTAGCATGAACATCAAATTCAACCACAGTAAAATGACGTTATTGCATGAACGTTAAATTCGTTCGTTGGTTTCGTTATGCCACGTTCACACCTGAGCGAATTTCTGTAAAGAATGCGAATTTTACATTTGAAATGAATGGAAAATTCGCATTCACTACCGAAATACGCTCCGGTGTAACTGTGGCATTAGATTACATCATCATTTTAAAGCGGTTGAATTTGATTAATTTTAGTGCTACTTGCCTTTGCATTTTTGTTCCCGATTGAGTCCTGTTTTGAAAATTATTGTGTGCAGTGTTGTTTTCGATATAATAACTAACAAAGTGTGCTTGTTTGTTTCTGTTTGTCGCATGTTTGTCTGTGTTCCACGTGCTTTTGAAAAGAAAACCGGAAACGCAATTCGTGCTCTGGGACGCATGGCCACGTTGTCAGCCGCCAGTCGCCGAAATTCGGCCACAACGTCGCAGTCGAGCAGTCCGCGACAGTCACTGGCCGGAGGAGGAGTGTCGCGCATGTCCAGTCTGAACGAGGAGGAGCAACACAATCACGTCAGCACCAATGAGGAGATCTATCAACAGCACAATATCAGTGCCGAATGCAATGGGAAGAATAGTCGGGTCCGCGTTTGTAGCGAGAGGAGTGATAGTGGAATTAGTGACTGCTCCTCTATTAACGCACCGACCTCCCAACAGATCCCCGGCTGTCAAACGCTCACTGACAAAGCCTTCTCAATCTCGGAAGAGAACGAACTGTGCGATGTTGGCGAAGTGATTAGGTCAAATGGTCAAACAAACGATAAATCAGAATTATCTCCAGAGAAGAACGAATCCAAAATAACACGGTTTCGTAATGATGAAAAATCTAGGACACTCAGAGAATCGACACCTAAACTGCGATTTGATACAACTACAAAACAAGTAGATCAGAAGGAGGCGACAAGAACTAGGTTTGCCGACAATTTGAAGCCCAGCTTGGACGAAGCGTCTTTCAAAGGCGCACACCAGTTGAAAGAAGCAACTAGAACCAGGTTTGCTGAAAACTTGAAGCCCACTTTAGATGAGGCAGCTTTTCAAGGTTCGCTGGGACGCAATAAGGTTGACGTTGAAAATAATAGAAGGAACGATTCGAAACGTAGTGTAAGTGGTTTTGTTAGTACAAATAAAAGACTGGAAGATATGGAAAAAATGAAAGTTAGCAGTAGTAAATCCAAGGAGAAAATTAGTGTGGTAAGTAGTTTGAAAGAGACAAGTAGTGGTTTGCCTACTAGAAAATCTACTAACAGTGTTGTGAGTTCGAGTCCGTTTTTGAGTAACAGCTTTCTAACTGATGAAAAGACAAAACGGACTGATGAGAGTAAATTTGTGGACAATTTTTCAGACTCCGACGCCTGTAGAAGTAGTTCGCTTCAGGCGGGAGGCCTGAAAGTGACGACGGACGCACGAGCTCGGTCGCTGAGTCCCGCTCTTCAGAGGGACGCCAAGGTTCTTGAGAAGAGCGAAAACTTCCAGAAGGCGTTTGCTTTCTGGAAACGGTGACATCTTCGTCGCCACTTGCTACACCTATCCTCAGCCAAAGCAATTATTTATCATAGTTTATAGCTATCTTTTCACACAGCAAATCTCCCAAGCAAATGAACACCATGTTATAACTTATATTCCAAAACCATGCTTTCATTGAATGTTTTATTTAATTTGTGACCATCATCAATCATCATTCATAATATTCTCATTAATCTTCAGACCCAATTGTTATGATTATTATTGTTGTTAATTTGATAACATAGTTATATTTTTGTTAGACAAATATTTTAGTGTGAAAACATTGTGTGCATATACATAGAAATGAAATTCTTGATTTTGAAGCTCATTCTGATCGGCGCACCACCATTCTATTGTGACGATTCATTATTGTTGACGATGAAATATTTTATGAATGTTAAATTGTTTTAAACGACATATAAATATATGACGAAGTAAATTTTTTAAATGTTCTGTTTTATTTTTTTGTGAAAATGATTTCCTATGTATCCTCTTTGAGGTACAACCCAAGATATTTGATATTTGATCGGTTAACCTGGTAGTCTGCCCAAGCAAAGAAGACATTCTGGCAAGATTGGGAAATGACTCCAGCTTGGTCAATATTGGATCAGAAATCATAAATTTGGTCTCAAATTGTAGAAAAAGTCCTGATCTACAATTTGAAGCGAAATTTATAATTTTTGAACCAACATTGACCGAGCTGGAGTCATTTTCCCATCTCGCCAGAATGTCATCTTTGCTTGGACAGACTATATTTTATAAACATCAGTCTGGTAATGGGTGAATTTGAATTTACCACCATATAATAGCCACTTCAACAGAAATAAATATCATGTCATCTGGTGAAACAGCTAGGTAAAATAGTCAGCTAAGTATTAACTATGAAAATTTAAAATTTGAATTTCACCTTAAACTATTGGGTATCCCAAATGATTAAAAATTTGAAATTTTCTATTCAATTTTTTCCATCAGAAATAGTCTGGGTGCCAATGGGGGTAACCTTTTTTGTGGTTTGTCGTTAATTTTCTGATCGATTATGATAGATTTTGATGTGTAGATTCCGAATCCGAGTGATGCCAAGCTGTAAAAGTTGAGCATTTTTTGTTATTCAAGATGGCGGCCAAAATTTCGGTTCCATTTCTAGTCTACCACGATTTCCGTCAAAACAAAGCGTCGGACGAAAAAATCATTCACATCTTTTTTTGTCAATTAAATTTTCAAGAGAATGGTAGCAGATTCATGTCTCTATCCTTATTAGGAACGGAGTTATGATTTTTCAAAAAAGAGGCTAATTTTCAAGAATAATGAGAATTTGAGTATTTTTAGTTTTTGCTTGCTTAGATCTTCTGATGTATTCATTTGAATAGTGTGAATCAAAATCCCTCTGAGGATAATTTTGTCCTCTACAATTTGAGACCAAGTAGCTCTCTCTTTCTTGTATAGTTTTTGAACTAGGGCAGTAAAAATATATCCTCTTAAAAAACCCTATTCATGGGAAAAATGGTCTCCAAAAAAATTTATACGTGCTTGTATTGAGATTTTATTCGAAATTGATGTAGAATACATTATTATTGAATAAAATCTCAATACAAGCACGTATAAATTTTTGCAGGTTTACAGTAGCATGGAAAAGATACACTGAGTATATCTGCAGACTATCTGCTGTCTTTTGGACAGCTGACTAGTATATCCCAGCTGTAAATATAAACATCTGGTAACAATTGACTTGATGATTTTGAATTTACCACCATTATAGCCACTTCAATCAGAAATAAATCATGTCACCAGTTGCTGGTGATACAGCTGGGTAAAATAGTCAGCTGTTGAGTAATCATGGTTACCAGATATTTTAATTTTACAGCCAGGCTCCCAGCTGTTTGGAAGCCCGCAAAATTCAAAAGAGTTCAGTACATCTTCTATGTTCCTGGTATTGAAACCAGTACTTGTGTACTAGAATTACAGATTGTTGAGTTGGAAATGTCAACCCTATTCTACCAGGCCTACAGAAGCATGGAAAAGATACACCAAATTTGCAAATTTTCAAACAGCTGACTACTTTTGCAGCCAGGCTCCCAGTTCTTTGGAAGCCCACAAAATTCAAAACAATTCAGTGCCTCTTCCATGTTCCTGGTAGCCTGGTATTGAAACCAGCACTTGTGTACTAGAATTACAGAATTGAGTTGAAAATGTCAACTCTAGTCTACCAGGCTTACAGAAGCATGGAAAGATACATCGAATTTACAATCTGAAGTCTTTCAGCTGCAGGCTCACAGCTGTTTAGAAGCCCGCGAAATTCTAATGAGTTCAGCGCATCTTCCATGGTTCTGGTAGCCTGGTTGACAGAATGTTGAGTTGTTCAAAATGTTTATATTTTACAGCCGGGGAAAGAAGTCAGTACCTCTTCGATGCTTTTGGAAGCCTGGTAGAATAGAGTTATGCTGATCTTTCTGCAGGAAGTTTATCATATTGTTTATGTAGTCATTCTTATACTTTAGTATATCTATTACTCCCAAACCTTTTAAAGTTTTACTCCAAGTTTTGATAAGTAAATTTATGAAATTCGCTACTAGAACGTCCACACTCGCTACTAGAACGTCCAGATTCTCCCCAGATGTCTTCTCCTTCAACGCTTGCTTTGCCACTTTTAATACCAATTAGCTCAACATTCTGTCGGTCTAGTTCATGATGCTGTTTCTGATATCAGGCTACCAGGAGCATGGAAGAGGTTATTTCGCGATCTCCCTGTCACTACTGGCAGTAAATACAAACATCTTTGTATCTGGAAACTATGGCAACCGCCATCCTTGGCGGCAAGCATTCAAACTTTCTCAAATTCAAAGTTTACGTTCTCCTCTTGGCCATTTCAACTGTATTAATGGCGGTAAATTCGAATTCTTACTGATTTTTTAGTGTATTATGGGTTGATTATTATCAGCTGACCATTTTAGTCAACGTTTTTGGAGAAGCCGACCCTGAGACCCGTTTTCTCCAATGCGGCTTAAGCAAAGGAAGGCTAAAATAAAATCTGATCCTATACAAATCAAATAAAATCAGTTATTTGAGCCCAAGTTGTATAGTATTCTACACACCTCGATTTAAGCCTAGCTTTTCCTAAGCCTCATTGGGGAAAGCGGGCATCGGTTAAGGATAAAATAATCTGCAGAATTGATTGTATGTATGATTTATTCTATATATTTTTATTGGTAGATCAACTCAAAAACATTTATATAAAATATACATTATAAAACAGCTGGACAGATTTAATATTAATATGATCGATACCCCTAAAGAAATAGTGTTCTAGACTAAAATATTATAAACTATATAAATTGTACAGATCATAACAGATATGCATCTTAACCTACTCAGTGCTATAATACAGAAGTTATATTATATCATTAACCATCAGATTACCTCAAGAGTAGCCAAAAATGAGAGATGTTTAGTAACTGAACTCAGATACATACAGATATACTGTGGTCACTGTAATCATAATTCAGTAATAAACTTCTCGACTTCAGTTTTTATATATTTTATATGGATTAATATTTGCAATAAGAGGTTTTCAATCAGTCACATCGATTTCCAAGTACTTTTTTACGATTCCTAGAATTGAATTCTACCTTTAATTTCTACTGTATCGCAACATATTTAATATGATTGGTACATCCATCATTCATTGTAATCTCCTTCTGCTGTTTGATGATGAACAGAGGTATAAATTTCTACAGAGGAAGGACTACTTCTAATCTACAATACAGTTTGAAAAACTACTTTACGTATCACATCAACTGAGATAGAAAATATTCCAATTTTTATATATATAAAAAAAACACCGAATCATTGCTCGATTGAATCACGTTTTATCTATTCTTATTCAATTGCTTATCAATGTGAAATTTTACTACATAAAAATTAGACTAACTTTCGAATGTGTGGTGAAATTCTGTACATCACATCAGGATTATTAGCTCCCGAATAATAACAAATTTTCATTATATAGTTCAGGCGTAGGCTAAATGAGAAGAATATACAAAAATTAATTAAATTGTTGAAAGGAAAGGGGTGGAAGAAGATTAAACTTAGGAATTTTCTCAATTCAAATCTGTTATTAACTCAATATTTGAATCGTTCATCTTCGCCGAACAAAACGATTTTGGGAATCATCATCAATACTATAAAATTCATTTAATAGAGATCTATAACGAATTTCGATAGCTAAGGGATCGTTAACTTGAAAGGAAGATTTTGGATTATTCAATTTGTCTAAATTTGTTCTATTCAATATTGACATGATAAGTTTTCAAAAGTGATTGAATACTTTTTATAAATGAGAATGATAATGAAATGAAGTTGAAATTAGAAATTATAAATAGATTATAAATTTGACTTTGTCTATGTTCAAAGAATTGATGGCAATAAAATTTTATTTATTTATTAACTACAGCGGTCCATGAAAACCGCTAATCAAGATGATTATGCTTGGAAAAAAGCGTTATAAATAATTTTCAAAATCCGGTATAATTAAGGCTGAACATTTCAAAAACTGAAATAATCATGGCACATTTAAGGTATAATACTAGCTGATAGCTGCGGTTCTATTCATTTTCAAGCCAAGCAAAATATAATTTTAACTAATAAAAAACCTCCTATGAGTGAAAAATTCTAAACAACAGAGAACAGAATATATGAGCTCCGACTTATTAGAGATGAACTACAACCTACTTCAAAAGTCTCAACTAAATTGATAGCTGACGTGCCGAGAAAAGCGTTGAATACTCCAAATAAATCTCAACTAATATATTAATAAAATAATGATTACTCAATTTTTCAAAATATTATTGAATAATGAGATTCAATTTATAGATGTTGGGTGATAGCTGGATGAACATGAATGGAATAATTATTTGAATGCAGCTATATGACCCCTAAAACCCCATCTTAAATTAATATTTTCGATCAATTTTTAGAATTTCACAATTTTAAAAAGCGATAATATGGTTGAGTAATGTTTATCTTCATTTTGAAATGTTTTGTACAGTTTGAGATATTAAAATAATATAGTTTTTAAATAGTTTTAAAATAATAGAGTTTTGGGATAATTATCATGATTTCGAGTATTCTGTTAACAATAACCTAAGGGAATTTGATGCGGCATATTGAAAAAATGATAGCTGATAAAAAGTATTGAATTCATGAATATTCTGGTAACAAATTAATTTATGAAAAGTATCCCTAGACCTTACAAATCGATCAATTACATGCAGATAATCTTATCACTTATTATACTCATATCTTCATGTTTTACAGTAATATGAGTGATTCTACAGTAGTTTAATTTGTGCTAAAGATTATCTTGTTTTAATGTATTATTTACAACACCTTTTGAACGTAGAGGGAATAACATTATTATTACTGTACATCAATATTAATGCATATATTTGGGTAATTGTAACGCAGTCGAATGTTCTTCACATCAAGGAAGAACATCTCACATGCAAAATTCAATTTCAAAAGCATAGAAATAAAAATATTTCCTTGTATTCGAGATTACATACAATACGATATTTATACCACTAGTCATAGAACAGAGAATGTATTCCAAAGTTATTGTTTTCTTGGTGTTGCATCATAATTTGATTTATGAAATCAATAAATCTTGAATTAAACATCAAGAAAATCAATGATAAATCTGATAATTTTATACAATATTCGCTGAAACTATTAGATAACAACAACATTGAAAATAAGCTGATAGATTTTCAACAATAGGAAGAATATCACAGTTGGCAAACTCTTTTTAGTTGATAGATATAATATAATTTTCAGCTAATTTAATTTTCCATGAATATCCAGTAGAATTGCATAATATAGAAGTTGTACGAGTAAATAATTAGTGCAATCAACTGATATAGTACAAGTTGATAAGTAACAAGATAATATATTATTTGAGTGTAATTAATTCAATAGATAATATTCGTAGTTATTGAATAATAAATATTGAGTCTTCAACTAACAACAAATCGTCTCTCAAGTATAACGACAACAAGAATTATTATCAATAAATCCTTCAGCACCCATTTGGTGTTTATATTTAATTGTCAAAAATTGATAAATGGATTCACAAAGTTGAAAATGCAATTAAACTGGGAATATTGAAATAAAGGAGTAGTGCACCATTTAAAGGAATTGAGCATTGAAGGTAAGGAAATAATACTGGGCTAATTGAAAAGTATTTAAATGAAGTCTATTGAGCATGAAAGCGAAACCTATAATATTCTGGAATAAATTCTGAAGCAAATATCAATTAAATCGATATTGAGCTAGTTCAAAACCTCCAGCATTTTCACCAAAATATCATACAAAAATAACTATTTTCAACCTTATAAACACTATATAAACAACAGCATCCAATATTTATGATTATATATTTATAATTTCTCAAATACAAGCATATACAAAAATAAATAGGTTATTAATACTAATAATTTTGAAAATTCTTTTATAATCGAATCATTTTCCAACACATTGTTGTACTTCAAAAGGTCGACTTACACTTAACTGAACTTGAATAAGTTTCTTTAGGAAGAAACATCATAAATGTATGTTATGATTCATGGAGATAGGGATTCATAACTACTACTCTGATAAAGGAAAAAGGCGGGCTCTCACTTGGCTCATAAATATTAAATTTGTCTAATAAGTCTAATGTGGTATGAAATTACACGATTAGATCAAAATAACCATCTCAAGTGTAACTACACGATTTCTAACAATATAAGTAATTTAAAAAATCTAAATTAATAAATTCAAATATGGCTTTTATGGAAGATATTTTTCGGAAATTAGTCCAAAATAATTATGGCCAATTGAAATAAAAACACTTTTAATTCTATATGTAAGTCCTACACTGTTTCAATGTTAAAATAAACTTTTAAAGCAGTAATGGCACTTATTAAAAATCTCGAAGATGGATCTGATTACCTGGAACACTTAATGATTATGTTCAACATTGATATATACATTTCTAATTTAAAAAAAAAAAAACAATTTACGATACATGTTGAAAAATATTCACTTGCTTTCAACACGATTACTGCATCATAGTAAAAATATAACACTTCTTAATTTAATTTCTTGAAACCTCTAACTTGAATATTCAGGGAATGTAACCAGCAACTTTGGTCAGGATTCTCACTAGGTAAGTCAATCAGAATCATTTTCAAATGTTTAAGACATCAACATTTCAATTATACGGGAATGATAACAGAAATCCGAAATTCAACGGTCTAAAAGATTAGTTTATGTCTATTTTGTTATTTAAAATAATTTACATCAATTCATATATGAAAATTAAATTGATTGGCACAATGAGAAATTTAAAGCTTTCAAGTTGAAATCAACCAGATTACCCAAATCAAAATAAATCTTATAGGTCTACAACATTTTCTATCATTTCATTTAGTTGTTTCAGCCCCTTTTCAACTTCATATCACCAATCACATCAATAATTAATTTATATTCAATTCCTAACTTCCACATTTTATTAATATGTCAATATTTTGGCCCCAAATGGAACGGTGCCGACATTTGTCTAAAGTTATAACGCTTTCAAACATATTCACAATATCCATATGTCACTCAAAATTAATTTTATATTATTGAACAAAATAATAGCTAGGGAATGTTGAAAGGAAATGAACAGTGAATGATGAAGGATTAAATGTATACAAAAAGTATGATAAGGAATGCATTTCCTTAAAGCAAGAAAAATTAAAAATAATTATATCTAAATATTATGACGTGAAAGAAGAATAAGTCGATAATTATTGATTAATATTAAATGGCTTTTTAAAGGTGAATAATCAATAATAATTTTTACTTAAAATATAATTATGATAATAAAAATAAATCTATAATATTTTTGAAGCTAAATTGAGTTATGAATACTGAAATATCAATTGCTTACGTGAAATAAATTCAAACGATATATTCAGAAGATTTGGCATTGTATATAGTTCTATTGGCTAGTGATAGTTCTCTCAATAATGGCCGCATTTAAAAGGAGGAGGTTTAAAAACAAACATTCTCATTAATTATTATTAAGTGGGTTAAGTGCTGGCGTTCCGGGGGTCCCGGGTTCAAATCCAGGTCAGACCAGAAATTTTTCATCAGGCCACTTTCCCGTGTTTCGGATGGACACGTTAAGCCGTCGGTTCCGACTGCTTGAAAACAGTCGTTAAGACATGTCAGAGGCCCTGAAATTGATCAGGAGCGACCTGAAAACTCTGACACCAGACCTGAGCCAGCCAGGTTAAACGAATAATTATTATTATTTTATTAATTATTAATGATATTTAATTTCGAGTATGAGGTGAATAAGTAGGCTTTGAAATGTAGCACCTTTACATAAATGCAGAACTTTTGCCACCGAGTTACTCGTGAGGCTATATTTTATTTCTTGATATTTTCAATTGGATCAAATTTTCAAATTATGCCATCAAAACAAAAAACCAGAGATTAATGGGAGAGCAGTTAACAGTGCACCTACGTAATAAAACTTTAAACCACTTCCAGAGAACAATATCTATTCTAATTACTTCGAATAAGTTTTCATACACAGGTAAACCTAACAGCCTTGTTTTAGCTGCCCTTACACGTATTTTTGGCACCACAGTTCAATTTCATCTGAATATAGAAGATTGGGTTTCGTTTTGGCACTAAAATAGATCAATAAGAATATTTACAATCAATTAGAGGTAGAAGGCTACGTGTTTCAAAGGAGTATTAAGATATCAGACCTAAATTAGGCTTTTGCGTTTCAAGACCCGAGATTTTTTTGTCAGATATAGTGAAGCGAGATAAGGTCGAAAAATGCTCGATTCCTATCATTGAGTGGCACCATTGAATTTCCAGTGTTCCCAGTTTGAGCTGGCAACACTTAACTTGAAGATTCAACTCAATAGCCACGATAGCCCATATCAGAGACTCATTTAAAAAATACAAGGAAATAAACACAAACCAATGAGATGAGAGAACCATCAGACAACCATTACAGTTGAATAGATGTAACTGCCGTGTTGGGATACGAGTTTCATTTTCAAGTTGTTCCTCCCTCTAAATTTCTGTATTATCAATTATCAATACATTTCTCCATGTACACAAAGCATTACAGTAATATGGAAGTTATATCTATTCAACTTTATTTGATACTACAAAGACTGTATTATCAAAGTATGACCATTGATGTGAAGCGCTTCATAAAACTATGGTGGGATAATATTATTTCCGCCAACAGCTAAGCTTTCACCAAAATTTCAAATTCTGATGTGATTCAAAATTGAAATTTTGACTCATTTGAAGAACTTTTAAAATCCATTCTAAAATTTCAATAACTATCGAAACCAACATGAAAGATTATTCACGTGTACTTTCAATGTGAATTCAATAGGAATTGGAAGAATTACAAGTTTTAGAAGAATAATTATCAATTTAATTGATAATATTCAAGAGTTGAGAATTTTTTTCGAATGATTCTTGTCCTTTTTTCATTATCAGGCTAAGTTTGCCATCTCCCTCTTTGCTTCCTTTCTCTTTTCATTTCATACTTCTAGTGTTTTCACTCCAACATCTTCATTTCTTCTCAACACATTATTTCCTTTGTAAGTTTATCATGTTCTGTTTTCTAGATTCTATATGAGTCACTCTTACTTGCACATAGGATTTTCTTGCAAGTGATTGGTTTTGCACTTTGGCTTAGTTTTATTTTTAGGCTATAAGTTGAGTTTTACTACGAAACCAAATAACCTTGTTTTTTACTAAGCACATATCAAAATTCAGGAAGATATAGTACAGGCTCAACCTAGTTTTCAATTATCATGCTACGAAACCATATAAACTTGTTTTGGACCAATCATTCGTCAAAATTCAGGAAGAAATAGTACAGACTCATCCTAGTCTTGCTATCCTACTTCATAATAATGTTATGATGTGTTATCAAGTCAATAATTGAATGAATAATGGACACACTATAGACGGATACAGTCTCTGTAGTTGATACAAGGGGTATTCACAATGCCACCTTATCATGCTTTCGTGTAATAAAGTCGAACATCAGTTCATATGTGAGTAGCATAATACGATGGCATCGTGAACACCCCTACTATAGCTCAGAACAGTTTACTCGTAAACTATAATTATATGATTAGAATATAGTTTACTAGTAGACTTTAGCACTAGTTTACTTGTTTGCTTTTGGCGGTGGTACAGTGGCGCGTTGATCCTCCATGCGACCGGATTGCAGGCGCATGATGAGCGAGAAGAAGTCCTCGTCGGGCACGGTGGCCCCCTCACCAGTGGCGCCCAAGGCGGGCGGAGGCGGACTCTCGGCCTGGGGCGGCACACTGCGCTGGTCCTCTAGGCGCGCACCCTGACAGCGCACCAGCAGCTCGAGGAAGCCCTCGTCGGGTGTGGTCGGGTGGCCGCCGCCCCCTGCTGCCCCACCCGGCGGGCACAGGCCGGGAAGATGGGGCAGTTCCACACGCTGCTCGTCCATGCGCTTGCTCTGCATGCCCACAATCAGGTCCAGCAAGTCTTCTTGCACCTCTCCTGAATCAACAACATAAGTATAAATAATGATGGAGGATAATTTCTTGATCCATTCACGAGCTACTTCTATCACTTTTGATTAGTTACCGACATGCAATCGCATGTATTTTCAACGCCTGCAACAATACTTTTTGCATAGTTTTTGGTTGGTATGGTGAAATTATGAAGTGAAAATTTGTGCTCTAAATTCTTTAAAAATTCAATAATTCCCGATCGTTTATTAGAGTTCTTTTGTGTTTTTGGCTCTATAAAATGAGAATAATTTTACCAAAATTTTTAAAACTCAATAAAACAATCAAGCCCAATAAAAAAACATCACGTGAAATTTTGGTTATTTCGGCTGTGGAACTTCTTCGGAACTAATAAGCCATACGCTAATAATAATAATACTCAATTTTCTCTTAAGCGAAGTAGTTTACTATTATAGAAACCTTCGAGATGGCTTAATTTCCCTATTCTTCAGTCTTATTATACAGTCTCTTTTCTAAAAAGTATTCACTGACAAAAATTTATTATTGTTGCAGGATTCCAGCAAACTAAAAAACAAACAAAACTCAAGCAGCGCTTAGCGTTCAATTTGACAGTTAAAAATGTAACTCCTTTGAAATAATACATTTTTTGACAGCTTCAAGCTGCAAGCTGTCGGTACATTTTTGTTGGTCCAGCTCGCAAGCGCATTCTATTATTTTAAAGACAGAACATTCAAGAATGTACTTTTCAGGTAAGTCAACATGTTATTCAAATGATATATAAGCTCTCAAAAATGTGTTTTTCCTCGTACGATATCTTTAAACGATTCATTCGTCGACTCGAGTGAATATTAATCATAGTCAATACAAGAAAATTAAAAGAAAAACATAATTTTTCAAAACAAGGGTTTAAAAATATAATTTATTCAATATTTTAATAAGTAATTACCATTGTTGACATGAACGGGTGGTAGAGATGGATTTTTATTTTCTTTGTTATCACTGGGCACTGCCAGGGAGCACCGTTGGTCGTCCATTCTTTCCGATTGAAACCTCGATAACAGATCAAAGAATGTATCTTCATCATCGCAGTGTTCCATCTGAAATCAGAATTTTTAAATTAAATATTGAATTCACCAAAACATTTTCAATTCATTGTGAAACAATTCACACGGGGGACTGGTTCCTAATGAAAAATTATACTAGTCTTAATTCATTCCACTATGATCTGTAAAAACCTGATTAAACGGAGAGTTGAGACACCAGATACTGGCTATTTCAATAAAAAACTTAGAAAAGATAGATCCGATCAAATACTTTCAAGTAATTTTTAATACCTAGATTAGAATTTTTAGTTGAAGGTGATGGCCACGTACGTTCCAAGCCAGTACTTGGGTAAACCAAAGGTATTTTATGATAATATATGAAAGGAGTAGAGGGGTAAATGATTTCAATGCGAAGTAAATTTCACGTTTTCCATCATTCAGTAACATTCATCACTTGAAACGTCAAATATGTGACGGTAGTATTGACTTCTATAAACCAGAAGTCAAAACCAGACCAAAGCAAATTTTTTGCAAAATCCCTCTTCGAAAACAGTGGAATAGAATTTAAATGATATTTTGTTGAATAATTATGTAGAATGAAATAATGTTGCTTCACCTTTGGTTTTTCTGGGGATGGAACAGGTTCATTTGCAGCACCATTCCTAGCCTTTCCATCAGGAGTGAGCTGTGAAAATTTACAGAAAATTGTCAATTCGATAAATTTATCAGGTGAAAAATCAATTTTCAGAAATAACCTTATTGGAGAGAAACAACTAGTTATCAACAGTCATAGGTCGGGAAAAGTTCTTAGGTAAACTCATGAATAATACAGGTATCAGTCAAGAATGCAAGATTACTAATCACATACATTTGATGAAATCTTGTAGTCGTACAGACTTTTTTCTAGCTAAACTCTTTCTTCTTCCTTAAAAATTATCAAAATACTAATCCCAACTGCCAGATACAAACTCAGTTTTTATAAGGTGATGCCCACATGATGAGCTGTTGGGCTTGTTCAAAAGGGAGAGGGTGACTTAATCAAGGTTGAATGATTTGAGGCAGTAATAATATGGCCGGCTCGACATGTTCTCCGCAAGGCATGAATTATTTGGAAAGGCATGATAATGATAAAGTGTGGTAAGGCGGATATCATCTCTTACAAGGATAACTAGCATAATCAACAAATGAATAAAATTATTATATTAAATGCCCATCAATATTCATGACTTTGTATTGTTTCACTGATTAAGATTAATTTTTTGAGCTACCAAGGTATTTATTAGATACCGGCTTATGCTTACAAGGATATTTTACATCAATTCATGCAAAAATAGAACTGGTTTATAAAAATTGAAAAACATTTGTTTAAGAGAATTAATATTAGACAACTCAGTTCATGTGCATTGGATCATAAATTAAAAATACAAACAACACGTTTAAAACAGCATGCAGATAAAGCGAATAAACTCTCAATAAGAAAATGATTACTACTAGTAACCAGTAGTTTCTAATGAGCCAAAATCTCCAAGCTTTCACATCTGGCAAATTTTATCATTTGCTAGGCTTTGAAATGATAATGTAAAGACTAGAAGCTCAAAATTGAATGAATTGTAACAGCACTTCTCAACACAAAGAGATGTTTGAGAAATATTCAAAACAAGTAGAATCAGGAAATATTAATTGATAGAAACTTACTACTCAGATTAAATATAGAATAAAATTATATGAAAGGCAATGAACTACAAGTAAATTCGTGTTCTATCCTAGGTAGCCTAGTTTTTTCTCAATGCACAAGGTACGGGAACAACGATAACAATTTAGCGAAAACCCTAATCTAAAACCTTCCAATAAAATCTAATAGAATATGTTTATTAAATTTTAGATTTCAGGGTACGAGAACTATTAGGGGCATGCAGAACATCAAACTGAAAATTACATAAATCTATGGATTCATAAAGCTTAAAAACCACACTGATATTCAACGGCAGAGCTATTAAAGAAGCAGACAAGATACAACTTGAACACAAATTATAAACATAGGTTATTCAATTTATTTACAATAGCATTATTACCAAATCGAAACGAAAAAACATTGAAATCCAGCCCAATCAAAGCATTAGCATTCAACACGAACACATTGATTGAAGCAATATAATAATAATAAAATTGTCAGGTACAAACAGCAATAATTTGGTATAGTCTGTCCAAGCGAAGAAGACCCTCCGGCAAGATGGAAAAATAACTCCAGAATGGTCAATATTTGTTCAAGAATTATAAATGTGATCTTAATAGAAGATCGAATTGTTTCCTACAATTTAAGATCTTTGAACCAATATTGACCGAGCTTGAGTCATTTTCCCCATCTTGCCAGAGGGTCTTCTTTGCTTGGACAGACTATATATCTAACCTAAAATCTAGAATTTGTATGCTTTCAGTAAGAAGTTTATGGAAGAAGGGTCTAAGAGACATTTTTCAAATAATAGACACTGTTCAACCACAAAGTTGATTTTATAACTTCACGTCAGAGTTTTATTAAAGATTTTTTGATTGATCTGATCTCATTCAAAATTTTCGACTGAATGGAGCTAATAAAATTAACAATAACTCTACTCATAAAAATATAATCCTAAAGAATGGAAGGGAAATTTCAACTTCATAAATTGTTTTCTATCAATCTACTCAATAAACAAGCTTACCTGAGTAATGGTGATCGCACAGAATCTTTCAGGTATAAAATTTAACCATGGTGGGACTTATTTGATGAAGCTCAATAGAGATTTTGTCACATCTACACTCTATAAGTGGTATATGCAGCCGCTATTATCATAGATATAAATTGATCTTAATATTTTTGCCATGAACAACTGTCAGAAATCTGAACTACTCTGTCATCCACAGTGTAATATGTACCCCGTGTTTATTTAGTCTGTCCAAGCAAAGAAGCCATCTGGCAAGATAAGAAAATGACTCCAGCTCGGTCAATATTGGTTCAAAATATTGCTTTGATCTCAAATTGTAGATCAGATTTTCCTATGATTGAAACCACATCAATAATTTTTGAACCAATATTGTCCGAGCTGGAGTCATTTTCTCATCTTGCCAGAGTGTCTTCTTTGCTTGGACAGACTATAGCTTCCTCATGAAAACCTTTACATGTTAGACCTGAAGGAATTTTGGTAACGAATGCGAATCTCCCGTTTAATTACAACGCAAAATACGCATTCGTTGTCGAAATTCACTCAGGGGTAACCGCATATTCATGAATTCCGTCTTTTTTGTGCAGTTATACCCTTCTCCCCTTCTTTGATATATTATCTCAATAAAAAAGCACGTAAACACATAAATTCCAGCCCAAAGCACAGCACACTGAATAAAAAACAGGATGCGAAATGGACAGTACGAGTAAATACCTGGGTGAAGTTTTTTGTTGGATTGTAATAAAGCTGTGTGTACACGGTCCAATTTACTTTCTAAATACATTCAAGAAGATACACCAGATGATCATGTTTTATTTAATTGATAATTGAACTGAAAGGTCTTGTAACAAGGTTGGGGAAGGACTGTAATCAATTATTATGATGATTTATTTACAAGCTGATTTGTTTTACATTCACTAGGATTGATCACCGACATGCTGTTATGTAATTTTTCAATAAGGAAACTATTTAACTTTACTTACTGGAGTGGAGTACTTTCGAGCTTTACACTGAGTGTTGATAATGTGCTAGAGCAGTACGAAAGTAATTAAGCAAGTCAAATTCAATAGTTACTTTAATGAAAAATTACATGAATGCATGTCGGTGATCAATCCTAGTGAATTTTATTGATACTAAGAAGAGTCATTCACCGACCACCAGATTCATTGATACCACCTACACCTTTCGTAAAAGGCACTTCATAATGCCAAGAAATATTAATTTATTTAAGAATTAGAAGATTATATATTCATAAGATTGAAGTTTTGTAACATAACCTGGTTTTGGACTGTTGAGGCCTATTCACACGGCAGTATTGTAATATGAAGTAGTGATATAAGAGCCGAAATATTGAACAAAATATTTGCAAATGAGCATAGATCATACATTGAAAAACGGGGGAATAACTATTGACTCTCTGAGACTCGAGGGTTTTATTATTTTTTTATCAATTCAACTTGAAATATACCTAAACTAGATTTAAATGCTCTTAAAATGTTCAATCGTAGAGAAATAGAATCAGCTTATTCTCAATATGGCGGCAATCCATGAGCATTGCAAATGTCTCGTATCAACGAGATTCCTTCCTGTATTAATTTTGGACTCTGTATCACTACTGGTGACATAACTTCTCCCCACTACCATCAACTTTGAATTTTGATTCTGAATCAAGATTTATTCAAGTTATAAATGCGTATTTGATCTTGAATTGTTGACAATTAAATTCTCTACTATTTAAAACGCATTTAATGATTGCAATTTATTATGAACCCGTGTACACAGAGGAGTTGAGCTAGAGGAGTGAAAGGAGACTAAGCTACCTTGAGCAGGTCGAGCAGTTCCATGCTTTGCCTTCTCACCCGGTATCGGCGTAGGGTGGGGGCGGGCGACGGCTGGCAGAAGGTGGCCATCAGCTGTTGTGTGTCAGGTGACAGGTCATCACCCGGCATGCCCAGTGCCTTGCGAAGATCGGACACGTTCATCTGCGCTGTCGCTTGGCCCATCGGGTCGCCTAACTGCAACACAAGTCAATCATTACAAACTGTAATAGTAAACGGTTGATTTGAAAGTTTGTAGACAAATTTCCAATCTGCCTCCATGTTTATTTCATTTATATTTTAGATAAGTGAAAACGGTTGTCAGATCCACAAAGTTTATTTAGAATACCATACTTAAGTTTCAATGCTCAGGGCATCATTATCAGTGAAATACAATTTTTCAAAGCCTCAGTTTTCCACTGATGATGATGCTCAGGGCATTGAAACTTAAGTAAGGTATTCTAAATAAACTTTGTGGATCTGACAACCTTTGTTTTCACTTACCTAAATTATGGATAAGTTCCACAACATCTCTGATAAAAGTGTAAATTTCATTTATATTTATCAACATAAGCAGCAAGAGATTCTAGTGAGAGTCTCACTGTATTTCATTTGTATTTAGTAAGATGGGTTGGATCAAATTTGCACATTAGTCTCAAGACTGGATTGCAATAGTATTTACAGAAAAAAAACCATTCACATTTCACCAACTCAGAGTGAACCAA
This sequence comes from Sogatella furcifera, assembly GCA_017141385.1. NCBI lineage: Eukaryota > Metazoa > Arthropoda > Insecta > Hemiptera > Delphacidae > Sogatella > Sogatella furcifera. The sequence continues at coordinate 25,785,659 of CM029551.1, forward strand.
TAAGAGACACTTTCTGCACGACTTCTTTTGAATCAAAGAGCTTCCAATATTCAGTTTAAAAGCTTCTAAAATATTTTTCGATAGTGGTGTATTTTTACTCTAAAGGTGTGCTTCCCGAAACGTGCCGCGTACAGCGTACTAAGAATTCAGCTACTAAAAGTGGAAGTTGGTTTCTTTTGGAGCCGTGCCACTAGATACCAGCACTGCCAAGTTCTGTCAGCAGTAATATGTATTAAAGCTTCTTAGTATTTTTACGCTGTGCGCTGGTTTCGGAGAGCAACCCTTAAGAGAAGACAATGCATGGATTTTATATAATCAAAAGTTGAATAATAGGAATCGTAGTAGAAATATCTTACCTCTTTGGATATTTCTAAATGTTTCATTGCAAAGTACAAAGCTTTTTCATGATTTCCCATTGCAGAGTGAGCGTTTCCCAAGCTCCAACATGCCCTTCCTGAAAAATTTGTAATAATATACATTATTAGAAATTCATCAGATACAAGCAAAAGCACTTATCATTGCAACATTATTCAAGAAAGAGGAACAACAGGCTTAGTCCAAAACTGCTTCTTTCCTATAATTTGATAAATTAGGTCGAAAATCAGGTTTGGCTCACTCCAACACAGAAATTCTCAGATTATTATACATGCAGGATTTTTAAAGGCTGTATTTAAATGAGTAGTACACATACAATAATGAGTTATGTATAAAATAATCAAAAAATGTTGGAGTTTTAGTCTTTTCAAAAAAGTTCAATATGAGCCCCATGACATACATCCGACACACGTTTCAAAATTTCCCTATCGATGGTCATAAATGCAGCTGTAATGCGTTCCCGTAGCTCAACTCAAGTTTTTGGGTGTGGTGAAACAATCTTTAACGGACCCCAAATGAGATCACAGACCGTAAGATCTGGAGAGCAGGGAGGCCATGCAAAGAGCGCTAAGTCTTCATTTGCAAATCGCCAAATCTAATGTAGCGGAATTTCGATGTTTAGGTAACTTTGTACTTCAGCTTAGCATGGAGGTGTGGTGGTGCTCCATCTTGTTGGAATACAATGTTATTGCTTTCAGTTGTGGAAACAACCATAATTGCATTATATCGAGATAATATGGAACAGCCATTGCTGCCTCATCCATAAAGAAAAACTGTGAATTTTTTTAATTTTAGCTGGTGCTGCTACTACCTTTCGTCATCAACTTTCAACTACAGCGGCTAGCCAAAAACTTGGGCATTTTCTGGATTTTTCATGTTTACAGTAATTTATTACTGTATGTGTACTATTTTTCAAATACAGCCTTTTAAAATCCGATGAATCTTTTATGATTATAATAGCTCTGAATATTATTATAGTATTGTTATACTTTATCACTTAATATATCATAAAGTACAGTATCAAAAATAAATGAACACAAGATAAGACATCCGTGGATTATTTTTCAGCAAACTGATATAGTCTGTCCAAGCAAAGAAGACATTCTGGCAAGGTGGAAGAATGACTCCAGGTACATTATATAATAACCAATATTGGTTAAAAAATTAAAACCTTTGCCTCAAATAGTAGGAAACATTCTGCTCTACAATTTGAAACTAGATTTATAATTTTTTGAACCAATATTGACCGAGCTGGAGTCATTTTCCCACCTTGTCATAAAATGTATTTTTTGCTTGGACAGACTATACCTTCAACATCATAATAAATAGGCTAAGTAAAGATATTAACTAAATTGATTCAATAAAAATAATAGTATAATAAAAGCAAATAATTTCCAAGATAAGAAAACAAATTTTTACAAAAATAACACTTCGTAAAAGTAGTAATTTATTATGAAAATTTGTATAAAAATTGATTTCACCATGTAGGAAAATAATGAACTTACCTTCGCCGACTCTATCTAATAACTGCTGTGCAATTATCATATGCCTCAAGTGGTACTCAATGGCTATCGGATAATCCCTCAATAACGTGTACGTATTACCAAGACTGTAGCAGGCTTGTGCTTCCACAGCTCGGTCCCCTAGCTCTTGTGCAAGAGTCAGCGTTCTCCTGCAAACAAGTAACATGATAGAATCAGTAAAATTTGCACAATTTATTTTTTTATTTCAGTAAAGTTACAAATATTGAAATATTTAGAAAGTAATAGTGTCAATAAACAGCAAGCAAAAATTGGCTGATCAATTTTCATTATGAATGATTCCTTAAAACCAAGTGAGATTCAACTTGGAGATAGAGATTTATTTCCATTGGTAGGAATTTATTTCTAGGTACTATAAAAAATTACCAAGATCTATTTTAACAAGACACTGAAGTAATAAAAGATTCTTATAATACTGGCATTCACTACATTCATGAAGGCCAAGTTAGTGTAAAAATTAATAGAGTATCTAGAATATCGAATTTATCTAAGGGAAATATAGTTTTCCCTTACATGTTTCCCTGATGCATGATGATCCAGAATACTCAGTTAACACAGAAAGCCATAACTCACTTGTAATGTTCAGCTGCAGTTTCGAATTCACCGAGGAATATGTGCGAGTTGCCCAAATTACTATTGGCACGTCGTTCAGCTGCCTTGTCTCCGAATTCTCTGGCGATCTTTAGCCGCTCTTGGTGATAGTGTATGGCCTGCTGGAAGTTGCCCAGAAGATAGTAGGTATTACCTAAGTTGCCACATGCCCGACCTTGGGCGGCTGTGTCGTTCAACTCACGCATAAGCTGCAGATTCTCTCTGAAAGGCAACAAATATATTTTTAAATGGATAACGAACTATGAGACAATAATATTAGATTACATCATCTGTCATGTTGGGTTTATGTTAACTACTGTAACAAGAAGAAATGTAAATGCAAAAAAATGAAAAAATGTAACTCAAAAGTGCTCTAATTGACAATACAGCGATATTTTGTGAAAAATTTCGTTCAAACAAAGGGATTCCCAGAACGTAAATGAAAGGAGATTCTTATAAGAAAAAAATCTATATCAAGACGTTTGAACTAACAAGGAAAGAATTACAACGGATATTAATAAATATTTTCAACTCTCAATTGAAAATTTAGTGAAAATTGAATGTCATTTCATTCTTTAAATACGGAGTTTACAAAAAACTACAGTAGTTCTAGATATAGGTACTGTATATATCCAGTATAATTAATATAACTTACAGTTCAGTCTATGTAGTTGTAAATGCTTGTGAGTAAGCATAGGCAAATTCCTCGTATGTAAGGCGATGATAGAAAAAGTAAACATTGGAATAAACAAAAGTTCGCAGTGTTAAACTATTTTCACTCACTCATAGTATTTAACAGCTTGCTGTAAACAGGCGCGTACGTCTTCTGGAAATTCTCCCGGATCTTGCTGGCCGACTCGACCGATATGCTTTCCTTTGGCGTGGTAAACATTGCCAAGATTATACAATGCTCTGCCTTCACTTAGCTGTAACAACGTAAATATAAATTAGTATAAATTGGTTGAGGACAGGGACGGATTTACAAATTTTCCGCCCCTAGGCACTATTCTGACTGCCGCCCCCCTAAAACTTCAGGGCCGGATTTAGAATGTGTTTTTTATCCAAAAAAATTACAAATTCAAGAAAAATTCATGATGAGTTAATGAAAACTCGTTCACTTTGAGACTGGGATAAAATTTAAAATTATACATATACAACTTATTCTTTCAATGTTGCAGTCTTTATTTCTAGCGTACGGTACTTTGCAAAATTAATCCTGATAAACCACTGTTTCAATTTTCAAGCTGAAGTTATTATTAAGCTTTCATTTTATTCATTCAAAGTTTAATTCAACTTCCATTAAATCAATCAAGTGACAAAGTGCAAATTTTGCTAGTTTGGTAGTGCGAACTGCCAAAACATATAAGTTATTACAATTATTTATTATTCACTATCAGATTCTGAACAGCTTAGCAATAGGCTTATCTATAATTTCATACTTCCTTCCACGATCATAAACAAAAGATAATCAATTACGATGAACTGAATAAAGATATCTCCCGCTAGGGAGAAAATTTTTCCGAGAGAGTACTCAAAAACTATATTTTTCAAGAGTTTTGAGCCTTATTATTAATTTCATTATTTTTAAACATACTGTAATTATTTATCACTAATTAAGTATGCTGTATGTATAATATGTGATTGTAATCAATTGTAAGCTTAAATCCACATTTTTAAGAACTTCTTATCCCTCCCTATCAATATTCCTAGACTTAGAATTAGAATAACAGCAATAGATGATAAAATATGTTTAGGCTGTTAATATCAGTTGCAATATATTTGAAAAATTAATTATGTTACAAAACCGTCGAAAGCAGTCAAGCTGTGCCGCCCCTAGGCACTAGCCTAGTGTGCCTAGTGGGAAATCCGCCTCTGGTTGAGGAACGGTTTTGTGCGTTTTGCCTGCTGAACTCGAGTCCCTTTGTATATCTAATTGAATGAATTATTATAGTTATTGAAGAAAAATAATTAAAACTGATTAAAAACAATCTGCCAAATATAATCTATTAGTATTTATCGAATGGAAACATGCAAGATTTTGATTGCAAATTTGTGGATAGGTTTTGAAAGCTGGATGGTATTTCAACGATTCAGCGCATTGACGAATGTCTGAGTGAGTTTTCAATATAGGTCAAATTGAAATGAATTGAAAGCAGTATTTGAAAAATCTATTGGATACTAAAATATACGAGTGTATTGAGTATATAAGCTGAACGATTTGACGTCTTGAGTATATAATGGAAAAATAGCTGTCACACTTGAAAGATTGAGTGTGGCTGAATTCTGAAATACTCGAGAATAATTGAATTAAAACTCATTCTCGAGAAATGAAGAAAATTTCACAATTTAATTCAACGTTTGAAACAATTCAAGTAACTAATTTCCAATTCAAATAACCATACAGTAATTCAAGAAACATATATTGCCAAAGTTTATTTTTCAAATATATTAAATTCTATTAGAATGACAAACTCAAACTAGGACTGACCTTATCATTCAATTCGCGCGATATTTCCAGATGCCTTTTACAACAAATCATTGCCTCGTCAAATTTACCCATCACCTTCAGTGTATTACCGAGATTGCCACTTGACTTGGCTTCACCCAACTTGTCACCCATAGTCCTGGAAAAAAATCAGTTTCATTCTCCAACAAAAAAGCTTTACACCAAGGATTATTAAGACATTAATAATTTCATACTAATCATGAGAACTTAGATATTTAGACTAAAATACAATGTAAATTTTCATTTACCATCAAAATTCATTTTTTAAAAATTCACAAAAATACAAAACACTAGGATAAAAAAGCGCAAGTTGAAAAATAAAATACACAAACTACATAAAAAAACAACTTGCTAGATAGTAGGGTGTCCTAGAGAAAAGAGTGGGCAAGGATTGATTACCTTGCCAATAATAATTTACAAAGTGAAGAGTTACCAGTCACGAAAGAGAGGGTCTTGAACAGACAAAGAGGCAAAATTGAAAAAAAGGGTCGAAAAATAGAACCATTCTCTGATTACATTATACAAATTGAGAAAGAAACATTACCTCACTTTGAAAAATATATCAGGTAGTCTGTCCAAGCAAAGAAGACATTCTTGCAAGATGGGAAAATTATAAATTTTTGAAATTGTAGAAAACATTCTGATCTACAATTTGAGAACAAATTTATAATCTTTGAACAATTTTAGAAATTATAAATTTATAAAATTGTAGAAAACATTTTGATCTATAATTTGAGACCAAATTTATAATTTTTGAACCGATATAGACCGAGCTGGAGTCATTTTCCCATCTTGCCAGAATGTATTCTTAGCTTAGACAGACTATACATGGATTGGAAAAAGAAATGGTGAAATATTTCAAGTTTTTGTCTTCAAGAGCTGAAGATAGCATATTATTTTGACGTACGTAAAAATTGTGGAACGTGTAGATGGTTACCTGGCCAGCGTCAAGTCATGCTTGTGATACTGCATGGCCTTGTTATAGTCGCCGAGATAGAAGTAGGCGTTTCCCAGCTGACTGTAGATGGCGCTGAGGATGCGCAGGTCGTCGGTGCCGGCCTGAATGGCCGCCTGGAAGAACGCGACTCCCGCGCGACAGTCGCCCGCCTTGCACAGTCGCTCGCCCTCCAATGCTAGTTCCAGGCACATGTTTCCACCGTCGCCTCCCCCTCCACAACTCTACACAACAACAAAAACACCAATAAATCTGTAGAGTTAATCCTTACACTGTATTCAATGAAGAGGCGTTTCAAACGTTCATTCAAATGAGTTACTTTTTTAGATGTTTCACTCATTCATGCAAGATGAACAATAATGAAATCAGTTTTACTTATTAAGTAGTTGTCAAGGTGATATTGTGATAATTATCCATATTAAATGAGAAGACAATAATATGTTGTCAAAACAACTGATTTATTAAAACTCAATACCGGTTTTGGTAGCTACACCATCATCAATCTCTGGTTAACTGAGATTTTCGATAATGGTGTAGCAGCCGAAACCGGTATCTCATTTTTTTAGTAAATCAGTGGTTTGTCAAGATATTGTATTTTCATTTAATGTGGATAACTACCACATCACCTTCACAACTACTCAACAAGTTTATACTTTATATTGTGAAGCAGAAATAAAAGAAAATTAAATAAAAGAACCAATTCAATCAAATTTCATTTTTATTTTTTCAAATTGATATATTTTCTATTTCTCTCAATTAATTTATAAATGAGTTGAATTAATAGTACACAACTATTGTTATAAAGAAGCTTCCTTACTGAGTGCAGCCGATGATGTTATGAAATCAGATTTATTTGTGCCCAGCTTAAAACCATGATTAACATGGTCCTGTAATTTAACTATGAATTGATGAAGTCAAATTTGACAGTATCGATTTTTTGTTCTAATCTCAGAATCAAGAAGACTGACAAAAAGTAATTCAACTGAATAAATACTCTATTTTAAAAAAATACTCTATTAAAAAAACTGTGATTATTCTAAGAGTTTATTAATATATGCCTCAATGTTTGATAATAATACTACATCGACAATACTAAATTTGTGTAAAGAGTGTAGTGAACTTCAGTGAGTGTGAAGTTCCTAACGTATAAAGTGCAACGTATAAACTTCCTAAATGAGTCAAAAGAGTTAGTTGGAGAGCAATCCAATACCTGGTTATCAGCGGCTACATTTTCGGCACTAGCACTCAAAGACATCTTGCTACAAGTGTTATCGGGAATAGGGTTCAACGATTCTTCTGCTATATCCACATTTTGTAGCTGTAAAAAATATAGATTAAAAAGCGTGAAAGGGATTATTTGCGAAATATAAGCTTGAGTTTTGAAGTTATAAGAAAATCTTTAGAAGTTATTGCTATCTTATATTAAGGTAATATATTATGAAAAGCATGGTGAAAAAAAATTTATTCATAATGAAGAATGCAAATTTATAAATCTTAAGTTATTGAACTTGAATTATTTTGTGTACAGAAAATTGAAGAGACAAACATTATATCGAATTAATAAACTATGATAGAATTTGTACGTTCATGAATACGATTCAGCGTCTAAAAATACTCTTTGTTTTTGAATAGACTGAAATGGGATTATTTTTAGTGAATTTCCCCAAACAATATAAGCGAATGCAGAATGCAGGTCAAGTCAATAATCTATAAATAGGAGCAGTTTGCAAACGTTGGTTGGGCAAATGCAACTAAGATTACGAGACGAGTAATAATTTTCGTTTCTTTCGAAGAAGCTATAGATTAAGGGAATGCATCTCGAGCAAATACATTTGGTTTATCAACACATTAAAAATAGTGTACTTGAAATATAATTTTCAATCAATTTTCAAGAAAGGTGAAGGAGGCCAATCTGACAATTTTCCGACGTCTTAGTAATATGGACAAGGGCTTTCTAGCTTCATGTTCGACTGTGGAGGAGAGATTCAGTGCATTCCACCATCAACTCACTTCGGTTTTTGACGAACCATGTCCAGCAGTGCCGTCCAGACCAAATTCCAAGACTGTGAGAGTCAAATCAGGAATGATCAACTGGTATGCACTTGAACTGGAGCAAATGAAATTACTTGTGCTACTTCATAACCTGTATAAGTAAGAGTCGAACGTCTCTTTGGTTGAAGTCCTTACTCATAGGTGTCCTCATGGATCCTTTCCTTGTGCTTTTCAATGCCTGTTTATTTAGTGGAATATTCCCTGCTTGAAGAAATCATTCACCAGGCTTTTGGAAATCAGCATTGTATGACCTCAAAATTGTACGCCTCATGATGTATTGCTGATAAAGTTGTTGATGAATCGAATGAAGAGACAGGCATGGAACATAATTATTGATGAGGACATATTTGAAGGACCGCCGACAAGGCTGGCAGGTATAATGGGTGCTTTGAGGAGAAGGAAGAGATGTATGGTATCCCTCAGCGTCTGTGACATGCCCTCTATTGTTCATTGTTCTTCATATGATAAATAAACTCAATCTGAACGGTTCGAGTCTGCTGTTTGCAGATGATACGAGACTAATTGGTAGTGGAGATGGACTGCATGAAGCAATTAGTAAAGCACTAGACCTCTTCAAGGAGGCAAATAAATGGTTCCAGGTAAACAGGCTGTTACTTAATATGGGGAAAAGCTCAAGAAATGATGTCTTGGTAAAAATTTTATTAATTTCTCTTCCAGTTACCCTCCTGGGTTTCAGTGTTGACAATAAACTTAGCTGGGAGCAGTAGATAAGTAAAGTTTGCAAGAAGTTATCAAGGGTCATATTATCTAACTTAGGTACTTAGAAAAATGAAAAATCAACCAAGCTGTCAAGTTATGTTGGATAATTCAGGCTCTGAGAATACAGTCATAAGCTATAGATTTCTATACATTCTATACGCCCACTGTAAACCTATTTTCTATCGTATGGGTCTTCAAAATGTGTATGGGCATTATAGCCTATTTTGGAATCACTCCTGTAAGCTTATGTCATCCTTTGCAGAGAGGGCAGATTTACACCCACAATACAAGAAGATGTAAGTTAAAGACATTGAGCTACAGTCCAGATGCAGAATGTCAAAGGTAAAGGACTGTTTCCCTGCATTGGCAATGAGGATGTGGATTATGTTGCCTTCTTTTCTTCAGACTGCTCGGGTTTACAAAAATGTAAACAAAGTTACTGATTGAAAGAAATTAACTTACTATGGGGTGAGCGATATTTTCAATGACAATCTAAGGAACATTACGTCGCCTCTTGCCAACCAAGTAAATTCAGTTTTAAATTGTTGACAATAAGTCAAAGTAGGCCTATGACTAAGTAATCATGAAGTTTTTGTAACACGATCCATCCGGGAATACCTGGTTCTTGATCGAGAGCTTGGAAATTCGTAACTAAATTGAAAATCAAATCAGATGTCAAGGTAAGGTATACCGAATCAAGGCAACCGTTATTATATGAAGTTATAAATTATGTTGGAGTTGAAGCGGTTAGTAAGAAATACAAATAAAGCTTGATTGAATAGTGGTGCCAAGAACCCTACCAGGACGATAACCAAGAACTAATTTTCAAAAACGTAAAATATGCTCAAGCCTCAGTACTTACAGTCATAATACTAAAACAGGAAATCGATGTCACAATCAAAAGTTCACATTACAATATTATTGTCTGCTTGGAGAATTAAATGAAACAATTTGATTTTTATTGATAATATAATACCCAAATATAAACAGTGAAGACCCAACCCAGCAACCACAACACCCAAGATGCACAGCACACAGACTGAACTGAGAGAGAACTCAGAACAGAGAGAGAGTGCGTAGTGATGAAGAGAGTTCAACGAATTTTATTATTGGGTTAGGTACGGTTGGTAAACCTGTACCGTGTATCTTGTAATCCCGTATCCACACGCTGGCCGAGCGTGGGCAATTTCAGGCGAGTGCGTGCGTGTTGATGGTCCGCTCGCCTTCGATCGGGTCCGCTCCACTCGACTGGCCGGCACCAATACCTACTAGTCTACTACATATATAATATGTACAGTACATATATATACCTACTACACAATACCTAATACATCTATTAGATGTATTATTAGGTATTGCCGGCACTTGCTATTTTGTCGGTATCTGACCAAATATCACAGGAGCGAAAGACCATCCACACGCTTGGTCTTGATTGTCCCTGTTCACGTGACCTCTACTACGTCTCTATTGTTGGTGTTTATGTTTTCTAGGGCTCTATAAAAAGGGGGTATTCGCTATGAGCATCTACCGTGCTGCGCTCTGGTGGATTATCGTGTGTACTTTTCTACGCGTTTTAGCATATAAAGCATAGCGCTAAATGGGAAAAATGCATTTTTAAATTGGAATGGTATTATTTGCCGCTTCATGCATTTCTCAGTAATTAGAACATGATATTTAGGATATGAATGTTAGTTATTGATAGTATTATAGCTCATTATATTAGAAAAATCCTAGTTTTCAAGTATTTGAGAGCAGACAACCGCAAACATATGTATTTGAGAGTTGACAAAAACTTTGAGATAACAGCTGATAAGTTATCTTACATGAAAATGAAAAATTGGCGCAAGCTCACATTTATTTGAAAAATTGAATGATATGAATATTCCTTATTAAAACATAATTAATTGAGTTTTTGCGTTGATAGTAACAGCTTATTAGATTAACTAACATAAAAACTATTCATGTACATTACCTCATGTACAGGTTAGAATGGAGCACTCCATGGTCCTACATGATCAATAAATTCTTTTGCATGTAAACAAAACAATCAGGTTAGCTTCACCTATCAATATTTATTCAATGCAGTGATCCAATCTTTTTATTGATGAAACTTATGTATGGCAACTGGAAAAGTGTAGAACTTGAAATTTTCATTGCGTGTTTTATTTTTACAATCCAGAACACAACAAATTCTCCAGGCCATACTTTTAGGTTTAGCCCTATCTCCTCCAATGTTAATTCACTCAATTTTTCGCCGAAATGATCCGCCAATAGCGCCTCAACCGCCAAAAATATCCTTCCCACCCACTTGCACACAGCGAATAGTGGTGCCGCAAATAGAAGAGCCTTTGGCAAGATGGGGGAGGGAAGTGAGTGTGTAACTACGCATGCGCAGAACTATAATTTGTAGGGAAATTGTTTGTTTGTTTATGAGGGTGAAGCCCACATAAGCTTATAGGCTTGTGCGTGGGTAAAGAAATGGATGATAGATGATGACTACTTTTTAGGTAGTCAGGACCGACGGCTTATCGTCTCCTCCGAAAGACAAGGTGGTCGTATCTATGTGATTGTGCTGTGGTCAAAAATTGTTCTCCACTTGGGATTCAAACCAGGGTCCACCTGGTTATCAGACTGGCGCTTTATCACTCCTCCAACGAGCCACCCAATCACTTCAGCCAACCTAACACTTTTACACTGAATTATAGTTCCAAGAGGCTGAATCAACAAAGCACACATTGCAACTGCCAATATGATTTTGTAGTCTTTGCCATGACCTACCGTACATAATCCACAGAACAGGGCCGTGTCTCATAAATCAGCTGACTACAAAAACATTCCCTCAAGACATTTTTATAATAATTATGTACTGAGCTTTACGGTAACCTCAAATAGGTAGATAATTAGCAGTAAATTGGAATATTGAATGGTTTTAAAACAAGCATAATATGAATAAATGTATGAATGAATATTAGTACCTAGCCTATTATGGTCTACTGCAAATGGTAATTATATTTTTATTTAATTTCAATCCTTTCCCAGTTAGTTTTCATAACAATCTGTTGGCCATGAGCGGTGTTTAGGGCATGGCCACATGGGCAGCTTTTTGCTGCAAATTTTGTCAACACCTGTGAAGATGTTCCCGACTCATTCAAATTTTAATAAAAATCATGCAATAATATAGTTCTAAATTTGAGTAATTTTGTACCATCAAAATAAATTTTTCATCCCTTCTCAATTTTGAAATAATGATGAAAGAAAAATTTTTTGTCCAGAATCCAATCAAAATTACACAATAATTTAGTACTCAATTTCATATCAATTGAATCACCAAACAAAACATTTTTACTTCTTCCCGTTTTAGGGTAGAAGTTATTGAAAAGGGGTGACTGGAACCCATCCTGAGCCAAATACCAAAACAAAGCTAGAATTTATTATTATTTTTATGATAGAAAATCAGCTGGTGCGGCCTGACAAGCATAAAAGTGTTGCAAATATTTGCTGCAAACAAATAGGTCACAATTCATTTTTCTCAGCAGCAGCTAGTTGAGATTTCAGTTTCATTTCAGACAGCTGAGTAATGGTGAGAGGCGAGTAGGCGAGTACGTTAAGCAATATCAGCTGATTTGCTATCATTGAAATAATATTGTACAAAACATTGAATAAATTTAAAACTCTAGCTTTGTTTTGGTATTTGGCTCCAGCTGTCTGAAATGAAACTGAAATCTCAACTAGCTGCTGCTGAGAAAAATGAATTGTGACCTATTTGTTTGCAGCAAATATTTGCAGCACTTTTATGCTTGTCAGGCCGCACCAGCTGATTTTCTATCATAAAAATAATAATAAATTCTAGCTTTGTTTTGGTATTTGGCTCAGGATGGGTTCCAGTCACCCCTTTTCAATAACTTCTACTCTAAAACGGGAAGAAGTAAAAATATTTTGTTTGGTGGTTCAATTGATACGAAATTGAGTACTAAATTATTGCGCAATTTTAATTGGAATCTGGACAAAAAAAATTTCTTTCATCATTATTTCAAAATTGAGAAGGGATGAAAAATTTATTTTCATGGTACAAAATTACTCATAGTTAGAACTATATTATTGCATGATTTTTATTAAAATTTGAACAAGTCGGGAACATCTTCACAGGTGTTGACAAAATTTGCAGCAAAAAGCTGCCCATGTGGCTGTGCCCTTAGCCACAAAAACTAAACAAGAATGTTTACAAATCAAAGTATAATTTTTAACACCAGAGAGCACAGACCCCGCACAGAAGTACCATACTGTAATAAAATTATGAAATATTGTGTTGCAGGGAAATCATAATCATATTGAATCCACAAATAGAAATATATTTAACTCAAGAATATATTATACATTTTATTGAATATATTTAATAATATTTTAATTGTGACAGATGGTGAGAGTAGAACAATTTTCATTTGGACTGCTGGCAGCAGTGAATGGCATCTATGTTGCCAAAGGCTCTTCTGATTGCGGCTCCACTATTCGCTGCGTGCAAGTGGATGGAAAGGATATTTTTGGCAACTGAGGCGCTATTGGCGGATCATTTTGGCAAAAAATTGAGAGAATTAACATTGGAGGAGATAGGGCTAAACCTAAAATAATGTCCTGGAGAATTTGTTGTGTTCCGGATTGTAAAAATAAAACACGCAATGGAAATTTCAAGTTCTACACTTTTGATAGGTGAAGCTAACCTAATTGTTTTGTTTACGTGCAAAAGAATTTGTCGATCAAGTAGGACCATGGAGTGCTCCATTCTAACCTGTACATGAGGTAATGTACATGAATAGTTTTTATGTTAGTTAATCTAATAAGCTGTTATTATCAACGCAAAAACTCTATTAATTATGTTTTAATAAGGAATATTCATATCATTCAATTTTTCAAATAAATGTGAGCTTGCGCCAATTTTTCATTTTCATGTAAGATAACTTATCAGCTGTTATCTCAAAGTTTTTGTCGACTCTCAAACACATCTGTTTGCGGTTGTCTGCTCTCAAATACTTGAAAACTAGGATTTTTCCAATATAATGAGCTATAATACTATCAATAACTAACATTCATATCCTAAATATCATGTTCTAATTACTGAGAAATGTATGAAGCAGCAAATAATTCCATTCTGATTATAAATGCGTTTTCCCATTTAGCGCTATGCTTTGTATGCTAAAACGCGTATGAAAGTACACATGATAATCCACCAGAGCTGCAGCATAGTAGATGCTCATAGCAAATAGAAGCATGGTCTGCCATTCTGTGGTCAACTTTTAGCGCCAGGTTTGAATTCATTCAATTCAACAGTCAAACATATGATTAATCATAAAAAACATGTTAGAAAAAATACTAATCACTTCACAGAGCATTGAATTTGCATTTGGTTTCCAGTCTGGCAATTTTCAAGTCGAATTTCTAACCTGGATTCATCTTCCTGCATCTAGCAAATTTATATTTTTTAAATTTTAGTTTTATTATAAAAATAGTTATATTTTTGAAATTTGATAGCAAGCAATATAAACCATTTTATATGACAAATCAACCTCCAAGATTCTAAAACAATAAATTAATTCATTTGCTCAACTTGATAAACATCTGTTGATCGTCTTTATCATGAAAAATATTCATATGATTTCAAATTTGGCGCTTAAAGTTGACCACAGAATGGCGGACGGTGTGTCTACCCCCTTTTTATAGAGCCCTAATGTTTTCATTTCAACAGAGTCTCATTTCGTTGAGGAGCTTTGACAACAGGACTAGATCACCCAGAGTACAAAAAATGTGTACTAAGAATGCAGCTCACACCTATTTTATATTTATTTATATTTCATTATTTTGATAGAATAATATTTGAGATGCATTCATGTACATTGCTATGTGATTTTTTAATAAAGATTGAATACCTGCAAATAGAAAAACTACTTACTTTCACTTCCACTTTGCACTTTCAAAGAAAATATGTCAAAGTGCAAGAGAAAATGGATGGTGAACGAGCACTGAGCCACTGACTTGCGGTGACCACTCACCCGAGCGTGTGGATGTAGCATATAATAAAGGGTTGTGTCAGGACCACCTGAATACCAGACCTGAGTGTACAAACAAGATGGCCGCCGTATGTGGTGGACTAACTTACTGCCATCCGCTAGGTTCCAGCTCTCTCTAATAACTTATTACTGTTTGAAATAATTTTTAAGAATTCAAATAAGGTTTTATTAAAGAAGTAATTATTTGATAGGGTAACAGAACTTCATTTATTCTCATCACATGAATTCACATGCACATAGCTTAATTACCTTTATTGTATAAGATTTCAATGTTATCAATTTTTGTGACTTTGTTTGCTTGGGTAACTGATTATTATTCTTCATGTTGCAGTAATTGATCTACATGTTCTACAGTTCAGAAGTGAGCTCCTCAAATCCCATCATTTCAGTAATTGAATTCATCATGGAGCAATGCCTGATTCAGTTGTTCCTCAGGATACTTTCTTTTTGGAGGCAGGTTCACTACTTCGTAAGAAGGCTGATTTTGAAAAAATTGTAGGAAAGGCACCATCACATAGTTTTACTTTTTTCTTGGAACAGTCACAGAAGAACCATCTATACACAAAAACTTGTCTTCTCCAATAATGTCTGATGCTCTAGAATGATTGATACACACAGCCAAATTATTAGTGACTTCATAATCTTTCTATGCATACACCTTGTCCACTTTTTCCTCAACTCTATTTCTTTTGGAAAATTAAATATTTTCACTAAAGGCGGTCTTCTATAATAGTTCGATTTACACCCAGGAACACAACAATTTCTAGGCATGTTTGATTAAAACTGTTCATACTTATTGTAGCATGTTGCTGTAGGCTAAATGTTGAGTTGCAGATGAGTAATATACGGTTGAATATTATGAAATTGTTGATCAAAATGCTAAACAGGAAAAAGGCTACACTAACACTTCGAATACAGATGAACTAGGCTATACATTTTGAATTTTAAAAACTTTACTATTTACACTTTCGAATACTTTAACACTTACTACACATTTTGAATACTAAACAAATCTAATTTGAATCTCTATTACATCTTAAATAATCAATTATAGAACGGTAATCAATCAATTTATTATAAGACTTGCAAAACTTCACCGTGACAATTGTAGACAAACTCCACTTAACTACAAGTAAATAATTAATACTGATGACAGCATGGCAGTGTCAGCTGAGTTGAGACTCCACCACATATTGGCGCCATTTTACCTAAATTTTCACACAGGCGCAGGTCCGGTATTTAGGTGGTCCTGGTTGGGTGTTCGGGATGATACAAATGTGTATCACCGACAATCTGTACCATTCCTAAAACGACGATCTGTGATAATTTTTATTTTTTCCGCTCTCGACATTCTGTACCACATTCCTGAGCTATCACAATCTGTCGTTTTCGTGCAGCGACATTCTGTACCATTTTAAATTCCTACGCTACTCGACAGAATGTACCAACGTCATCCTGTACCAAATTCTTGATCTATCACAGACTGTCGTTTGCGTGCAGCTACATTCTGTTCCATTTTCTATATTTCTGCACGTTCCGACCATGTGTACTAAAGACATTCTGTATCAAATCGTACAACCATTTTTTTACTAAAAAGTGTCACAGAATGTCGTTGGCACTCAATGTCGGTGGTGCAAAATGTCGCCTTTCCGCTTAATTCATTAGAGATTCACTCACAATTTCCTTTGGCAGATAAATTAAATTTAGATATATGTTCTATCATAAAACTGACTCAGTTTTACAAATTAAATATGATAAAATAATTTGTTTCTGGAAATGTTTTGAGTATGCGGGATTAGAAATGCTTATGGCAGTACTGGCTACAGAGGTGCACGCCGCACGGCTGCACGCACAAGTCGAAGTCGCACACTCGCACGACATACGACAACAAACCATGCGGTGTTGTAAAATTGTCTTGTTCGTGAAAAAGTGATAACTATAAATTATCTGTCTTATAAAAATTAACAGTGATTTGTTTTAAATCCTGAGTGTCATATAAAGCTTGTGTCAATCATAATTTGGTTAAATCAACTAAAAACTGTATCAAACGTTATACACTTGGAAATCTAACCTTTCCATATCAGCTATGCTACAGATTTTATATAAAAACTAGGTGTGTAATTTTTATCTTCTATCAAAATTATACTTTTTCAAGCTTGATATCATTCGTCATCTACTATTTAGATGTGCCTTATTATGTAGGCTATTCTTATTCCAATTGTTCCTAACCTATACAGCTTTAAAGGTTCATTATTGTGTAATGCTGTAATAACTGATAACAATAAAATTTGTAATATTTTGAGAGATTAAAGCTACAAATTATTCCTTCTAATTCAATAAAAAGTTACCATAGTCTCTTTGAGATTGAAAATTTGTCTTAGGTCAAGATAACTAGCCTGCAGAAACTTGTTGATTGTCGATGTATTTAGTCGTATTTTGTAAATTTCACGTAAAATTTTGATATCGTGTTGGTTCAGTTTAGTTTTGTGTGGTGTCTGGCTACTCAGTGGAGGCGGTGGGTATGTGATTGTGATATTGAATCACAAACCCTTTGAACTTCTTTCGGATGGCGGGATGTGTGACCAGAATGTAAACAGGACGAGCGGAACCTACTCTTATGGGTTACCTCACCACGAAGGGCATTCGCTTATTTTAGCAAAGTTTTTACCCTTTTAACTATTCATGTGTTTACTTGAAGTCTGGCGACATAATAATTATATTATTAAATGAAAAGTCAAGATATTTTCAAATCACAGATTTATTAGAAATCGAAACTAGTATTTCAGTTGCTGCTTCATTATCAATCTCTCCTCAACTCATTTTCTGTGAAATCTTGTTCTATTTTAGTCTTTTACTTGGAATGAAAGTTATCAATATTTATTCCTCTACACTTGTTCTTATTTTCAGTTTCACTTTTCATTAATAAAAATGGAGCCAAATAATGATGTTGCGGCGTTCCAGACCTCTCTGCGACAGTGGGAGGAAGAACATCAAGCTGCTACCTATGATCCAGTTCCCATGCTGACTAAGTAAACAAAATAAATACTGTATTTTCTGGAAATAACACTTAAATTTCATCCTTTAAATATAAGTTATACATGATATTATTATTTTGTGGTTTTGGAGCAATATTGAAATTTCCATCATTCATTGTAAACTCTTGAAATACCTATAGCCTAATATTCTATAAGGCTACCAATTTAATAATTTGGTTTTGTATTATTATCATTACCTCCTTATTCTGAAATAGTGGTTCTTTTTAATAAGTTACACAGCCTATTTTTGTTTGTGAGCAAAGAAAAGACTACATAATGTAGTAAGTCATAGGCATTAGCTATTGTCAATTTACCTAAAATTTATTTAGGTATTGTATGTTATTTATTCATTTAATTTATGTATTTATCATAGGATGTCAGAGCTAATTGAGCTGGAAGCTGAAAACTACATGAAAAAAGATCCCGATCCATTTGATGAAAGGCATCCTTCTAGAGTGGATTCTACCTGTGCTCTGGGGCAGATGCTCAAAATCTTGTTCAGGAAAGATAATTTTATGACCAAGGTAAGACAATTCATCTATATGTTGCTGGAGATTTACTTATTATAAGTTGAATCATCACAAACATAATTCATTTTAAATATGATATTGTTTTTCTGTCATTCTCACCTATTCAAAACATGTTTACAATAATGGTTTAACATTATTTGTACATTAGTCGAGTCATTCTAGGGTTGGAGGTGGAACTAATTGCAACAAAGATGTTTTATGGTGGAAATGGTAGCTGACACCCTCCTATTTAACGTGTAAAAAATCCCACTCTCAACTCGTGTCGGAAAGTTGTTTTTTTGGCCGCCATATTGGAAAATTTTGCTCATTTTTTGGTTTTCTTGGAATAACGTTAAAACGAAGCGTCGGACGAAAAAACTTTCTGAACCTTTTTTTGAGTAAATAAAATTTGCAAGAGAATGGTGGTAGAATCATCTCTTGATCTTCACTAGAAACCGAGTTACGATTTTTCAAAAAATAGGTTAATTTTCAAGAAAAACTATAATCGAGTATTTTCAGTTTTTGCTTGCTCAGATCTTTTGACATATTCCTTTGAGTTGTTCAATTCAAAATCCCTCTGGAGATAATTTTTTCCTCTACAATTTGAGACCAAGTAGACCTTTCTCCCTTGTATTGTTTTTGAACTAGAGCAATTAAAAGATATCCTTGTATTTGAAAAAACTTTTTTTGGGGGGAAATGGTGTCCAAAAAAATTTATAACGTGCTTGTATTGATATTTTCTCTGGTAATAATGTCTTTCAGATCAACTTCTAGCAGATAAGCTACTCACCGACCTGAATTAAGGCTATGTTCAATATTAAGGACCCTTCAAGGATCATAATCCAAGGATACCTCTAACTATTGTAAAAGTCATCGGATCTCAACAAACCATATTTAATTCTTTTCAGCTCATCAAGGCGGTCTAAATTCATATATCATATGTCAAATTTGGTCAAAATTGTGGAAAATAATTCCTGAGAGAATATTGACTTTTCCATCATATACAAAAAAAAATGTATTTTTTTTTGCTTACAAATGAGTATATCTTCAAAGTCCTTGATGATAAAGAATTGTAATTGGTCTTAAATTTTTAAACACAATTTTATCTCTCATTTGCATATAATATCACTACAATTATCTGTTTAATAGGAGGAAAAAATATTAGTTCTTATAAGGTAAAGAATGGTCCATAATTCTACTCATTTCACTTTTTAATCATATTGTAATTGAACAAAGTGATTCAAAAGGTAAATGAGACAATTTAGCATGTAGAACTAATCTTTCTCTACAATTTGAGCCCAAATACGTGACTTAATCTTGCTCCATTCTTGATTTAGAGGCTATTGATTGATTGACAATTCATTAAAAAATAGATGTTTTGAATTTCACCATTTATTTAAGTTGATGCAACTATTTCAAATGCGTGATGCCATAAAACTTATTCATAGGAGATTGAAGAGGAAGAATTTAGCTACATTTTTAATGCATTTTCATTATTTTAATACCTTTAATACCTTCTGCTATGGAAAAGTCAATATTCTCTCAGGAATTATTTTCCACAATTTTGACCAAATTTGACATATGATATATGAATTTAGACCGCCTTGATGAGCTGAAAAGAATTAAATATGGTTTGTTGAGATCCGATGACTTTCACAATAGTTAGAGGTATCCTTGGATTATGATCCTTGAAGGGTCCTTAATATTGAACATAACCTCAATTCAGGTCGGTGGGTAGCTTATCTGCTAGAAGTTGATCTGAAAAACATTATTACCAGAGAAAATATCAATACAAGCACGTTATAAATTTTTTTGGACACCATTTCCCCCCAAAAAAGGTTTTTTCAAATACAAGGATATCTTTTAATTGCTCTAGTTCAAAAACTATACAAGGGAGAAAGGTCTACTTGGTCTCAAATTGTAGAGGACAAAATTATCCCCAGAGGGATTTTGAATTGAACAACTCAAAGGAATATGTCAAAAGATCTGAGCAAGCAAAAACTGAAAATACTCGATTATAGTTTTTCTTGAAAATTAACCTATTTTTTGAAAAATCGTAACTCGGTTTCTAGTGAAGATCAAGAGATGATTCTACCACCATTCTCTTGCAAATTTTATTTACTCAAAAAAAGGTTCAGAAAGTTTTTTCGTCCGACGCTTCGTTTTAACGTTATTCCAAGAAAACCAAAAAATGAGCAAAATTTTCCAATATGGCGGCCAAAAAAACAACTTTCCGACACGAGTTGAGAGTGGGATTTTTTACACGTTGAATAGGAGGGTGTCAGCTACCATTTCCACCATAAAACATCTTTGTTGCAATTAGTTCCAGGTTGACCCCTGTTTTGAGCTAGAATGACTCGACTACATTGTCAGACTATCAGTGACCTGGCATTAATACGGTACCTACTTCGTCCATTGCCCATGCTTGTGGAATCGATGGCGTCATTACAAAATAATACGATTTTTTTAAACTCCAAAATTATTGTCCATTATTAATGATAGGACAATTCTTATTAGATGTAATTACTTCACAGTCTTAATCCAATGCCAACTAAAACTGATTCAAATGAGAAGACAAGGTGTTGTCAAACCACTGATTCATTAAATAATTGAGTTATCGGATCGGTTGCTACACCATTATCAATCTCTGGTAAACTCCAGAGATTGAATTTCTAATTTACCGGAGATTGATAATGCTGTAGCAAATCGGTATCTCAATTTTTTCAATAAATCAGTGATTTGACAACTTCTCAAGTGATTATTGTCTTCTCATTTAATATGTATCATTAACGCAATATCACCTCCACAACTACTCAAACAGTAAAACTGATTTCATTGAGCATATTCAGGGAACATGGAATAAGTCATCGGTTTACGGTAACTTGTGACATGGAATAATCTACCAAATGTGCAATGTACTATGTTCCCATTGAACGCGGTAAATCTTTGGTTCATAGCTGATGGCGGGCACTTTGAAATTGATTCTCATTAATGTGTTACGCTGGTGTATTGATTCCTCACATAAAAGCATTCATTATAAACTTTCAAGTTATAGAATAAAGTATTTTTTAGACAGAAGTTTATGCAGAATAACCAATGTATTATAGATGCAGCCGACCGATCTAGCGCTTGTGCAAATCAGCAAGCAGACGCAATAGTCTTACAACCAATGAGAGCCCGGTAGAAGTAACCGCTTTTTGGTAACCGTACCTCCAACTGTGGTTACTAACCGTACTAACCGCTTAGCACATTTACTGTCAAAATGCTCCCATCGGACCGGTAACCATACGTTCCCTGATCGTGCCCATTATTGTTCAACATGCATGATTGAGGGAAAGATGTTTCTTTCACAAAAAGTATGTTTTTTGTAAAAAAGATGTTTCTTTTTCTACAAAAAATGTTTCTTATCATAATTGAATTGGTTATATTTTATTGTGTATAGCTGGATTAATATTTTCGTTTTCAGCTTGTAAATGATTATTTGCGAGACAATTATTGGTCAAGACTTGGGCAAAATGACAAGGATGTTAGAAAATTGAACGTTGCAGCGTGTAGGCTCATTTTGGACATAATGCCTGGTCTTGAAACATCAGCTGTATTTGAAACGGTGAGTCTGAATGCCATACTTTATACTTGAGGTATTAACATAGTGTAATAATCATTATTATTATTATTATTCAATTTGGACATTGGTTTTGATGAACTAGGTCCGAACTAAAATCCTATTACACATTTACAACTTGCTTTGCTCCTAAAATGAACGTAATAATTAACAAAATACAAGTTTCCTGTAACTTGTATATATTTTTAAATATTCTCAATAGAATAAGAAATGGTTTGGTAACAAAACTTCTAATTCGGTAATAAATCAATGATTAATCAAAATATCCTTTGAAATACGTTTATTTCCTCTCACAACTTATTAGTAGCCGTAGCCTTAATAACAACGTGAACATTCTAATTCTGTGTTCCTTCATCAGCGTATTACATTAATATATTTTTTTGAATATTTTGTCTCATATAATACATAGCCTATAACTTAATATTAGATTTTATCATTATAATACCTCATGTATTAACAACGTAATAACGTCAATCACGTAGTTGCCAGTTTTTCTCAATAGATTGAAATATTTATCTGGTGGTAGAACTGAAAAGGGGTTGAGTGCAGGAGATTGGATAGATGATAAACTTCTTCCTTTATTAATAGTTGTAGGATTTTTCTTCCTGGATTGATTTATTTTCTTGATTGAATTATAGAAGCGCATATTCATCGAACTTATTTTTTATTACTTTTTCAATTCATAAATTGTGTTGTTGATTTTGCTTCGACGATACAATTATTTTTGATCTTGTTTTTCAGCCAACCAATGATGCCTTGGTGAACCGGCTGTACTCTTGGGCTCAAAGTGCTTCAGAACCTCTCCAGACGTATGCCACCGGATTGCTTGCGGCTGCCATGGAAGTCCAAGACATTGCGGCTGGATTCAGGTAAGGAATGAATCAAATTCTATGTTTATTAATTCATTATTTATCCGTCAAAATTGACAGGCTTTCAACAATTCATGCCTCGAATAGTAATTGATTATTATATTGCGTTGATAGTATTTGCGTGTACATGGTCAATAAGGATAGTAAATTAATTAGATATATCAGTTGATTTATTGATCAGATTAAATAACTTTTATCTGTGGTGATGCCCAAATAAGCTATTGACTTGAATCTCGAGCATGGAATGATTCACGTATTGATTCCTAACTATAATTATAATTTATGAGGCTAATCATTTAATGATTAATTAATAAAATGTACTAATATAACTCAATGAATAATTATTTGTGAATTAATAATTAACTAGAATAAGAATAAGAATAATTTTTATTGTCATAACTCATGGATAAAATAAACAATGTTCAAGTTACAAAGTCAAAAATTACAGAATCAAAAATTATTACATCATTGTTAATCAAGAAACAGGATTGTAAAGAAACGACCGAGTTATGTTGAGGCACTTCATTAGCTTCAGCTGAGTTGAAGTTACCTACACAAAAATTTCATCTTGAAAACGACACTTGCAAGAGACAGCTGCATCAAAAACACATCTAAAGAAAAGAAAAACTTTGTCTATCAGCAACAAAAAATAATTTAATATAATGCTAATTTTTTAAACTCACAAAAACAGTGACTTTACAATTTGACTCTACAATTGGAATAGTAGAGCTAATTTTTGTACTGGTAAAAAACAACAATATTCAAGTGTAATATTAAATTGATCTCTCTATCATCAAGTGAAGGAATTTTACTATGTGCTTTGGTTAGTAACAAACATTTATTGAAGTTGGAAACTAAATTTATAAACAAAAACGCAGAAAAATAATTAAAAAGATTTTTTTTTTGAAAAAACTTTTGCTTATAATAATTATCCAAAAAAGAATTCTTCAATCTCTTCAAAGTTAAAATTGAACAGAAAACGTTTCAATTGATTTAATTGATGGAATGATTCACGTATTAACTTTATTAATGATAAATTTATTATTTTCATTTTAATGTCTTAAGGTCGGTATTACACGATAATATTTCTATCATCATAGTTGATCATATGAAAAGAGATGTAAATATGATTTCGTATTTACATCTCTTCCACATGATCAGATATGATCATAGAACTATTATCGTGTAATACCAGCCTTGGACTGTAACACTTCTCTCTCCAATTTTGTTGGCATAATGTTTGATTCAAAAATGTGTTCTAAAATACCGGTTTTAAAGTTTGAAAAAACTATAACCTACATGGTTTTCCATGTACCTATCTGGGGAAAAAAATATGGCGAAGTGGAATAACCCTTATTATTAAAGTCTCCCCTCTATTATAAATAATATTTATTACTGTGGTTTTCGTTTACAGAGAACAAAACGGTAAATTGGTTCCGCTTATGTTGGAGCGCCTGCACAAACTGCAGAATGAAGTAATGGAAGAAAAGTATCCATCAGTTACCAATGCTGGTGGGTATCGGCCTTTCGCCAACTTGGGCCAAATGAACAGAGACAAAGATGGAGGAGATAGTACCCCTTGTCATAGGAAAGGTAAGATGGTATAGCTGTCGCCAAAAACTTGGGTGGTTTCCCAGCTGATGTCACCTACTAACTAGCTGATGTAAAACATCTATTGTATCTTTTGATTTAAAAAATATCATTCAAGCATAGCTAAATGACAATTCTAATTCTTGACAGAATCAGCTGTTGGTGCGGACAAAGAGCAGATGAAACCCTCTAAATTTTTGGCATCAGCTAGACTAATTGTGTAGGATTGATTAAATGATTGAAAAAATTACATTTAATGATGACACAGGACCTGCTTGTTTAAATTATCATCTTAAATTGTTGAAAGGCGTTTCAATAATGACACAGGACCTATCAATTCGATACCTGTATAGAGACTGTATAACTATTTCGATATTGTTCATTGGTATAAGCTATAATAAAAATAATTTTAATTTTAATTTATAGCCTACAGAAGTTTAAATACGTTTCATACGTAAGTTTCATTACGTTCATATTCAAGTGGTATAGAATGAGATGATATTCAACTATTCTATTCATTATTAACGTTTCACAGTAAATTCAACTTTAGAGATATCCCGTTATGTTTTTCTAGTAATTTAATAGGTGATATATAAATGTTTACTTTTCTTATATATGCACTTATTTCAACTGTAAAATCTCACGTTGTAGGGCGCGGAAGGCAAAAGCCCACCAATCAGAATGAATCGGTGGAAGATGATCCCATGGAAAACGGTAGTGTAACCCCACCACGCAACTATATTTCATCACCTCCAAAAATCAACGGATCAGTCAGAAGGAGCTCTGACTCTGGTGAGTTGGAACTGTTGACACAATGATCTCCATTTTCAAATTATATCTGACGGCCTAAAATAAATTTTATAACTTAACTTACTTTCGGACTGCTTGTATAATTTTTTTTAAATTTTTATTGCGGATGATACCCACATAAGCATTTTAGCTTGTGCGTGGGTAATGGATATTGAGTGTGAAGGTGATTGATGAGGTGAAAAACAGCCATGCCACTGGGATTCGAACCCAGACCTGCGGCAGTGCTAGCGGACTGAAGGTTGTAACGCCTTAGCCCACTGCGCCAACGAGGCCGGGGGATAAAGAACAATTTAGTTTTAGAACAAGTTTTAGGAGAAATCCTGTTTTACCTACCACCTCCATTGTAAATTATGAAATAAATTATTATGATTATAAAAAGTTGAACGGTTTTGTATGCCTCTTGATGACGTGATGTATGCTCAGGACAGCATACATACAGCTCATTGATAACATCATCAGTTGGAGCGCACAAGGAGCAGACAAAACCATAATCAAAATATTGAATGAAAATAACAATCTTCTCCACAGAGAAATCGAAGATATAGGGATCGAATTGAGAACAAACCTGGATAGAATCAACTCTCTATTGCTAGAAATTGATGAGTTAAAAGAAACTGTATGCAAATTAAAAAATCGAATAAAGAAGACAAACTCCAATCAAGATTCTGGTCTAAAACATTTGATAATTGAACCTTCTATTCGGCATAGCGTGAAAACTAAGAGTCGTAAGTTATCACATAGCAAGAGTCCCAATCAGACAACACAGGGTATAATAAAACTATTCGCTGACAGCCATGGCAGGAAATTAGGGGATATAATTTCAAATAAATCAAATGAGCGTGTTTCTAGTATTCTAAAGCCGGGTGCTAAACTCTCTGCAGTTATATCTGAGTAAGTGAACGAGAGTAGGCATCTATCTTATAATGACATGATAGTGGTTATAGGAGGTACAAATGACATAGATGGTACTCCAAATAATAATAATCATCTTCTGGGTTCTATCAAAAATCTACTTCCTAAGCTAAAAAGAACTAGAGTTCTTCTCGCAAATGTTCCACATAGACATGACCTTCCACCGGATTCACATATCAAAAAACTTATTACTATCACCAACAACGAGATTGAATCAATTGCCAGGGAATTTAATTTAGTGGATATTTTGGATATGCATAGACTGGGTCGAATATTCCACACACATCATGGACTACATTTGAATTCGATGGGAAAACATATTTTAGCCGACAAAATCATTAAACAATTTCATCACATTAAACAAGTCCATCCATTTTACCAGCCGTGCAATAGCAACAAATCTTTTTCATCTGCGAGTCATAAAACAATAGTAAATTCATCTACAGAGTATGTTTCTATTTCATCCCATTGCAAATCAACAAAAGATCTTCCAGTTAGATTAACGAAAAGACATTTTTTAGGGAGCGCTCATTATATAGAAGCTCATGTTTAGAACATATCAGTGTGCAGAAGCCGTCATACATTTGCCATCATAATCCTGGACTCGTGAACTCCACTACAGATGTAGCAGCCGTGAAGACGTCAGCTTATACTACAAGAATTGAACTATTTCTATGGAACTGCCAAGGTATCTCAAATAAAACTGAAATCCTTGAAATCCAGATACAAGAGCTGAAGTGTGATATAGTATGCTTAACTGAACATTGGTTGTTGAGAGACGAGATTAATATTCTCAACTTGAATGGTTATGTATTGTGTGACTCTTACTGCAGACCTACAATGAACCGTGGTGGCTCAGCTATTTTTATTAATAATAGGATATCCGTGGAAAGAGTACCCAGTCTCTGTAATCTAGCTGTGATAAATGTCTTTGAAATAAGTGCAGTAATCTTGAAGGAACTAAAAATTGTTGTTGTATGCTTGTACCGTGTACCTGATTTAAGTAATTACGATATCTTCATGGATAAATTTAATGAAATGCTTCATATTTTAAGCGTAATCAAGTTTAAAATTTTAATTTGTGCTGATTTTAACCTTAATTTTAAAAATAAGGAAAAATCTGTGATGACTGATTTTATAAATTTGATTGAAGGCTATGGTTTACACATCATGCTTGATGACAAAGTTACAAGGCCGAATATAGGAAATTACTCATCTTGGACATGTATTGATAATATAATAACTTCAATTCACCCCTCCAGGTGGAAAGCAACAGTTTTTCCTCAAACTGCGTCTGACCACTTTGCAGTAACTGCCTCTATTAATATTGATTTGAGTATTGAACGGTATCATTGTTCTCAATCCACACCAATTACCATAAGAGCTATTAATATTTCTAGCACCTGTCACTTTGATGAAATGCTGAGAGCCATTGATTGGAGAGATGTATACTCTTGTGATAACCCTAGCAATAAGTTCTCATCTTTTTTTATATGTTTCTGCATAATGTTGATCTTCCTTTCCAGTTAGAACATTCAAGCCTAATGATAATTATAAATCAGCTAGAAAGAAGACTTGGTACTCTAATGAGTTGAAAATCATGAAAGAAACTTGTTGTATGTATTTTCATCTGATAAAGCGTTTCAACTTAGATGTGCACAGAAAAATATATAATAAAATCAAGCACGCATACAACAGACTTGTAAAACAAGCTAAATTAAATTTTAATAATGATCTAGTTAACAATGCAATCAACAAACCGAAAAAAATTGGAAAATTATTAAGAATAACTTATCATTAAATAGTAAGCCAGTACCTAAACGAAGAAATGTAAACCTAAGCTCAGAGAGTTTCAATACTTATTATATTAACAGTGTAGCTGAAGTTCTAGGTAAAATTCCAGACAGTAAATATGATGTTTCTCAATATTTAGAGACAGTAAAAACATGTGACATATCTTTTTCTTTTGTTAATGTATCTGTTGAAGAGGTTTTCTCTGCTCTCAATTGTTTGAGTAATAGTGGTTGTCTTGACATTTTTCATTTAAACTAGATCATTATTAAAATTTAATTTAGCTTGTTTTACAAGTCTGTTGTATGCGTGCTTGATTTTATTATATATTTTTCTGTGCACATCTAAGTTGAAACGCTTTATCAGATGAAAATACATACAACAAGTTTCTTTCATGATTTTCAACTCATTAGACTTCTTTGTCATATTTTCAACAGCTGTATAGAATCGGGGATTACTCGATTAGTCCAGTGCTCGATTAGTCCAGTCCCTATCCTACATTAAGAAACTGAAAAACTGGACTAATCGAGGCACCTGGACTAATCGAGGCGCAGGGGTTCGATTAATACAGTGACTCGATTAGTCCAGTTCTTCAATTAGATGAGCGAGTGCCTCGATTAGTCCAGAACTGGACTAATCGAGGCACTGGACTAATCGAAGCCCTGCGTCTCGATTAATACAGTGCCTCGATTAGTACAGTTGGCGTACTGAATTCGTACCAGGTGATGAATCCACTAAATGCGTTGACAAGGAATTGACTATAACTAGACGGCGTCAAAGTGGTTGTATAACAAATTTCAAATAAAAGCAAGGCGGCGTGGCGCGATCTTTTACCGGTATCTTTCAACTTATTATACTTGTTAAATCTATTAAATTAGGCTACTACTATTAGAAATTCGAGATTCAATATTGTTTAATTTATGCAAGTGACAGTTTGATTAATTAATATTAATACTTTTATGATTTACAGCAGTATTTGAAATCTGTATTGGTAATTATTCAGAAACTGAATTATTGTATTCATGAAACTAAAAATCTAATGAACCAAAAAACCTTTAAATTTGGCTCTCGATATGTGACTTTATTTACCATAATTTTTTGTATTGAAATGTTAATACAATTTTAATGTTATCAACAGTCTTGAGGGTGGCCGTGGCTGAGTGGGTTAAGTTCTGGAGTTAAAGCCACTAAGATATTATTGTATTGGAAGTATTCAAATTATACATTGTGAAAGCGTATATCATTGTCAAGAATATACGCAGAATATACGCTTATATAAAATAAAATTGTTAATTAGTGAAGATCTGTACGATTAAAAAGCCTATCTGTATTGATATATGTTCAAGGAAATCTTCATAAACCCAATGCTGCGTTCAGAAATGCGAAAATATCAATAAATAATCAGTTATCAGTTTGATAAAGAAAAATAAAATGAGCATTCCAAATTTAGTTCATTATCTAGGTAGATCACACGGAACTTCTTAAGTTTTCATTGTATAAAAACAAAAAATCCGAAAAATATGAATAATTTTTTTGTTTGTTGTCAGATTGACTTGAATTTTTATGGGGAGGACACTAATATGGAGAGGAATGTTCCTGTTTTTAGTAGAATTTTTCCATGGCTCCTCCACCCCCCTCCCAGATCCGAAAAACCGTTCGGGCGATTTCATTAATTTTAAATTTCCCGGCTTAGAAAGACTTGACGTGATGGCATGTGATTGGTTAATAATTGCATGCGGACGAAAAGAAGACTTTCTGGAAAGTTGGGAAAAGAATTCCAGCTTGGTCAATATTGATTCAAAAATTATAAATTTGGTCTCAAATTGTAGATTAGAATGTTTCCTACAATTCGAAATCAGATTGATGATTTTTGAAACAATATTGACCGAGCTGAAGACATTTCCCCATCTTGCCAGAATGTCTTCTTTGCTTCTTCTCTGTGTGCAGTGTTGTCTTAGATCAAACGATCAAGGCCTTTCGAAGTTCCGAGAAATCTAGTATGCACATGTCTGTCCAAGCAAAGAAGACCGTGTGGCAAGATAGGAAAGTGACCCCAGCTTGGTCAATATAGGTTCAAAAAATATTGATTTGGTCTCAAATTGTAGATCAGAATGTTTTCTACGATTGAGACCAAATCAATAATTTTTGAACCAATCTTGACCGAGCTGAATTCATTTTCTCATCTTGCCAGAGGGTCTTCTTTGCTTGGACAGACTATACTAGGCTACATCATTATTCTATAGTATTATTGCTGATAGAGATGGAGCAAAGAAGGCATTTTGGCAAGATGGGAAAATAATTTCAGCTTGGACAATATCGGTTAAAAATCATAGATTTGGTCTCGAATTGTAGGAAACATCCTGATCTTCAATTTAAGACCAAAATTTTACTTTTTGAACGAATATTGACCAAGCTGGAGTCATTTCTCCATCTAGTCAGAATTTCTTTCTTCCTTGGACAGACTACAGTAAATAGCGAGAAATTACTACAATGATTATTAGACTCTATAAATGAGTGCAATTTCGCTTTCATTAAATTAGATTAATTACTCATATCAGTCTCTTTATCCTGTTGGTCAAGTGTAAGGCAAGACTTGGTCCTAACTTCGCCGTTTCAAGGCTGTAACGTAGTAGTCATATTTTATTATCTATAATTAATGTACATGGATAAAGTTATTCTATTCACCTTCTCTCATTTTACTCTCTCTTTCGCTCTCTTTAACCTCTCCTCTCTATCTCCTCTCTCGTTTTACTCTCTTGATCCTTCTCTCTCATTCTTTTCAATCATTTCACTGCCTCATTCACTTTTCAATCCACTTTTTCCTATCTCTTTTCTCATCTTACTATTCTCTCTATCTCTTATCTCATTTACCCTCTTTATCCTGTGCTTTCTCTTCCTTCTCTCATTTTACTCTCTCTTCTCTCTACTTCTCTCTATCTTTCCCCCTATTTTACTCTTTTCATCATCTTCTCTCTTTACTTTTATACCCCCCCCTCCATCCTCATCTTTCTATCTCTTCTCTCATTTTACTCCCTCTATCTCTTCATTCATTTAATAAAAGCCTATAGAAGCATTATAAAAGCGTTATAAAAGCATTCGTTGCGACTCGTGTGCAAGTGGGAACATATATGTCCGTATTTTATACAATTATGATATAATTGTATAAGTATACATATATTATACAATAATGAAAAATATAACTCAGTTGATAACAATATGATTACGATAATAGTTTGTAATCATTTTTAATGGAATCATGACTTCGATTTTATTATTTACTAACGTAGTCTACAGTACAGCTAACGTCAAATAGTTAGACAGTTGGCGAATGACTGTTATCAATACTCACCTCTGTCAGGACAGTCAGAAGCTGTCTTCAAAGGCGAATAAGTATAGATGAGGTCACTCTTTTTTCTATGTACTTTCTCTGACAGCTCGTCGATTGTCCTGAGAGAGCTGAGAATTGATAATAGTCATTCGCCAACCACCTAACTATTTGGCATCAGCTATATTATTTCAATCTTATATTTAAATGTAGTCTACAGTGTTATACTCAGATTTTTTATGCATTATCAACACCATAACGTATATGTCTTTTGATCTTGCGGATATTGAATGATTATTTCTGGAGAAAAGCCGAGTCAATAGTTTAGAGAGGTTGATAGCTATCGATACCCCACAAACTTTTCCTGGAATGCTAAATAATAACAACTCAACCATCCTTTGATCTCAAAAGAACTTTGTTTTTTTCTGATGACGTACTCTGTAGTCAGGCCTCCATTCAATTCCATAATATGTTAGTTATAATAGCTTATAATATTATATCTTATCAAGATAATGTAGGCTATATTAAAAGTATTCAACATTTTTCAAGATCATTTAAAGGCACCCATAACCAAATGAGATAAGGAAGCACCCTGAATGTTCTCTTAAGCTTAAAGGAATTCATTATAGTTAGCCAGCATTTTTGAGACATGAATTATACAAGAATACTCAAGAATACAAGAGGTACTTGTGGTAGGTACTTTGTAGTAACTTAGCCTACATACAATGATTCTTAGCACGGGAGTAGTAAATAATATAGGACTAATAGCAAATATAATTTTAGATTTCAAGTACCTAGCTGAACATTCATATTATAGGCTAACTTTTGCGCTCTTCAAAATGAACTGTGGAGCCAAAATTTGCTGCCAAAATTACGCTTCCTCCTCAAGTCTTCAATACTCTTGCCTTGCCTGTTACGGAGATTTACTTACTCCTTTGGTCTTCCACATGGATCAGTGTCTGAGGAGTCGTCCTTACCGTGTAGTGGGGAATTTTCTATAATTCTACTTATTTATTGCAAGAGAAATAATTTTAAAATTTTGAACTTTGATGGCATCTTCCACATAGAATTTTCTCGGGAGTGCCTCTTATTCTCAGTAAATTCTCAGAAATCATATCTGAACTATATTTTTTAGAGTACCTCATTGTATACATTCCGTGGAGGTTTAATGTTTTCTTTGTACTAGTTTGCTTACTGAGAAATAAAAATTTATTATTATTAATTTATTTTTCCCGTGGCTATTTTCCTACCGGTAGCCCTCCCCGTCCTCCAATTTATGAAATTGAGAATGCAATTTATACGAAATTGATCATACATTCCTATTATACAAGAGTTTTTACAAGAGCACATTCATTTAGCCTATATTCCAAGGAAGCCTACTTGTTGTGAAATTCAAAGGTTTTGACTTAGATTTTCAAAGACTGAATTAATCTACCCCTTTTTGGTACGTATCAGCTCTAAAAGAATAGATCAAAGTTCAACGTGTGACCTCAAATTTTCCAAGTAATTCTATTGACTATAATCTTTAACTGAATATTTTTTCCATAAATAAACAATATCAATTGAAAAATCAAAAACAAAAAATTACCAAAATTTTAGGGTTTTTTCAATTTTTAAAGGTGAAGCCGTACCCTAGGACGGCAGAAAACTTCAATTTCGGATTCAGCGCACTGGAATACAGTCATAATATAAAACAATTGGAAAAAAACTTTCGCACCACTTGTCTGACAAAACTACCATTATTTTACTGGGCTATCATATCGTCAGAGTTTTACTGGAAACCTGACGTCAGAGTTTGCAAGCTACTTGAACTGATCGATAACTTTTGCCGTCAGCGATTATGGCAGCGTCTCTAGTGTAACGCTGAGAGAGTGATATAGTTGATTCCACATATTATAACCGGTTCAGCGGGTCGCATGAATTGGCTAAACTGGACTAATCGAGCGCCTTGCACATCCTACCTAATAAACCAACTTTACTGTACTAATCGAACCTCTAGACAAATTGAAATACACTGCCTCGATTAGTACAGGAAAAACTGGACTAATCGAACCACTCTCATAAAACAACTTATATATTTGAAAAACTGGACTAATCGAGCACTGGACTAATCGAACCCTACCCATAGAATCTGGTATCTTTCCGAATTTCCTCAAGATTTCTAAAGTGGTACCAATTTTGAAGAAAGGTGATCATAACAGTTGTGGTAACTATAGACCTATTTCAATAGTCCCAATATTTGCTAAGGTTTTCGAGTTCTTGATTGCACAACAGATTACCAAGTTCCTTGAAAATAACAATTTGCTCTCATGCCGACAGTTTGGCTTTCGGAAAAATCACACTACTTGTCAGGCGGTCATGTCTTTTATTCAGGATGTTTTAGATGGGATGGAGGCCAGAAATGTGGTAAATGCAAAATATTTTGACCTCTCACGAGCATTTGACACTGTATCACATGATATTTTGATATTAAAGTCCATGTGGTATTTGAAAGGGGATCTACAGCTCTTATTAAGTCTTATCTGGCAGATAGATATCAAGCGGTTTCGTTTGAAGGAGATACATCCAGCTTCAAGATTGTACCAAATGGAGTGCCTCAAGGGTCAATTCTGGGACCTCTGCTCTTTATAATTTACATAAATGACTTGGCAGCTAATATTGAGGATGAGTGTACCACATGTTATATGTATGCAGATGATGTATGTTTAAATATTAGGACTGCCCACAATATGTGGGAAACTATCATGATGGATAAGTTAGAAATAATGTACGACTGGTGTAATGCAAATAAGTTAGCTCTTAATCGTGATAAAACACAAAACTTATCTGTATCCTACTGTAATTCAAGCACGGTCCACTCTGTAAACTTCTTGGGTATCATTACTTTGGGTACCAAAGTAATCTTAAATGGAATAGACATATTGAGTACACCATCCCAAAAGTGAACAAAGGAATTTTTATGTTAAGAAAGTTGAAGGAATTAGTGTCTTCGGAAATATTATTTAATGTATATTACAGTTATGTTCATTCCCATCTTCTATATGGCACTATATTATGGGCAAATTGTAGCTTTTTTCAGACACTATTTGTGTTACAAAAACGAGCTATCAGAACTATTTGTGGTATGCCTCCTCTTACTCACTGTAAACCTTTATTTATCAGATTGCGGGTCATGAGCTTACCTTGTATTTTTATATTTAATTGTCTCCTTTTTGTTAAGTCGAACCTACATTTATTTTCTACTCATCAGAACATTCATTCGTACAACACACACAATAAATCGAATCTCAGGAATGAGTACTGCTTTTACAAAGCTAGTCACATAAGTTTCAAGTCGCTTTCAATCAAGTTTTTTAACCACTTACCACTATATATTCGTGGTTTGACGGAGAAGGAATTCAAGAGAAAAATTAAAAAGATTTTAATTAGAGAATGTTTTTATAATGTGACTGAATATTTTAATAATAATTTTGACATGGAATGTATGTGATTGTTGATAATTACTATGACTATGTAATAGTATTTTGTATTTTGACGTAGCCTATACAAAATTGTTGTAAATTTTTGTCAATGGCAATAAAATATTTGATTTGATTTGATTACCACTCAACCTTTCCGCTATACCTCTTCCAATAACCTCTTAGCTCTTTTTCCTATTTTTTCATCAGAAATGTTTTATTAGTAAGGTAGTGGTGAATTGGTGTATTCGAGTTATTTAAATATTTTACTTAATAATTTGCTATAACACTATGTTAATATAACTTGAGTAATTGTAAAACTATATTTGTAAACAGTAAACTTCAATCCAGAATAGTTTATTGCATGATAGAGAAGGGCAAGTATGATTTTATTACAATTATCTGAAACTTGCCAAATTAGATAGTGTCTCATTTTAAAAGAAAAAATATTTTCAAATTTTTTTGCTTAGCTTTCATGTACTGACTCTTAAAGCAAATAATTGCTTTAATGCGCGAATTTATCTTACAGAATCATTCCTTGGAAGGCGGAAGAGCACAGATTATGGCATTTCGAGTCCGCCGACCCCGATTAGGCCACCAGTGGTGGGTGCACACCAGACGGTGCACTCGTCCCCATTCAACGTGTCCGACTGCAGTAACTCGTCCTGGGTCGAAATGGAGACATATGTCATCGGAAATGTTCAGATGTTCCCTCCTACTCTAGTAACCAGACAAATTTTCATCCTCAAGTACTTAACTCCTATGGGAGAATACCAGGAGGTGAGACAATAAAAAATTATATCACATTACTATAATTATCAGGCTACTTATCAATATTGGAGGGTGATTTAGTAAAGGATGTACCTGTTTTTTTTCTCATATCGTATTAAGATTTTGCCGATCATTATTTGACTAGATAATAGGTAATTTTTCAATAATAATGATTTTAATCTTGATAGATTATTTCATTTTTATTCATTAGTAACTAACAACTGTTGTTGGTGTAAGAATATGTCGAAAAGGTGAGGCTTAGGTTGATGGTGCGGGTTTGCGGCTCACCTCCAAGAAGATCAAATGCGTTGTTTCTAAAGAGCGCGCTTATGACGAGAAAGTGGGGAAAAGGCTTTAGCTGCGGTTCATAAATGGGCTTTTCCGAGATGCTTTTTAGCATTAGGCTTAGCAAAGGGGGCTCTCTGTGATTGGCTCGTCCGAGGCCACGTGACCTATCACTCTCGCACAGATGGCATATTGACATCTCAATACAGATGATACACTATCATCTGACTTCGATTATCATAGTATAGGAGAATTCTATGTCTCACTATGAATAACATAACATTTTATGTCACAACTTTGTGTTTATTTCAACCTTTCACATTGAGTTTATTCTAAAAACTAACTTGTTATTTATTTATTTTCCAAAAGTTGTTTATAACATATGTTATGATCAATGCATATGTAATGATTGATCAACTGATATAACCATCCTACAATAGTATTCCAGTCTGTGCTCTGAAGTGGTGGGGGAAAAGCATCACGTAGACCCCCTTGTAAGACCTCCTCGTCTTACGATATTCACCTCAATCTTAATCCGGAGCCTAGCCAACAGCCTAAGGGCCGGTTTCTCCAAATACGTTCAACTGAAATTTTAGTTTAAACTATCAGCTGTCAGTGTATGGTCACTTTTATTAACTTGTGTTTAAATTGAGCCAGATGATGGTTTAAGCCGAAATTCAGTTTAACTTTTTTGGAGAAACCGGCCCTAAGCGTGATAAGGCCTCACCTTTTTGACATACTCTTACCCTTACTTGCTGTATCAATATTGTCATTATTAAATTATTTATCTTAGAATTTCTCAATGTTTTGTTCTTATAAAGAACAAATTAATAAATAATAACAATATAATAAATTTTTGTGTATATTTTTTAATGGAAATATTTATACAGTAGTTTTGTGCAGTATTTCTTCAATTTATTATGAAAAGGCTTCTTTGTGACCTCATTATGATAGTGTTTTGAGATAGATATCATCACACTTACCCATGTATAATAGCCTCCTGGATGTAAAATCAACTGATTTGGTCTACTTTGGTTAGATTTTTATTTTTAACATGTTACAAACTATTCATTTTTCAGTTTCTCAGTCACGTGTTTGAAAAGAACGCGTTAGAACTTATTTTACAATTCATCAATCTGAGAGAATCGAAACATTCAAGGCTGGCTTTTGAAGCATTGAAATATCTAGCATCGTTATTGTACCACAAGAAGTTCTCCATTGAATTCATCAACATGAATGGACTACAGGTAAGTTTCTTCAAACTTTTCACCAAGCTCGAGTTCTATTGTGAAATGAGTAAAATAGGATATTTGAAAAATATTATAGTCTGTCCAAGCAAAGAAAACATTCTGGCAAGATGGGAAAATGACTCCAGCTCGGTCAATATTGGTTCAAAATTAAAAAAATTGTTTCAAATTGTAGATCAGAGTGTTTCCTACAATTTGAAACCAAATTTAATTTTAGAACCAATATCTACCGAGCTGGAGTCATTTTCCCATCTTGCCAGAATGTCTTCTTTGCTTGAACAGACTATATCAGATATTTTGAACTATCCTTGGGCTCTTGGGAATAGTAGAGTGGCATGCCTGCCATTTACTAGTTTGGAAAAAGATTTGTGTTATTATCTAAATTATGATTGGAAATTGATTAGCTATCTTATCATTATTATTTAGTGTCCTCAAATTTAATGTTAATTTTAGACGGATTTTTTGTTGTCAACTATTAAATTCTACTTCTAAGTAACCATTCTTCTCAGAGTGCTGTTTTCATTATTTTGCAGAAACTGTTGGAAGTGCCAAGGCCCAGTATAGCATCGACTGGTGTGTCAATATGTCTTTACTATCTCGCTTATTGCGAGGATGCTATGGAGAGAGTTTGCCTATTACCTCAGCACATACTTTCTGATCTAGTTCGGTAAGTAGCCTACATTGTTTGGTCAGTTTTTTTTATAAAATGAATATAATCAGGAATGAAATTCACAATAATTTATAATATTTGTAAAAATAAAGACAGAATT
Organism: Sogatella furcifera; assembly: GCA_017141385.1. Classification (NCBI taxonomy): domain Eukaryota; kingdom Metazoa; phylum Arthropoda; class Insecta; order Hemiptera; family Delphacidae; genus Sogatella; species Sogatella furcifera. The sequence goes on from CM029551.1 coordinate 25,823,452, forward strand.
ATGATTTAAGAATCAGTTTGATGGTATAAAAACTTATTATTATGAGTTTTTGATCGATCAAGTTATTTTTAATGAGTTTGAAATCTGCTCAGTGAGTACAAAACCATAAGATAAATGGTGCTTTTATTGGGCCGGACTCTCTGTTTATGAGCTAAAAGATATCTTCATATTATATTTAAATTGAATGTACATATATACTATTAGGTCGATTATAACGATTTCGATCAATAGAAAAAATGTTCAATTTCATTAGTAGCTAATCTATCATTTATCATGTTTAAATTCAGCAAAATACATGTATTTCAATTTTCAACATAATAATTAGCCTAGGTTTATTTCTAGTCCCATTTTGACCTTACATGATTCTTTCAGGTATGCCTTATGGTTGCTGGAATGCTCTCATGATTCTGGAAGATGTCACGCTACCATGTTTTTTGGAGTATCATTCCAATTTAGAATAATCCTGGAAGAATTTGATGCTCAGGATGGTCTTCGAAAGTTATATAATTTGGTAAGCTCCACTTTTTTAATATTATGTATTCAATCAGGTGGTAGCTATTGTTATTTATGAAACATCTTGTTAATATGCATCATTGAAGCGTTCAGCTTCAGATTTCAATACCTCTCATTCACTGTTTCAAATGAGTAGTTTCTCAATTAAATATAAGTGCTTTCCTTAGCTTGATTGTTTTCTGAGGATGATGTCTACATGAGCTCTTGGGCTTGTGCGTGAGTAATGAGAGGGATGATGAGAAATGACTACTTTTTAGGTAGTCGGACCGACGGCTTATCGTCTCCCCAAAAAAACGGAGTGGCCGTATCTATGTGATAGTGCTGTGGTCAAAGAATTTTGTCCCGGTTATGAATCGAGCTCAGGTCATGTACGTTATGTTATCCGACCGGTGCTATATCACTTACTCCAACGAGCCACACAAAGTGGACTAATCAGCTATTTATTTATCTATTCATTTTACAGAAACAATAACTTATTGGTTGAAAACACAGACTAATGTCCAAAACGTCTTCATACCAAATTTTGATGAATAATAAAGTTCGAAAGTAGGTTAGATTTTCGTAGCACTTCAATTAAGAATAAATTTATAGTCCAGGAGAAATACCGAATTATATTAAAATTTCTAAAATCCTCTTTATTGTAAATAAAGCCCTTCTGTTGTACTCTATCCCCTCCTTTTGGAGATTGGCTAGTCGTTAGTGAAGAAAGTCAGTCGTTTGCCGTCTCTGGATTAATATTAATTGTTGCATTACACTCTAACTGGTTAACTGGATGTTATTCAGAGGTGTTCTGGGTCTTAATTTAGTTTTGGAAGCTAGCTTATGGTAAAGGATGAACGTGCTAACCACACGTTACCTCTATCCTGGTTGATGATTATTCACCTCTGTTGTATTAATAGTGAAGTGAATATGAAACTGGCCACCAACTAGTAGGCTTAGCCTGTACTATTTCTCTTTCAATTTCAATGTTCAAAGCATTTCACAAAGTGTTTTAATTTTTTGTTAGATGAGCATGCTTCCAATTCTGTCGCCCGACCACCCGAACTACGCACTGAATGAGGACGAAGACTGCGCAGCGCGGCAAATAGTGCGTCACGTGTGCGTGGCGTTGAAACGTTATCTGGAGGCGCATCTCTACGTGCGCACCGAACAGCTGCGTCGTGCGCACTTGCGCGAGTCATCCGACTCTCAACACAAAATGAAGAACACTCTTCCGAGCTATAAGGTGAGCGGCTCAAATTTTGGTTGTTTGAATGTAATAATTTTCAACTTTTATGACAATGAATAATTATTAAATATAAATTTATGCTCTGGTTTAATAATTATTTTGCTTTGATCTATCTATGGTAATTAAAATAATCAACTAGTTGACATCATTGTCAACCCAACAATCAATATTCAAAGTTGTCAAAATGTTAATCCTAGCACAAATTCTAAGCCCAATAAGCTATTTTATGTTTGCCTAGCTGACTGATGAAAGCCGTAGTAAATACAACCCTGCCTGGAGAAAGGATAGTTGAAGGATACGTATATATGATTTCTTCATCCCTTCATGATAGAACCTTATGGCTGCACTCCCTACATTAATTCTTTGATTTTGTTTGAATACAAAACTCAAAAGGAAAGAAAATTGAACTTTTTCACGCTGTACACTCAACTACTTTATGTGGTTTTTTCGCTTCTGTCTTCTCATACGCTTCCGCTTTCTCATGTTGAGTCCTAGTTGGAGAGAAAATGTTATTGAAATTCAATTTATTTCATGAATTTATTCTTCATTTTCTATTTTTCAATTTGTCTACAGTAAATACATATAAATTATGAAAGAAACAGATGTAAGCAACTGGGTTATGTGTGCCATTTGAATTATTTAAAGATGGCTTGATTTAGAAGAAAATGTTGATGAATTGTTGGAAAGGTTCTTGGTTTTATCTAGAGCAAAGTTTTTAATAAGAATTAGTTTGCTTGTTTAGTCTGTCCAAGCAAAGAAGACAATCTGGCAAGATGGGGAAATTACTTCAGCTCGTTCTATATTGGTTTAAAGATTATAAATTTCGACTCAGAATGTAGATCAGAATGCTTGAACAATTTAAGACCAAATTTTAATAATAATAATAATAATTTTTGACCTTATATTGACCGAGCTGGAATATTTTTAGTATCTTACCAGAATGTCTTCTTTGCTTGGACAGAATAGAGTAATATTTGTTTTTCAGGAAAGTTGTTTATTAGACAGTTGTTGCTTTTTAAAATGGTAGTTTCAAGGAAGCTAGCTATTTTCAGAAAAGTGTTTTGTTTTCTTGAAAGATTTTGGAGAATTGTAGTTTTAAGAAATGGTTGTCTGCATTTTAGGCAGTTAAAAGTACTCGGAAGAAGTGAGAGAGCAAATAACAACTCTGCTAGAGCTGATGCCATTCCGTGCCCACTGGCAGCCGGTGGATGAGCTACTGCGGCTTGGAGGAATCACTCTCTTGCTACAGGTCATCGCTTTCGCCTACGACTGGAACTTTGCTGGAAGGTTGCTATTATATTCCACTACTTTATTATATGTTTGTCTATTCCATTCAACTCTTTTCATTCAAATTCAATTAATTCAACCTCGCTGATTTATTCTGTGTGTAATCTTTTCATTCATTATCATAATATGTATAATTTGCTGATTAGGTGCCCCGGCTTGCACGGGGTTAATGTATTAGAAGCAACTGCCCAGTTGTGAGTTGGACTGTAATTAGTTAGCTCGTGTTAGTGAGCCTTTTCACGGGAATTCGGCAATGTTATGTCTTTCCAGTTACTGATTTTCCCTGTACAATCCAAAGAAAAACGCTAAAGTTTAAACTGATGCTCAAGATCACCCACACCCACACCACACCAAAGAAAGCTTACACGTGGAAGTCATAGGTGTGATGTATGCTTGTGTGCTTCTTTGATTCCATTCAAATTTGTTCATAAAGGGGTTCAAATTCTGTAATAAGGATAAATAACATGTTTTTAACCTTATCACGAATGCTCATGACTAATCACGACTCCGCCACTTGGGCTTCAAGAAACGAATACTTGTTGAAACGAATCACCCTATACTTGTTATCATAATTATGAAATTTATTACTGAAACTCTTGCAAATCATAATTAGTTAATTTTTGTAATGTATGTTGTGTTTAGAATGGAGACGGTGCGCAGTGCGTTGGACGCGCTGTCGATATGCGCGGTGATGCCGAACGTGCAGCTGGCGCTGTGTGAGCGGCTGGAGTCGCCCGACGAGACCAACAAGGTCGGGCTCAACGTAGTGCTCAACGCCACCGAGGGCGAGATCGTCGTCGATCCCGACGTGCAGCGAGCCGCCCTCGGCGTACTCATCACCTGTGTCTGTGCTCCGGACAATCGGGTCAGTCAAATACACATTTCAGACAAATATATATAATAATTATATTTTTATAATTAATATTTTTTATAATGCATAATTACTGCACAGTATGATCTTTTAAATTGTGAATCCTCTACACATAGTCTGCCCAAGTGAAGAAGATATTCTGGCAAAATTACTCCAGCTCGGTCAATATTGGTTAAAAAATAAATATATTTGGTCTAAAATTGTAGATTAGAATGTTTTCTACAATTTTAGAGCAAATTTATAATTGTTAAACCAATATAGACCGAGCTGGAGTCATTTTCCCATCTTGCCAGAATGTCTTCTTTGCTTGGACAGCTTCTTTGCTTTGACATATAATATTCATTCTAAAATATTCTAGACAATCTCTTTACAATATTTGCAACTTCGCTTCGCTTCTCTTTACAACTTAGACTTGATAGTTTAAGTTATGGGTGACACTGAAGAGATTCTCAATATTTTAGAAATAGAAAATGAAACAGCTGTAATTGATGATTATTTGAACTATCTATTTCACGCTGACAGAAATAAAGATGCTGAGTGTGTAAATATTCTGTCAATGAATATACGTAGTTTAAATGCCAATTTCGATCAATTCATTTGCTGTCTGAATGAATTGGAAACTGACCTTCACATAATAATATGAACGGTAACCTGGTTAACTGTAGATATGCCGTTCATTTACAACATTCCTGGATATACAGCAATAAACAAGTACTCTAAACAGAATAAATGTGATGGATTATGTATGTACATAAAAGATTATATAAAATTCAATGAAGTTGAACTTGATATTTCTGATGCAAATGTGATAAGTGCTGATCAAAAAATAGATGATTGTATTTTGAAAGTGATTGGGATTTATAGATCACCAAGTAATCATAACATTGATAACTTTCTCAATAGTCTAAGTAATGAAATCAATAACATTCCTAATGGAATAAATGTATGTGTGGCTGGAGATATGAATATAAATACTCATTCATCTAGTGTTCCTGTTCAAGATTACCTGCATATCTTCAATAGTAATGGTTATAAATCCTTCATAAATGGCGATACCAGAGTATCATCAACAACCAAGTCCTGCATTGATCACATTTTTTACAAGAAGTCAAGCAATAATTTTATATCCATGAAAGGTGCTATATTTAAGACAACCATAACTGACCACTACTCTGTTGTGTTGAACTTGGCAAAGACTCCTTACAACAATGGAGAAAGAAACGTATTAGTCAACACAATAACTAGAATTAACTATAATGCACTGTTGGAAAGTATTAGGAATGAGGATTGGGAGGGTATCTATCCCGTAGGTGATAGCATTGTACTATTATGGATAGATTTGTTGATCGTTTGACCAGTCTCATCGATCAATGCAAGAAGGATTCTGGATAACTGAGGGCATTATAAGATCTATAATTGCGCGGGATAAAATGCATTCTAGACTAAGAAGAGATCCTAATAACAAAGTTCTTAAGAATGAGTATAAGGCTTATCGTAATGGTTTAAACAGGATCATAAATCATGCTAAGGAAGTATATTATAAAGGGAAAATTGAAGATAGCAATAACAACAGCATGAAGTTGTGGAAGTGTATAAACGAAATTATAGGTGAGAACAGAAAGGAGGAAAAGAGTACAGAACTTGATGCTCACTCTCTTAATGATTTTTTTACAAATGTGAGTAAACTACAAGCTCAAACTATTAATATTCCACATAATACAGGCGATGCTTTTCCTACACAAGATGGGGATATAATCAGGATAAATTCCACTTTTTTCATGAGACCGACATGCTCAATTGAGGTTGAGGCTACTATTGAGAGTCTCAAGAATAACTGTAGTCCTGGTATTGATGGTTTGAGTAATGTTGTTTTAAAGAAAATTGCCAATTCCATATCTCAACCTCTCTCTTTCATATTTAATAGATGTTTTGAAGAGGGATATTTTCCCAAGCATCTCAAATCTGCCAAAATCAAACCACTATTCAAACAAGGTGATCCAACTAATCCCTGTAATTATAGACCAATTAGTCTTATCAGCAACCTAGCTAAAATTATTGAGAAACTAATAAAGTCAAGAGTTGTGTCTTTCTTGAATAAAAACAATATAATAAGAACCAATTTGGTTTCCAAAATGGTAAAAGTACATCTGAAGGGTATCAATACCCTTTTCGAAAATATAAATTCCAATATGAAAAATATTGCTGTTTTTCTGGATATACGCAAAGCTTTTGATACAATACCTCACAATTCTTTGTTTGATAAGCTTGAGTCCTATGGTTTCAGGGGAGTCTCACTTGAATTGTTTGAAAGCTACCTGAGTAATAGAACCCAGTCCCTGGCCATATGATCAATCTAGTGTCACTAACTCAACGGAATTTGGTCTGCCTCAAGGAACTGTGCTATCTCCCATACTTTACATACTCTATGTTAATGATTTTTTAAATTTAAGACTTCTGAACTCAACTATGGTATCTTTCGCAGATGATACTGCAGCTATTTTTCACGGTAAATCTTGGGATGAAGTTCATACAATAGCTGAAAAAACTTGGTTTTCATTAAGAATTGGCTTGACAGAAATACCTTATGTTTAAATATAGACAAGACTAATAACATAACTTTCTCTGTAAATAGAATAGGGCAGCCTATCAATAATGAGGACTTGAGACTCCACTCAAGATGCAATTTAAACATAGATAATTGTGATTGTCCCACCATAAAAAAAGTAACTAATATTAAATATTTGGGAATTATAATTGATGATAACCTTAAATGGGATGTTCATATTAAATCCATCTGTAGAAGAATTAGATATCTATCTTTCAAATTTTACCATGTAAACAAAATTCTAAATAGGAACCATCTGAAAATGATATATCATGCTTTGGTTGAATCAATTCTACAGTATGGCATAGTTGTATGGGGTGGCTGTTTCAACTGTCATATTAATTAATCATTTGTAGCACAGAAACTGATTATCAAAATTATTCTTTGCAAACCTAGGTTGTACCCAGCTGATATGGTTTTTAGTGATTTTGGAGTCATGACAATAAGACAATTATACATAAAAACCGTGATAGAATACTTAATAAAATATAAATCTGATTTTCCTCTAACATTGAACTCTTTACTCAATAATTATAATCTGAGGAATACTGCTAACAAATATGTAACATATAATACTAATATTGAATGTATAAGGAGGCAGTTGATTTACATAAGTACTAAAGTATTAAACCTTATTCCAGATCACTTTCTCATAAACTCTAAGATCAGTGGAAAAACTAAACTAGATATAAAAAACTGGACCAATAGTAGTTTTTTCTTCAATTTAGATTTATGAGACTCAAGATTTCTGCGCAAACTTTTTTTTGCATTGTTTTTTTAGTTATGATTTTTTTTTCTCTCGGTTAAAAGTGGACTCGCTCACCATTCTTTTTGCTTGTTCTTCCTTCTGTATTCTTTCTTCCTTACTTTTTTTTCTCAACGTCTTACCCCTTCCCATTCCTTCCTATCTCTTCATCCTACCTGCCTATTACATGGGAAACCATAGTTGGTTAGGTATTATTTCTTCTATCTTTTCTTCCCAGCACACCCAACCATGAAGCCTGTGTTTTTGTTTAATGTGTCATTGTTATGTATATTTGTTTTTTGAAATTTATTGTGTTTATTTTGTTTTTTGTGTGTTTTAATAAATTGAAAATTGAATTGAATTGAAAACAAACAATTCGAAACTTTATTTAGATAATTGATTTTGTTATGCAGAAAGGGACCAACTCACATAAAACGGGAAATCTTTGTCTGGTTCCCAATATTCGAACGAAAAAAGATGTTATGTTGTATTGCAGAAAGGAACTAACCCACACAATTGCCATGAAACGAGAAATTAATTATTGTTTTATTTATCTACGGGCTAATATCCAAGTTATGATATTGATAGCACATATACGTTCTCAAAATCTGGAGAAGGTGGAGAATAAAGTGGGAGGTTTTATTGGCTTATTGCAATTTCAACTTTGGCACTGGATATCTCAGAAGTAGTTGATAGTGGGTTGGTTTCTTTCTGCTCACTTAATTTAATAGATTAAACTGTATATGGTCTCGCGTAATTCCTACTAAATCATACATCGCTATATCGCGTCAGTTAACCCAAGTTAATGTATAAAAGGAGGCACTGCCTTCGAAATGTTCCTAGCAATTATTATATTTCCTTCATGCTTTTCACTGGAAATGGTATTTTCTTTGTTCATATACAGTATTTATAACTTGAATTGTTAATTTTGTGATGTGATACATGAATTCAGGGCTCCTATCCACTGTCGGTTCGGACTTTGACTGTCAAGAACGTAGATTAGATGGGGAAATCGGTAGTACAAAACAGCTGTAAACCGGCAGGCCGATCGTTGAACTGTGAACAATCGAACCATCAAAGGATGGGATCCCTGAGGAAAGGATTAACTGCTTCCAATACAGTACTATGTGCTATAGTACTATCTAATATCATTGTGCAATACTCAAATATTTTTCTATTTCCATTACAATTGTTGTATCAAACATTCGTAAAATCGTCAAATATTAAAAACCCAATCCTGGAATAACAATAATCAGATAACAAATGTTTAATAATAGCCTATCAAATTATCTATAGATGAACTGAAAAACTTACATTAGAATTAGATTTTTATTATAATTATTTTCAGGGCGGAGGTTGTATTGCAAGATACTCAGCAAGTGGGTCTGCGAAAAAGAAAACTCAGAATATGAAAAATAGTGAAGAAATTATCAATAAAGTATGGGAAGTTGTACGGTCGAATAATGGAATCATGGTGAGTATTTTATGAACTTGATTATTTATAACTATATTTTAATAATTTTTCTTACTAAGATTGGGAATGTGCGTGAAAGTCATCTTATTATAATTATCAAAAACTGAACATAATCAATACTTCTCACAATTAGTTTTTGAATCAGTAATATTGCAATTATTTTGACTAATATTGCAATTAGTACGATTCGATTAGAGCCCAGTTCTTATTTAAACATCGAGAATTGCAGACGTTCTCTAAATGTATCAAAGAGCTCTGTTATTGTAAATGTGTGATTAACAAATAAATTGATATATTTTTCAATAAAAGTGTTCCATTCATTCACAAATCATAAATTGAATGTACAAAAATAACACTAGCATTCAACTGAAAATAAATTTACTCCATGTAGTCAATAAAAAATACGTGATACAAATTTCTTAACAATTGTCAGAATGTTGAGTAACTCCAGGATTGAGATTTTATAGTGAGAACCTACTTTGATTTGTATGCTATAATTTTGACTTGCTTTCATTTGAATAAATCGTTTGAATTTCTTTTCTACTGCTAGGTGCTACTGCAATTGATGATGGTGAAGATTCCGTTGACCGATGCAGACTCAATAAGAAGTATGGCTTGCGAGGCTCTATGTGGCCTTGCTAGAAGTGAGACCGTACGACAAATTCTAAGCAAACTACCTATTTTAACTAATGGACAATTACAGAGTAAGTACTACATTAAAATACTAGTGAGCCCCATGGGCTGAAGAACTCGCGTGCAAACTCTCAAAGTCAACTTATGGCTTTAATTATTTAAAAATATGAACCACAAATAATACTAACACGATACCTAGATTTATCCAATACTGAATAATTCCTTTTTGTGAGGATATAGTTTTGTACGGTATATTTTGATCAATCGTTTTCATATTTTGATACATCATTATCCGCAAATCTGTTGCCGCCAATGCAACAATAAAAAGTAGGCCTACTTGTTCAAGACGACTTGACTGCAAGAATTCAGAGTAGACCTAATAACTGAGCAATTCTAACAAATTTACAAAATATGGATGTAATAACTTTTCCTTTTTTTCTGAAAACCATACATACTATATTGAAACTTCGTGTAGAGTTTATCTATTATTTAGGTAGCCTATGATGGAAAGTCTTAAAATAATAGAATGGCGGATTACAGGACAACTAAAGAGAATTCGGTGTTTTCCAATGACATGTTCTGTTTGTTTTAGCTCAAAGAACACCGTGATACTACTTTAGTTGGTTCTTTTTGGGACACTCTGTAGAGTCATATTGATCGCCTTTTGTTTTAAATTCAATAGAATTTTGTAAATTACCAATAGTGTATCGAATTAAGAACAGTAGATAAACCAGTAACAAACATTGTAGAGATTCGTTCAAGAATGGAATTTTTTGATTGTTCAGTATTTCCATTTGGATAAATCAAATATATAAATTACAAGAGATCCCCTTAAGGCTGAGGCCGCACTGCCGGTGGGTAGAGCCTGGGAGGTGGAGGGTAGTTGGTAAATCTATAGAACATACACGGCATACACACCATCCAAGCATGAGGGTAGAGGGTGGAGGGTAGAGGATAGAGGGTAGAGGGTAGTGGGTGGAGGGTAGAGGTAGGTAGGTAGGTAGCCTCCACCCTCTACCATCTACCCTCTACCCTTTATCCTCCACCCTCTACCCTCCACCATCTACCCTCCATCCTCTACCCTCCACCCTCTACCCTCATGCTTGGATGGTGTGTTTGCCGTGTATGTTCTATAGATTTACCTTCTACCCTCTACCCTCTACCCTCTACCCTCCACCATCTACCCTCTATCCTCTACCCTCCACCCTCTACCCTCATGCTTGGATGGTGTGTATGCTGTGTATGTTCTATAGATTTACCAACTACCCTCCACCCTCCAGGCTCTACCCACCGGTAGTGCGGCCTCAGCCTAATAGCATTTTTCAAATCCCGTAGAAAAGCACGGTTGACTTATTTATTAGTCTGACTTATCAAAGCATGGAAATCAGATGGAACAACAAACTTCTTTCATCAAGAATACTCTTTAGAAATAACCAATGGTAAAATAATTCAAATTTGCCGCCTTTTGTCAGCTGTTATGAATAGACTCCCATCACATGTTTGAACTTTGAAATCAATATTAACATATGATTTCAACATGAAAGTATTTTTTCATTTGATAACATTATTTTCATGATAGCTCTTTCAAATTTGCCGCTCATAAATCAGCTGTTTTATTGAAATCAGATGGATTCTCCGAAAATAATTTATTCAAATTCCATATGACATTTTTTCTCAGCCGTGATTATTGTGTTGAAATATACGAGAGTATATATAGATATATTGTTGCTGAGAACTTATCCTTTTTACTCCTGAAAAAGGATGAAGGAGTCGATCGATTTCATTGTCCAACGAACTTGACCTGTATAAAGGTTCGAAGAATATGTGTTCTGAATTTGAAGTTGATTAATTGAGGCGTTCGAAAGTTATTGTCGAACATACAAACAAACAAACAAACAAACGAACGAACAGACGGACAACGACTCCGGCGTCTAGTCAAAAGAAGGAACTCGCTGCGCCCGTTCAATACCTATTTACAATTTTTTAATGAATGATTATTACAAATATTTCATCTTTTCCATATAGGAATAAATAATCCTTGAAGCTTCATTATTTTTTCTCTGGTTAATAATTTGTACAGATTTTGAGTATCATCATAGCTTCCTTTAAAATAGGATGAAAGGAAAGGTATCATCCCATTATAGATTTGCAGGAAAATTTAATGTTTGATGGGTTTAACTAAAGACCCGGAAAATCTCGAATTTTAATCTTATAATCAAAAATTGATATTATCTAAAAATAAGCACGGTATACCCCCGATGCAGGACTTGGTATTAATATAGTCTGTCCAAGCAAAGAAGACCCTCTGGCAAGATGAGAAAATGACTCCAGCTCGGTCAATATTGGTTCAAAAAATATTGATTTGGTCTCAAATTATAGATTAGAATGTTTCCTACGATTGAGATCAAATCAATAATTTTTGAACTAATATTGAACGAGCTGGAGTCATTTTCTCATCTTGCCAGAGGGTCTTCTTTGCTTGGACAGACTATACAGGTCTGTATTTTTTCAACATGACATTTGAATCTTGAACCATTCTTGTTTTTACAGATTTAATGAAAGATCCAATTCTGCAAGACAAAAGGCAGGAGCATGTAGCATTCCAGAAGCACGCCCTGAAACTCTTAGAACGTGTATATGGTAAAAGTAAAAACAACAGTAATGATATGGAAGTATCACTTAACCATATCCATAGGGTAGGTTTCTCTTAGAATATTGAACAATATTAATTAATTCTTGCCCGGAATAGATAAGAACATGATATTGTCACAATATTGAAATGGAATTATCTTTTCTTATTTTTATAGAATATTCAGTTATAGAAAATTGAATGTATTAAAATATTTTATCATTTAACACCTGAGTTGTTAGTGTGTGTTCGATCCTGTTCCACTTTGAATATATGGTCTGATTCTGTATGAATACAGTTTAATTATTCATCTGTTCATTGAACAACATGAATATTTTATATATAATAATTAATCATGATTATTACTAGCCAATAATAGAACAGGGCTTCACACTGATGATCAATTGAAATATTAGGAAAAAAGTGTCTGAATACAAATAAAACACATGAACTAATTTTGTCTACAATATAAAAATAAAACAAATCATACTAAATCTATATTTGAATTCATTAAGTACTAATAATTGTAAATACCAATGAATATTTTAAGTGAGTCATGTTGAATTGTTAAGCTTAGTTTAGAGTATGTAGCATAGCTGCATGGGCAGTGCATGAGAAGTAACTTACATGTAAGCACAGTTCTGCGTAAAATTTATGCCTTACAAAATTAGGGCTTTTTATGTATAATAAATCAATAATCAATCACACTACCCTTTAAAATAAGTTTATTTTTTCTTACAGCCAGTTTTGACTATTAGTAGTAATTTTCAAGTAAAATTGAACAAGATATTTTTACTATTAATGGTTTGAAACTAATTGTGAGAAAAAAAACTTATTTTAAAGGGTACTGTGATTAATTATTGATTTATTGCTGTTTTTATCATTTTAGAGATAAATTTCAAAACATGAAGCTCGATACACGATACAATACACCACTGTGGAAGCAGGCTTACTCTTAACTTTTTCAACTTGAGTAATACAGCTTTGCTACATACTGTAAACCCAGGTTTAACATTCAGTAATTGAACTCATTCAAATAATTTATAATCAATTTCATTTTTTGGCAACTTGATACAGTTGTGCCACATGTAGTAGCTCTTTTAAATAGTGTTAACTCAGCTTTACTATCATGGTAATTTTGTTGAACCAGGCGAACATAATAGCACAGACGCGGATCCAGTTCAACCAAAAGCAGCTGCTTCAGCTGATACAACAGCATCTGATATCGCACGGCTTGCTGGAGTCGGCTGCCACACTGCAGAGGGAAGGCGCCCTACCCCCTCCACCCCCGCCCAAGCCCATATCGCCCGCCACATTCCTCTCCCCCTTCACCTATCAGCAGCGGAGTCCCGGCCAGCCGTCCAGGGTCAATATCAACATCATTTAATCTCAATTTAGTCATTTTCCGAATTCCTTTCTAGAAGATACACTAGAAAATATAAGGAGGCTTTTAAAAAAACAATGAAATTGAAAGCTTTTGTATTATTATTGATACGAGACAATCAACAATTATTCAATACCTTTAAATTCGAAGATCCTCTCATTTGACACATGTATAATCTTCTGAGTACCTTATCGTTTTTTATGAACCTTCTTAAAAGTAAATTGAATCGTGATCCCGCATTTCATAAATGTCCCAAATAATAACTTATTTATTCTCAATAAGGATATGTTTCAATTCCACTGTTAATGTAAATACTGTACAGTATACTTATTTTTTGTTCTCTTGCTTTCTATTTAGTTTATACTATTGGTAATATTTGTAAAATAATTCAAACATATATGATGTTTCGATTAGCATTTATGATGAAAAAATCTAGAATTTTAGATTATTTTTTACAATATACAAGAATGAACTAATTACACGTAATTAATCAATACTCATTCCAAATTCAAAGTATACTTTGTTATACAATTATTGTTTTTTTTAATCTAGCCAATATAACGAATTACCTATGCTTGAACCACAAGAATGTTCTAATAATTAAAATTCTCACAACAATGTACATTTTATGTTGTAACTTAACTTTCTTCGAGTACAATTTTGATACTCTTTTGTTACTCGACTCGTTACCTTGGTCTGTGATTATCAAGGTATAGACTGCCCAAGCAAAGAAGACCCTCTGGCAAGATGGGAAAATGACTCCAGCTTGGTCAATATTCGTTCAAGAATTATGAATGTGGTCTAAATAGTAGATCAAATTGTTTCCTACAATTTTAGATCAAATTGATAATTTTTAAACCAAAATTGACCGAGCTTGAGTCATTTTCCCATCTTACCAAAGGGCCTTCTTTGCTTGGACAGACCATACCCCCATAATCAAGGTCATTCTGTGAAAAGAGGACTTTGAGGAGGATAATAATTTAGAAAAAGGACAGATAACGTTACTGGAATGGTTTTAAGATTTTTTTGTGAAATTGATGATGGAACGCTGTTTGGAAGGGTTTTAAGAATATTTCATTTTGTGAAATAGATTATGAATTTTTAATGATTTTCTATTGCAGTCAAGATCGTCATTATCAAGGGAGAATCCGCTACACAGAATAGCACCGTCGACACAGAACTCGGACCTGGCCTCTCCTTCCAACAGTCCCATGAGAGCCGGCTTCAGTGTGAGGGGCGGCAACGTGTCCACCCCCACCGCCTCCCCCGCCTCCAATCAGCCTATCAAGTTGACCATTAACAATAAGTAAGCAATTCTAATCAGCATTCTATTTTGCTCTGTATATTCATTAGTGTCAGTGAATGCCTTCTAATGTGAATAGAATCGAATTGAATTTATTTGTAAAATAGGATAATTTTGATACTAGAAAGTTTTAGTAAGAATATACTTATAAAAGTGATGGGTTACTCATAAAATAAAACCTCTAACCTAAGCTAAGCTTAGGATGCATTAATTTGCTTGTAATATCATTAACAATATAAGTCAATAACATCAATATCTATTAGAATAAACATAAAACAGTATTAATATACATTTATACACAATACAATCTTAAGAATATTTAATTCAGCTACTAATTTTAAAGTGAAATATATTTTTTCCAGCCAACTAATTTCATACAATTTACAGGTGGTATTATTGATGAAGTGAATGGGGACTATAATTTTATTCACTAGTTTGCTGCATATTATATGGTTTTTGGCAGAATATGAATGCTATTGCTTGAAGGTCTTATGTTGTAATCAATTTTCCTGCATATAAATTAATTTTTATTTGCACAGGAATATGTAATAGTTCTTACTGTAATGCTCACTTTGTTATCAGGGTTTTAATGTATAATGAATCAATATATAATCACAGTACTCTTGAAATGAGTTTATTTTCCCTGTGAGTAAAAATGAACTCATTTCAAGGTTACTGTGATTATTTATTGATCATTATTCTTTTTATGAATTAATTCTTGCTTCTGCCCAGAAATAATTAACAAATAATTAATACAATAACAACAATAATTAATAACAGAAATAATTAATGAATTTTTATATCAACATTTATTAGTGTTTTTATTGATTTATTGTATCGACAATAATGATATTCAGCAATAGGCTACTGATAAATACTCTAGTGTCTAGTAGACCAAAACTATTTGTTCCGTACAATTTAAGATCAATATAGTTCAATAGTATGAATATGTAGCTAACGGTTTGTAGTATCGTTCCATAAAAACACAAAAAGGGATTGATATCTTAACTAAATATGAATTTTTTTATTATTGACAATAGTTTCTTGTAACTTGGAATCACTTACTTCTCTCAGTAAGTAAAGAAATATTGTCTTATTACTTGAGAATACATGACTGCATGTCGGTAACTAATAAAACGTGAAAACCTTTATTAACTTGTAGTATTGAGTAAAACTATCTTAGAATATTTTTATGTTCTCTATCGTTATATTCTATAGTATAGGTTTATGGTGATTTAGGTAAGTGAAAAAAAGGTTTTACTTACCTAAACTATGGATAAGTTCCACAACATCTCTGATACAAGAGTAAAGTTTATTGTAATGTTTTGTTTTCAGACGCACAGAGATGAGATTCGCGCCTCCGCAGTCTAACAGCAGCCAACACCGATCCTTGCAAAAGCAGATCACGTGCGAGCCGGGCCAACCCTCCACCGCCCTCGTGCCCTACTCACAGCAGGGCTTCTCCGTCAACCTCGACTCCATCATCACCGAATACCTCACCAACCAGCACGCACTCTGCAAGAACCCCATTGTCACCTGTCCACAGTTCAATCTATTCTCGTGAGTTACAGACTTTTGTGTTCCTTTTCACCTTTTACCTTACCACGTAGGTCAGTTTTAGACTCCATATACATATATTATTACATCTCCTCTATATATTACAGGCATTAGACTGTACTTTGAAGGCAAAGGTATTTAGGCTAAGGCAATCGTATTATTGCTTAATAAAGTTGCTTATCAAGCTGAATACATTTACGTTTACTTTTGTTCGCGTGAGTACCGACTTTAGTGTTCATTTTCACCTTTTATCTTTCCACGTGGTCTTTTTTTTCAACCTATAAAAGGCTATTGGACAAAAGTATTATAGGAAAATCATATTATTGCTTGAAGTTGAGTACATCTATGTTTACTATATTCGCGTGAGTAACCGACGTCAGTGCTCATTTTCACCTTTTATTTTTCATTTTGTCATTTTTTTAATTTCCAAAAGCTATAGGACAAATGTATAAGGCAAATCATATTATTGCTTAAAGTTTAGTAAACCTATGTGTTATTTTCAATGTAATAGGATGTACTTCATTTGAATACAAATGTATATTAGCCCATCATATTATTTATTAAAGTTGAGTACACTAAATGTTTTCCTTTCAACGTAATATACGTAAGGATTGAGTCATTTATTGAACCTTTGAAGCAGCTCAGACACTCAACGCCTCAACAGGCACAAATGAGTTGGATAAAGAAGAAGAAGAATCAGCTCAGAAAAACCTTCTTCGTGAAATGTTGCCGTCAATAAGCTTGGACGTTGTCATGAAGCTTCTCTTTGGTGAGGAAGCGCCGTCCTCCAAGCCAAGCACTCGGATTGAGAAGAATATGGATGTCACTCATTGTTCGGTTAGGACAGTATGGCAGATATTTTACACCAATATTTATTTATTTATTTACATGAATAAATTACATGAATTTGTTGGGTTGCACACAACTGTGAGCACCCAACGATGTCTTTATTTTGAAAAAGTGTTTTCTAATCGATAAAATTGTGTTTCAGGCCTCACAAATGTCCAGACCCGAAGCCAAGGAATAGTGCTCCAGTGAACTTCGCCGTTCGATTTGCGAAAGACCGCCATTCGAATCGTCTCAACCAGAAGCTGGTGCACTCCAGGTTTTGTCCGGCAAAAACATTCAGGCTTGTAGATGAAGATGGATTTTTCACTTGTTGCGAGTTCCTTGTAAGTTTTTAACTTCTATTTTGACTCAATATAATATTGATATTTCCAAATGAACGAAAACATCTTACCTACACTCATATTTGATAGTGAATATTGATAGATTGATATTGATATTAATATTGAATGTAGATAAATTATTGTAATAATTAATGGGGCCTTTCAAGACTATTTCAATTTATAGTTTTTAATGGATACTATTTCAACTATTCTATCAGCCTCTCCACTCACTACCTACTTGATCCGACGTATCTACTTGAATCGAAATCGACGTCCTGTAGTTGAGCCATTATAAACAACAAATTCAATTGAACACCAATCATTATTATCTAATTTTAAATTGATTATTGATATAAATGATAGAGATTCAATGTTGGAATTTTTTTTATCCTTACATTTTGAACATGATAACTTATTATGTTCAACCAACATTATTGGTTGAAATTGAGTATTTTGATTTTCTCATATATTTTCTTTTTCAGGCAAAAGATAAATACGTTTTAATTGGAACACATCATGGTGATGTAAAATTATACAACGTTCTTACTGGAAATGTGAGTCATTTTTTTTTCTATGTATCAATACTCACTTTTTGTTTTTCAATGAATGCCATAATAAATGATCGAGTATTAAATGTGCTATTATCAGAAGTTCAAAGCGTAACAAATTAATAAATTTTCAATTACAATTTAACTTTTCGAACTTTGATGGATGAGCTAGTACATGGCTACTTGGAATACGAATTGTAGTATACTTGAGGTAGTCGATACTATTGGGAAATTATTTCTATGTACATGTTGATCTAAATTGAATCTTGACTTAAACGACATACTTTTGGAAAAGTATCTTATGCTTCCTCTTTGCTTACATTACTCTTATGCTTTGTACAAAAGTTTTCCATGAGCTTTCTCTGTTTGTTTTTAAAAGTGTAAGTTTGATATAGATATCTTCCATCATATTGATTAATTGTATATTGTACATTCAACAATGGTTTAATTTATTGCTTATTTTCTTCAGGAGGAAGCAACTTACCAATGCCACGAATCTTACATTTCCAATATAAGGTCCAATAGAGATAGTACTTTAATATTAACATCATCAACATTCTGGCCATTGTCATCATTATGGAAGGTTGATAATTCATTCATTAAGCAGTGAGTATAATTTGATTTAATAGCTTGGATATTAAATATTGCATGTTCCAGAAATACTGTCCTATTACTTACTTACTTACTCACTCCATGACGCTACAGACAATTTAGGGCCTTGGCCTCCTCTAAAATGGCTCTCCATTCTTCTCTATCGGCGGCTTTTCGCCTTCATCCCCTGAAGCCTACTTTACGGAGTTCATCTTCTGTGTCTTCCAGCCATCGCTTCCGTGGACGTCCTATACTGTCCTATTACTGATCAAAAATGGATTCACTGATATCGAACATTCCATATGCATTCGCAAAAAATGTTCATCTATCATCCGTCTCATTACCCAAGCACAAGCCTATGAGCTCATGTGGGCTTCACCCTCAAAAGAACAAATGTTTTTGTTTTTCCTATATAATATCTTAGCTCTATATTACAGTGTAAGTTAATTTCAATGATAATTTCCTGGTAATCGACGAACAATTTTAGATGCATTCCATTTCATATCTTCCCTGTCTACCTTTTTTGTTATTAATGATGATGAGGTTTGAATAATGTATATTTATTGTTTTAAAAGTTCATTGCCAACAAAGTCAAACCATGTATATTAATTGCTCTGTTTAAATTTTCAGATTTGCAATGGATGATGAGGATTACGTAGAATTTAGTAAATTGACGGAAGATAAAATTATAGGAACAAAAAATGAAACTGCCACGGTAAGTTTTTGTTTGATCTACCAATAATCCCAATTATAAAGCTCACGGAAATGTATTAATTGAGATAAAGACAGTTACATGTTCAGGTTACAGTTACAGTTGAAATGTATCTTGTAGTTCTACAAGGTATACAATTACTTAGTTCATGTACATAAATTGGTTGATTCATAAATCTCTGAGCTAAATGACTTTTCAGCAACGTTTACATGAAATCATCTTATTACGGAACATTTCAAGAATTTCCTAATGATATCTTCTTTATAGAAGACTGTAAACCCTATTTCCATCATTTCTTTATTCAATCAATCAATCTCCTTGTGATCAACAACTTGCATATTTCTAAATTAGTGTGTCTGCGGTACAATCGCCTTTCAGGAAAATAAGCCTTCGAAAGTTCAATAAATTTTATTTGTGATAATAAACACGATACAATACGTTTCAATAAGAACGTTTGATAATTTAAATTATATGTATATTTTTCATATTAATATGTATAATAATGTATAGTCGTTTGTATCTTTTAGGGAGGAAATTGAGAATGGTTACTGCTTTAGAGCTGTGTTGAGAATGTTCACTTTACACTGGTCAATGAATGTTCATGAAGACAAGTCAAGAACACTCAAGACCAAATGAGGCGAGGATTTCTCACCCGTACCATTTTTCGAATATTTGTCTATTGCTTATCACTGTTGTTACTTGAGCATTGTGACATATTTGATTGCAGATTTACGATGTAGCAACATGCAAGAAAATAATGACACTACAGCCGACCAAATCGAACGAGTACGACAAGAACCGAGCCACGTTCAATCCTACTGACGAGCTGGTGTTATCCGACGGTGTGCTGTGGGATGTCAATTCAGGCAAAGAAATACACAAACTGGACAAACTCAATCAAACTTTGAGCGGCGTCTTCCACCCCAATGGACTAGAGGTCAGTTTTATTCATTCATTGAACTATGCACCAGATGCAACAAAATCTTCCTATTTAGTTACTTGAGGTTCACAATTTTTTCTGAATCGATCCTAATACAATGCATGAAAAGTTAGAGTGCGTTCATGTTGGAGCAGTGATGAGCGATCCTAGCTATGATAATGGAGAATATTGACGTGCTTTTTAATGAGCATGTTAATGTTGGAGCTCTTTAATATTGAACATACGCGTTGCTAGGATCACAACTAGGATCGTTTATCACAGCTCCGATATGAACGCACCCTTATGCATAATTTAACCTGGAGAGAAAACCATCAAACCACTACAAAGTTTCGTTAGAAAAAATTGATCTGTCTATGATTAACTTGATTCAATCAAAGATAGTTTATTAGCAAGAATTTTCATTTCATTAAGCTTTTATCAATTAATACGAACAGGGATTCACAACTAGATTAGGTCTAGATTAGTTCTTGGTGAAATCGGGCCATAGTCTGTTCAAGCAAAGAAGACATTCTGGCAAGATGGGAAAATTACTCCAGCTCGGTTGATATTGATTCTAAAATTAAATTTGAGCCCTGGCTTATAAACATTTTTCGCCACACTGGTATGAAATGAACGGTTTTACATGGATCATAAGGAGGCCGAAAACGCTTGTTTTCAGGCGAGGTCGCCAGCAACTCGCCAGAAAAAGCCCATTTTTGGCCCTAGGGCGGTAAAATAACCTTGAATGTCAGCTGACTGAAGGTCGTTGTCGATGTAAGGGTTAGTCGATCAATTGGTAGCATCCCGGTTTGATTAATGCTTTGCATGTCAGCTGATTCGGGAGTCGGTCTATCGGTTTCTCGATTCAAAGGTAGCCACCCATTTCAATTATTGTCCACGCCGGTGAGAACCTCAATTGTCAAGATAGAGTCGAAGATTACTGATATCTAGCATTGATTTGATGAGCATAGGCTACAATAATTTGAACCGATACGGTAAGTTACTAAAATAAAAAATATACCTTCCCATTCAATAGTTTGTGAAACCATTCCAGATTTACATCTATTCATATCATTTATTCATAGAAAGTATAATAACAGCCTCTTGATTGTTTATATTTAAATGAGTAAAGCCACGTTTACACAGGAGTTGATAACACAAACTTTAATAACTTCTGTGATTAACTTATTAACATATAGACTTATACATTAAGTTATATAGCTTATTATAAAAAAGTTATTAACAATTTTGTTATTAACTCCGATGTAAACGTGGCTTTATGCAAACTAAAGACAATAGTCTAGTTATGTCCCGTGGAGCCAGCCTACTTATAGTGGTTTGTCAACATTCCTTCGTGTGTCATTTGATTTATTTAATTGAGTATAAATAAAAATATCAAGTTTTCGAGGAACTGTGAATATTATTTATTCATTTTTCTATTCAAGAAATAATAATTTACTTGTAGAGTGGAAACACAAACATTGCGACCAAAACGTAGGCTATCTTGCCGGTTTTGATGTGAACATTTTTACAAATACCGCGGTACCGTACCCTAGTTTATGAAACGGAATCAGTTTATGCTTCTGTAATTAAATAAAGTATTTTCCAATAAGATAATATCATTTAATGTAGATCAATAAATATAATAATTTGTTCAAATTCAAATGTCAGAGTATAGTAGAACTTCTATCTTATAAAAAGAAGAAAATTGTTGTCTCCAGTCTATTGTTGTCGTAGTACTGCGATTACCACTAAACCTGGTGGATAATTTTGGAACTACTTGAACAATTTCCTTGGCGCTAAGTTTAAACTTCTCGCTAACAGCATAAATATATTGAGGACGGCTTGATAGATTACCGATAGACACATTTCAGTGCTTTTATTTTTTCTTATTTCTGACTCATTTTACTATTTGACTGATTTTACTATTCAAAATTGCTTTATTAATGGCTCAATTTTACTAGTCTGACTGATTTTGGAGAGTTGAGTCGGTACCGTACTAGGCCTACACGGTAATAGTTCTGATTCTGATATGATAAAAAGGGATGAGAATATGATTTAGTACCATTTTCATATTCTCATTTTTTTATCATGATCTACTATGACAAAGAACTATTATTGTGTAATTCCGGCCTAAGACTGTCCAAGGCTACCCAATCTTAATGAAATATAATATAGTCTAAGTAGTTATAGTCTGTTCAAGCAAAGAAGAGCCTCTGGCAAGATGAGAGAATGACACAAGCTCGGTCAATATTGGTTCAAAAATTATCAATTTGATCTGAAATTGTAGGAAACAATTTGGTCTACAATTTGAGACTAAATTTATAATTTTTGAAACAATATTGACCGAGCCTGAGTCATTCTCCCATCTTGCCAGAGGGTCTTCTTCGCTTGGACAGACTATAGTTGCTAAGTTCTAGGCCAATATATCGGCTTCGTGTGAATAATGAGAGGATTTAATTCACAGACTCCAACATATACCGTATTCAAACAATAGGTAGTTTGGCAGAGATAGAGCTTCAATAGCAATTTAATTAATAATTATAGTGCCATAGCTCCTATTATTAGAACTGATCTTGATTCCAGGCTATAAAAGATGGAGAAGATAAGCAAGTCGTTGAAAAGAAGAGCAAGCGAAATAACTGAAGAATGAAATAAGCCCAAAAGATTATTCACTAAAATATTATTTATTGTTTGCAAACATAGTTATCAATTGTTATCAATTATTTTCAACTTCATCTTATTTATATGTAGGCTTATTATCTTGTTTAATCTGTAGTTTTGTTATCAAGTTATGAAGAAAATTTCATGATATTTAGATTACCTCAGATTTGCTAGAGCTATGACCTTTCAGTTTTGCTTTCGGAAGTGCCAAATAAACAATTATTATTCCCATATATATTTTTTTTGTGTGTGGCGAAAAATAGCGTTCGCACCACGGGCAAAAATGTGGATTTACCGGCTCTCAATCTTTTCTAGTCCTCGGCCTCCGGCCTCGGACTTGAAAACCGATTTCGAGCCCGTAAACGCACATTTTCGGCCCTAGGTACGAAATATACTATTACAATCCACATTACTCATAATTCGTGGATTTTATGGGCGTTTCTGTCTCATAAACGTTTCCAATAAAAAGCTAATTCTACAGTTTCAGCTGATTAAAAAAATGACATGAAACAAATTTACCTCAAGTAAATAGAATCTTGGAATAGTCCAATGCTATTCCTTTAAAACCAAAACTTTGCTCCTAATTTAATGATTTTGATATATAAATTGATTTATTGTTATGAATATATTTAATAATAAATATCGATCATTATTTTTATAGTGAGATTTGAACAGGAATCATTTTTGTCGCTAAAATATTATCATAACCTACAAAGAAAATTGTAAACAAACCAAGTCAGAAGAAGACCCTAGCCTTGTAATCTAAACTGGCCGCGATGGTTCGAGTTTGAACATCTGATATCGTGAATTTGTCGTCTGCACCTAATTCCTAATTTCCTAATTCACTCGAACCATCGCGGCCATTTGGATTCGAATGTTAGGGAGGGTCTTCTAGCGAGTTTTGGCTGATCGTTGATTCAACAGCTGATTCTTTCCAAAATTTGGAACGTTGTAAATCGAACGTTTTATTGATGAATCTACAATCCCAATCACTTGTTTTTCATCAGAAAAACAAGCTGTAAATCTTGATAGAGGGCCCAAATTAAAATTGTTTAAAATTGTAGCAAACTCTCTGATCTACAATTTGAAACAAAATTTATAATTTTGAACCAATATTGACCAATACTGTTTTTTTTAGAAATTTTGTATGTTTTCTATTTGAAACACATTTTCACCACAAGCCTCTGCTCCACTCTGGCTTTCGAAATAGACGTCTGCCCAAAAAGTAGTATTCTATGAAGATTAACCCTCTAATCACTTAGCACAAGCCCAGATCTTATGTGGGCATCTTCCTCTAAACAATTTCAAGAAAATACATTTAATAAATACACGAGACGATTCCATATGCACTTCAATTTAAATTCTGTGTAATTTTGTATCTTGTTTGCTATATCATGCATCAAATGGAGCAGTTTTAAGCGTTCTGTCTGTTTTACGTTCACCTTCTTATTTAATTGATTGAATAAATTTAAGATTATGATAAATGTCATAGACCTTTGTTCCTTATTGAATGTATCGAGTTGTACCATGTATAAAATGTTATATACTTTTTTATCATCTTGTATGCATAAAATTGAAAATTAAATAATTAAAAAAATGGATTTATAGCTTGAATATTATTTAATGTGAGTGATGTTGTGCAGGTTGTGTCGAATACAGAGGTGTGGGACCTTCGGACGTTCCATTTGCTGAGAACAGTTTCGTCGCTGGACCACTGCGACGTGATATTTGCGCCGACTGGAACGGCCATCTACGCCGTCTCCCTCGAACAGGAGTCCGAAGAAGACTCCAACTACGAATCCTCGTTCAAGACCCTTGACGCCTGTGACTACTCTAGTATAGGTAGGCCTAAACTAAACTTTCATATTGTACAATTTACTCAATTTGGCGCTTCAATAAAATGTAAGGATATTACGTGTTTTGATTATTACATGGGGGACTGATGTTTTGATAGAGTATCCGTCCAGCTGAGAGGTTTTCACAGTACATAATTTTGACCTATACTTCTCCAACTATTAATATTGTAATAACGGTACTGTACTTTTTCCATGTGACTTTGTCAATACAAAATTTTGTTTGTATCCATGAATAATTCTTGATTCTTATAGTGCAATGTATTTGAAAATATTGTAGGATATTTATAGTAAGATAAAGTTATGTTTTTCAATTACAATTCACTTATTAGCTGAACCGGTCTGAAGAACCTTCCATACTCTTATCCTTCAACTTGAAGGCTTTCATATAGATTATCTCTGCTAACAAATTTGTATAAGCCCTGAGGAACACTCAAAAAATTTCGGATGTGCAATTTTTTCCTTCTTTACAGGATAACTTGACACACATCAGCATTCATCATGTGTTTGCCAAGTTCAGCTATTATATGTTTGGTAGAACTCAAAGTTCAGTTATGTTTGGAAAAGTAGAAAACGTTGTGTGTGGGAAAGGGGTTATTGAACCAATTTAAATCATTTCTAAACTGAAATAAACACAAATTTAGAAGAATTTACAGACATTCGCCTAAATATTTTTATCCCAAACTTAAAAAAAATAGTCCAGAGGCTACGTCAATGATACAACTTACTAAAAATCTAAATAAAAAAACTTGTATGGTTTTGAAATTAATACGTATAATTTAAAACTTATAATTTTGAAATTTCAAGATCTATTTCCAAATAAATTACTTACACTTATTACTTGATAAATTTTGATTTTGCCAAACTTAAATTACAGATAATAAACTCCTAACTTTGCTGGCCAGGTTGGTGCAGTGGTTTGGGGCGTCACAGTCCGCTAGCACTGTTTGTTCGAGACCCAGTAGGCATGGTTGTTTCCAACTCATCATTCACACTCGCACTCAATATCCATTATCAACGAACAAGCTAAAGTTCTTATGTGTGCATCATCCACAATAAAAATAAAAACATTTATAAGCTATTTTCTAAAAGTATTTAGCTGTAACTCTTTCGCTAAAGCTAATTTAATTTCATTTCTGTTTATGCTTCCAGCTACCATCGACGTTAAGAAGAGTATCTACGATCTAGCCTGCAATCGGTTGGACACACAGATCTTAATCGTCGAGAATCAAGGCATGTTTGAAAATGTCCAAGAATCGACTGTCAGGCTTTATGATGTGGGCCGCAGAAGGGTAGATGAAGATGAAGTGGTCAGATATTCATTTATATTTTATATTATATTCCTTTTTAATGTTTTATTTCATTTTAAATAATTATCAGAGTACTTTTTGAATTATTTTTTCAATGCATTACATGTTCCAACTAATTATAGTCATTTTCAAATGCAATGCATTAAGGAAACACTATATTCCTTTTTATTATTTTCCTCACTTCAATAATGATAATAATACCAAACTAGATTAGAAAAGTGTGAAGTATAGTTTTTGCAAGCTGAGAAGAGACACGGCGGCAATGTAAAGTGTATTGTAACGGCATGTCTTCTCTGCTCGGGCGAACTATGATTATAAGAGTGTACGATTGATCGTAAGACTAATTACAGAGTAAACAATTCAAGTAACCACAAGCTAAATGAATGTTTGCTTCAGTAGTTCAAGCATTGAATTGACTCCAAAATGGATTCAATATTCTCTTTATAGTGCAGTACAAAATTTCATACACTTTCTTTTTTACGTCAGTCTTTTATCCAAACATTGTCAATCGCACTACTTTCCCTATTTGATCGCAATGTTAATGCCTTTAGATATTTCCTCAGAAATTATCCCGCTATCTGTATAATAAAACATTCTGGTTTTCAAATTATTAATTTTTTCAGAGTGAAAATTGATAAGGGACATTACCTGAATTTGGACATTTTTTAATCTGAATTGGAATAGATGTTTCAGGCAAACACCTGATTTTCTATTCCTTATTGTATTATTGTAATCGAATAATTTCAAATTTTATTAAGACTCAATTCAAGTTATTTTAATGCTAGCTTGTACCTTTTATCTAGATTGCACCTTGATAGGACCTACTTGTAAAAATGAAGCAAATTGAAAAATTGATTTTCTACACCTTCCAAGCTATTTGTCATTATTTACTATCTACGACAAATAATTTCTACATTAATACACTTATAATTTTGTTCTTTCACAGGATGATGAAGAAGAAGAAGAAGAAATTGATGGAAGCGATGATAATTCTACACCCGATTCTCCTTCAGAAGATGAGCAAGGCGATGGTGAGTTCTCATTTTATATTTCCTAATTTTTCACATTATAAATAATAATCATTCAATTTTGAATGATAGATCCATTGCCAACTCTCATAATGTTGGAAATACGTTTGGGTTGAGCATTTGAATTTCTTCCAGTCATTGTAATCAACTATTGTGACTTCTTTAATTAATACTAGTATGAATAACATTATGATAATAATAAGATGTGATCTTGATGGACAAGCAGAAGAGAATCGCCTTCCCAAATGATGTGCTAAATCCACTCAATCACAATTTGAGAGCAACTCAAGCTGAAAAAAATCAACAAATATGCAGCTCTAGCTGAGTAAATGATTCCATCTGGAATTTGTAAGAATTGTGCCTGTAGTCATGTCCAGCACAGAAATTGTTCAAAATCACTTGGAGAAAGTTCAAAGGAGCTCGATATGGAGTATTTAATTGCTGCAATTCAAATGCAGTCGTAATGAAAATTTGTCACATAATGAGAAAGTTACTTTCACAACATTATTTTGTGATCGAATGTTTATAGAGAATGTGAATAGAGAAAAAAATAATTCATATATCAATAGGCCTACTGATGAATACTAATTTACTATACTATACTAATTTTCAACCATAATTACATTCAAATACGATATTATTTTGATTGATTTTGTTACTATAATACGCCTATTGTTTCTAGTGTCGGGTGAAGCTGGTGACTTGATGGAGTATATTGATGAAGATGATGATGACGACGATGACGATGCAGATGATAATGATGATGATGGCGATGATGATCAGAATGATGATGGAGGTGACAACGACGATGATGATGATGTTGTTCCTGCCTCTGATGATGATGATGACGACGAAGAAGACGGAGACATTGTTTTTGTTGGCATGACCTGATTTCGTCATTGAAAGAATTAAATGTGAGAATGAAGAGAAAAGGAATGAAATTGACTATTTTTATATGGTTTTATTGCTGAACTGAGTGTAATTTCCAATCTAGCTATTCAGAAAATGTGAAATGATACAAACTGTAGCCTACTGTGTTTGATTTCGACCGGTTGTACAGACTTTGTCCGTGTTTAATCTTGGACTTGGACCATATATTCAGTTAGAGATCAACCGGCAGATGGGTAGTTTGCTGATAATAATCTTAATTTCATTTCAATATATCAGAGATTAATCTCAGTAATTTTTATCAAGACATGCATTGTAAATAGTTTTTGGTTTGAACCTAGAGGACTTTCTGTTGTTGTTTGTTATAATAAAAAAGAGCAGCACATGTTTATGCCACTGATTTTTGGTGTCAATTTCATTTATAATATTAATTTATATTGTACCTCTTCTGAAAAATTAAAATTGAACTTCACACCACTGGCCTGTATCATAAAACTTGGTAGTTGCACAATTGGCTGAATGTTATACTTACACCTTAATTCAAAAGTGAAAATCGATTTTATCTTTCATTTTTGCAAGATATGTATATTAAAAATCTAAGATAGGACTATCCGATAAAGTAATATCCGTAAATCAACCCCTATAGACGAAGTGAATTTGGCTTGTGATTACAGTGGCTTGATAATCTTTTATCTAGTCACTGTACTTGTGATTCATCCGACCCGGTCTCTGGTGGTCGATATTTGTACTTAACGGCTCTATCTAGCGCATGCGCAGTACAGAGGCGCATTCCTTTGGCGAGACGCTCGTATGTCAATTGACTAGAATGTTTTGGGTGATTATTCAATTTTATCATTGATTAATCAATAATATCGTAAAGCTCTAAAGTATTTATCAGTTTGGAATAGTTTAAAAAATGTATTTGAAAGCATTTCCATCAGATAATCTGATATCAGTAGGCTTATAGGTTAGGTTCAACCTATCGGTACGTATCCGCCATTTTGATTTTCCCTTTCTTTCCCGATCGTGAGTCGCGAGTTTCAAGGAGAAGAATAAATAGGATACCTTTTCCTTCAGAATTGAGATAATTGTTAAAGGCGTCAATTTACCATATTACTTTTCATTTTTCCTCAAACTTTCGAGAAAGATGAAGGTTTCAAGTTAATTTTGTATTATGTAAAATAGCCTGAGGAATCGTTTGAGACATGTTTCATGTCTCAAGAGAGATTTTTGCAATCACAAGTACTGTACTTTTATAGACGACTCGGAAAACACCTTAAATTTCAAGATAATTCTGCATTTACGGAAAAGATGTATTCTCGACTCTGAAAACATTTTTCATTCGATTCCTCGGTTCAATTAACATATATTTTGATATTCCAGTAACTTCAATTCAACTATCCACCAAAGCGGTCTCCGCTTCAGAGCCAATTCTATTGGCTCGGTGCCCCAATATTGTTTCCTTGAATAAAACAACAATTTTGAATGCATACAAAATTAATACTTTTAATTAACTACAAACAATATCGATTATTGAGATGTAACAAGACCAGATGGCGCGCAATCTTCTTAAAACATATAACACATTGGAGCAGTTCATTCGACATAACATAATAATTTATATTAATTAGATAAAAATATTTAATAAATAAATACAATAGATGACCAGCACAGTAAAATAAAAAATAAAATAATTGATTTCTGTGATGAATAACAGATGAAATAACATTCTAATATAAAAAATAAATTTTCTTTATATAACCTAGTATGAAGCATAACATAAACAAACGACTTTATACTGTTTTGTAGGAAAAGATGCTTCTCTGAAAAGACAGCCTTCACATTGATAAATTAAATAGAGATTTTGCGTGATGTTTTCCAATTGGGAATAAAACAGAGGAACTCACTTTTACAATAACAAGAGTATTGGGGCATGCTCAGTTATTCTTATTTACAAAATATCGTATTTCATAGCCGATTGTAAACTATTATTATTGGTTATAATAACATGTTCTAAATACTCAGTAACCAGAGGGTACTTATACGAACGTTAAAACTAACACTCATAACGACATCATTACATTATATGTACAAATATAATTAAAAATACTTTGTCGTATAGCTATACAATCCAACATTACCATAATATTATTTTTCACTGAGACTAATTGAAATGATTTATTATCATTATCACACAATTAATATTCATTATGATATTACCGCAATATAAATATATTTCTACAGGTAGAAATGAATTAATTGAAGAGTACAGAACTTGGATCTTCATTGTCTATCTGCTTGATGTATCTCAGTACATCTTTCTTCGTTATTACGCCCAATAATCGCCTGTAACAGAACAAATGTTTTGGATAAATAGAGATTCTAGCTCTCGATAAGCTTAAACTGTCAATCATTAGTTTAGATGTTTCATTAGAACAATATAGTCTGTCCAAGCAAAGAAGACAAGATGGGGAAATGACTCCATCTCAGTCAATAGACTATCTCTTAAATTGTAGAGCAAAATGTTTTCTAAAATTTGAAACTAAATTTTTAATTTTCGAACCAATATTGACTGAGCTGGAGTCACTTTCCCATCTTGCCAGAATGTTTTATTTGCTCGACCTGACTATTATAGGCCTACTTGGCGTTCCACAAAAACATTCTCCCGTTTCACACACCACGAGTTTTAGAATTTCCTAATAAATTTTACTACATTGAATGAAATCCAAACATCGTGGTGTGTGAAACGGAACTAATCTATTCTCTTAGATTTTCTTGCATTCTTGTACAAAATAATGAGAGTTGTTTGACCAATAAAACAATTCATAGGAAATTGTGAACAAGTTGGCCAACCAGCTGCATTTTGTAGTCCGTGGAATGATCGATGGTTCTGGAATAAATACCCGCATAGTTAAAAGCAAATCTTATCAACTACTGTATTTCATAACTGTTAGAGAATTAGAATAGATGATGAAGTGATGATGGTTTGACTGACCCATTGTGTGTGACAAGCGTCTGCCTGAGCCCGAGTTTGCGGAACATGTCGACGACGGTCTCCATGGGCGTTTGGTCGGTTATGGTGATGGGCGCCATGTCGAGGATCTTCTTCAGCTTGAGCTGGGGCGGCATGCCGGGCGCCGGAGCCAGGCCGGGAGTGGTCACGAACAGCACCAGCGAATCGCCTTGAATGCCTTCCAACGTTCGTTTTGAGTTTTCTGAAAACGCAAACATCCCACATTCTAGTTATTAAAAAACAATGCTTCAACAAACTTTTCAGTATAGGAAGAGTAAGAATTGAACTAGTTGGATCAATTGTTGAAAAAATATGTTTTAGCATTATTTTATGGATTATCTCAATAGCCGTTCAAGTTACTAACTGGTTTTATTGAATTTCTCAGTTTATTTTACACAGCTAAGTTGATTATTTTTTCCAGTTTTTCGCTATTGTTATCTTGGTAGCAAAGTGTTTTAGGAGGTAAGTTGAGTCCAATGGAACGTGTTTCTCTACTTGGTGTAAGGAATCAGCCTGAGAAGTATTGCAAATTCCTCCTGGAACAAGGAGGTGCATGGTATAGTCTTTCCAAAGAAGACCCTCTGGCAAGAGAAAATGACTCATTTTCCCATCTTGCCAGAATGTCTTCTTTCCGCTTGGACAGACTATAGATGAGTAGGTGTGTGATAACTGACCGAGAGCGAGATTGAGATCCCTGCGGAGCACAAACCCGACGAGGTACTGTGACTCCCGGGACACGACGACGGGGAATCCGTTGTGCTCGGTGTCCTTGAGCAGCGCCTGCACGTCGTCCACTGTCATCGAGTCCTGCGTCAGCACGCTCAGCGGCTCGCTACGTCTGCAAACAACACCCACCATTACTAATCAATTCAATACAATTTACACATTTAGATGATAATTGCTATATTTATAAGATGTTTGATGTCATATTTAGATGATACCATAGACTAAGTACGAGTATATACTGGTCTACTATATCTACGATGATGCTTAGAAGATGATAATCATAATAAGCTATCAGGTAGCAAGTTGGGGTGGCGTAGCTGAGTGGGTTAGTGCTGGCTTTGCAACCCAAAGGTCCCTGGTTCAAACCCAGGTCAGACCAGAAATTTTTCTCAAGCCACTTCCCCGTATTTCGGATGGACACGTTAAGCCGTCGGTCCCGGCTGCCTAAAAACAGTCGTTAAGTCATGTCAGAGGCCCTGAAATTGTTCAGGAGCGACCTGAAAACTCTGACACCAGACCTGAGCCAGCCAGGTTACACGATTATTATTATTAGGTAGCAAGTTGGTGATTTTATCATGACTTTAAAATGTTCTAGTTTATAATAATTTCCCAAGTTTTTAAATGTATTTTCTCTATTTCTTGTGTTAAACTTCCAATTCAAAATTCTCTGGTAATAACTTTGGCATCGAATATATCTTTGTTAAGGAGATTTCAAGAACATATCATTTTCTGGACCGTATTTTTCATCAAATTGGGGATTGAGATGGCGAAGGGCCTGTGCCTTTTTCCCATCATTATTATGATTGTCTGTTTGCCTCTATAAATAAATAAATGTTGAGAAGAAATTGAAATGTTTAGAATTATCTATGGAATTTTGATGAAAATGGTTGTTTGACATACTTTGGCTGCATGACATCGGCGGCGAGAGCGGTGTGCTCGAACTCCTCCTTGCTGTCAAGGAACGGGTATCCGTTAAGGTGGATGTGCGCGTCGTAAATGCCCTCCCTGCCCAGCGCATCGCCCACCCACTTGCTGGCCATGGCCGCAGCCATCAGAGGCACTATGTAGCGCACGCCGCCCGTCAGCTCGAACATTATCACCACCAGCGACACTGCACAAACACACTCATTTCAAATAAAATAACATTGCACAGAATACAATTCAAAAGTACGACTTTGTGCCACACGTCGGCAAAAGAAAACTTGTACGCTGACGTGGAGTCTTGACATATCTTATTCAATTGTATAATATTTATAATTATGAAAATTTTATTTAGTTTATATCAAATCATTGGCAAATAACGTTCAAAGGAAACGTTTCTCAACATAAATAGCATATTATAATATCATATCATTTATTCATAGTACATAATAATCATGATGGGGATCGAAAAAACAAACACTATTTCGATCCCAATTTTGCTCAAAATATTGTCCAAACCAAGGTTATTAAAGACTTGTAATAACCTTGATTTTGTTATAACCTTGGTCCAAACACGGTTATGTTTCTTCTGTTCTGTAGTTGAAAACTCAGATGATTCATTTACATTCAGAAATAGTCACAAAATTTACTATCTAGAATGTTAGTACAAGAAGTAAATACAGAAAATTTACTAAAATAATTAGTTTAAAAATTGAATATATTGATAAACTTTGAAATTTTAGAGTCGCAAACATTGATCATCTTGAAAGTAAATTGAGCCTACACACATCTTAAGCTAGGATTTGGTTGGTGCGAAACGTAACGACCGTCGGTCGTTGCGTAAAAAAATGGCGGACTGCTTCTGCGTATCACCAACGACCACGACCAACAGCCGCATCCGATGACGACCGTACTCCTCCAGAAGCAGTGTTGCGGCGACCAGTCACAGTGGATTCTAACCTCAAATATTTTGGAGACTTGGAGAAGATGTAGTAAGTTATAATTGAGATGACCAGGAGGGAAATATTGATAATTATGAGGGATATTAATATCAAAGTTAATGAAATTTTGATTCAAATAGTACCAAAATGGAGTAATTTTTATTTTTCACTAGTAGATCTGGATATCATGAAGGCAGATCATTGCGACTGGGTCGTGCCAACGAAAATGGTTCAGCCGCAGCCGTATGCGTACATTGCGGCTGACGGTCGTTACGTTCCGCACCAACCAAATCGTACCTTTAAATGAAATTATGGTCATGTTTATATGGCTACGGTATCAAATCATTGTCAAAGAACGAGTAAACATAGCAAACTTCTCTCAACATAAATACAGTTAATTCTCCTTGAAACGATACTAAAGAGGCCAGATAATTTCATCACTACAGAGAGAGATCATTGTGACAGAGTCTTGTAACTTATGTACCAAACAAACTTCGGCTAATCAATCGTTAAAGAGAAATTATCGTTGTAGGGAGAATCGTTATAGAGTGAGTGAGTCTACTGATGGTAAAATTATTATAGATTTCTACATGAACCCACCTGTCATCCGGGTAACACCACCCAGCACGGCAGCGGCACCGACCATTGCGTAGAGACCGGGCGTAATGCACTGACTGTTGGCGGAGGAGCACTCACCCGAGAATATCCACACGTTGGGGTAGTGGTAGGCCAGCGCCTGCACGCCCATGCCCACGATACGACCCACTATGCTACCCAGGCATAGCGACGGAATGAACAGGCCGCAGGGCACCTAACACCACACACACACAAATATATATTATATAAATGATTAGAATCTAACTCAACTCACTATCTAATAAGTCAATCTCATTCATAAATAAAACGCATATGATATACAATTAAAATGAATGAGAAAATTCAATTACAGTAATTGAAATTTAGTCCATTTACTCTTTTTAATTGAAATCTAGTATGTCTACTCTATTCTATACATTGAGTGAATAAACAAAGTAGAATAGTACAAACGTTCTCTACTTAATTCTATGCATGGATTGAATATTACCTAAAGAGCATTACTTGATCACATAATATGATAAACAGTACAGTTAATATTAATGATAAAATACAATTAATTTAAATTCAGTATCCACTAGGCGCTGACAAATCACAGGTCAATAAACTCGAGTGATTGCTTAATTGTGCTATATTCTCACCTAATTAACAAATTCGAGGGCTTTGGGAAGAGACCCTTTTAAATCGAATATTGACATACGGAAATATTGAGGATTTTTACATTACTACAGAGTGATTCATATTGAACTTTCCGGTTTTAGAAGGATGTAGCACGAAGAAGAGAAGGAGCAGAAGGGTGGGGACGGTGCATCATGACATGCAGTTTTAGGGACAACATCGTGTCTTGGTAGGTGAAGAGTTTATTAAAAATGGCGGCTCCGTGATAACACAGCGTGCGTTCCGTTTACATTTTTCTATTGGTCGACGTGATCCCATTCCCACTGGACCAACAATCAGAAATTGGGTATCAAATTTTAAAGCAACATCATCAGCATTAAAAACAAGACCACATGGCCGAATTAGGACGTCAACGTCAGTGGAAAACGTGGATAGAGTGCGGGCACTACTGAAGCGGCAAGTTTCCAATCAGAACGCCGAGGGGATTGTTGAATTGAAGCCCGCACCCTCTCCGTGAATGGGATCACGTCGACCAATAGCAAAATGTAAACGGAACGCACGCTGTGTTGAGATCACGGAGCCGCCATTTTTGATAAACTCTTCACCTACAAGACACGATGTTGTCCCTAAAACTGCATGTCATGGTGTGTCTAATGACACCATCCCCACCCTTCTGCTCCTTCCCTTCTTCTTGCTATACCCATCCAAAACCGGAAAGTTCAATATGAATCACCCTGTACCTGAGAATCCCATTGTAAACATTTTATTACTCGGCCATTTATTAGTAATGCATGAGTAGATAACAACTAACAAAAATTGTGTACTTTCAGGCATAACTAATTTCTTTGGATCCAGTAGTGTAGTGATTAATGCATGGCTCATTTGATTTTAGGAATTTAGAATTCAATTTCCTAATTACGATATTATTATTATTATTATTTAGGAATTTAGAAAGTTTCCATGAGGGTGACAACGATAGTAATCTACTGAAGAGGTCAACGTACTTGAAATAGTTACGGTATAATAATTTTCTACCTATTTGAATCAAGGTATCCA
The DNA here is from genome assembly GCA_017141385.1 of Sogatella furcifera. Taxonomy (NCBI): domain Eukaryota; kingdom Metazoa; phylum Arthropoda; class Insecta; order Hemiptera; family Delphacidae; genus Sogatella; species Sogatella furcifera. The sequence continues at coordinate 25,859,232 of CM029551.1, forward strand.
CATGGAATGAAATTGAAGGTTTCCATATAGAAAAAATCTTAAATGAAGATCTATCATGATAAAAAATTTGAATGAATAAAATAACATGAAGCCTATGTAGGCCTAATTAGGTTAATCAGGTACCCTATGTAGGTTCAAGTTACATGATCATGTGATTGATACGGAATTTAATTTGAGAAAAAATTATAGGTAGGAATCAAGTTCAGGTAGGGATTTTTTGAAGTACCGTATGTACTTGTTTTTAAGAAATGTATTTCGTATTCACAAGAATAATGAAATATAATCATTAAAAATATTTCGTATTTACTATGTAGGAATTCGTAAATGCATCTGTAACTTTAGCTGAGAAGTCCGGGTATACATATATTTTTTATCTCAGCTTAATCACGATAGAACATTCATTTAATTAACATTATTCATCTGAAGAATGAATGTTCATAGCCAATTCTATGTTACACTGGAAAGACATGTATTGTAATCAAATATATCATGGACATTAACTTCAGTTTAAAAATAATATTACATTCAATAAGTAATTCATGGTTATTAAATTAACGTTTTAAAGATTACAGACTGACCGTTGTTATTATTCGAATAAATTGGTGTCTTGCTCGAATGATAGCAACAACCGTTAGGATGATAAACAAATGATAAAGTATTTGATTGGCGACTATGAGAAACTCACGTCTATGGCATCCAATTGCACTACAAATACCCCGAAAATTATTGGTTTTGGTTAGATCTAGTTAAAAGGGACTCAAGTTAGGTCCCCTGCTTAAGTTGAGGATTTAGAGGCTGGCTTTTTGTTGATGATACAATTCTGTTACAGTACGGGCAGTATAAAAATTTAAGAATAATAATAATAGTCAGGTTCGAAATCCTCATATTAACTGGCAGTTTAGATTGTTTATTTAATTATAAAAATCGGGAAGTGTTAAGTGTTTGCCAAGCTGGGTATCGTTAAAAGTAGGAAAGTTATATTCAGATATATTTGTCAAAACCGCGAAATAATTAGATTTTTGCCAAGCGAGTAAGTTTCCCAATTATTAGTTTATAATTATTTATTTTGTAAAGTTTGTATTAAATTGAAAATTTAAAGTACAGGGATTTTACTAGAATTTAACTTTTGAATTGCGTCTTTTGTTTCCTTCTAGTCATAAATATATTTTACACAAATACGCAAGAGTAGCTTACATAATTGGTGAGGCAAGTCGTCCTTACAACTTCTATTTTCAAAGTCTTCTTTGATTTAGTTGAACAGATAAAAACAAATAGTTCAAAGCTCAGCCACACTTTCTCCCTAACAAATCCCAGAGAAATAAAGGATGAATATTATTTAGAAAAATTAATTTGAGTTTTGTCTCTACTATATTGTGTATCGTCATAGCTCCTATGAAAGGTAGCTATGGTATCGTACATAGGATAGGGAGACTGATGCAACATATAGAATTAATTCAACCAAATTTAGTTACTCTTCTTCAATACGGAATTACTTTAATAAATAAACATAAGGATAAATTAATAGCAAAAATAAAAGTCAACTGGAATGTTGTTCCTCTACTCTATTTCATACATAGAGTAGGGAAAATGGATAAGAATAGATTCATCTTCTCGTAAATTTGTTTGGTTAATGTATCCTACATTTGTCTACATTTGAATTATGATAATCTCAAGAAATTCTCTACAAAATTTTCTTCCTAGAACTGAAAGTTAACTACCATGATAGCTGCACTTGGATCTGAATGTTTTTCAATGATTTATAAATTATTTACTTTTATCTTATCTTTATCAATATATTTTTACACTTAATAAATTTGTTTTTCATATTTTCTATTTTGTACTCTGTTTTCTAGGAAGCTCCAGCCTTCTTGGACTATCGCCAAACAAGCTGAACAGGACAAGAAGAATATGTGAGGATAATGTACGTGAAGAGGACATTATCAAATGGTCGACTAATATTCAATGCCTGTCCAATCACATATGTCGGCAAAGATATTCCGGCCGGGCCACAACCCCAAACCGGTGCAGCAGCAGGGAAAGCAGCCACCGTCAGTCACCAGCACACATCAACAAATAAGCCAAGTAATGCTTCATTCAAGTAACACCTTTTAAGCAGAATTCATTGTAATCTCAAATTCATTCTCCGTCACCACAATAATTGAAGACATCCACACCTCGAACTCACAGTATCAGATCAAGTTTCAATATAGATCAGCGTACTTCAAATACTAATATTTCTCCAATAATACTGACGCCAGGTTCTGGGTAAATTGGGCAGGAGACCGCTAGCTGGGTAGCAAGCATGTATTTTTATGATACAAGGATTATATAGGTAGTGGAAGATTCCCTTAACATTATTAAATAAACTATCAGTAAGCGGGATGAAAGCAGAAGAAAATATTCAGTTTGTTCAAGAGAGCTTGAAAAATCGCAATGAAGTTTAGCTTATGGTCGAAGTTGTTGTTTGTGACCAAAACATCAGCAACAGAAAAGCCTTTCAAACCTGGGTGTTACTGATCAACATCCTTTTTTTTCTTTGATGCTATGGGAAACAAAATTCATACACTGTATAACCCACCTCATTAAATGAAGTGAGTTAGAAACAATACTTTGAATAATGACTTCCTTTTTCAAAATAAAACAAAAGTCCATCATTTAATGATATAAGGATAATAGCTGTATGATATTGACAGCAATAGTGAATCCACACGAGCAGTTCCCAAACTCGGTCCTGTTCATGATAACCCCAACAACGTTCAAAAAATGAGTGTAGCTTTGGCAACACAGGTATTCAGCCAAAGTGTTACAGCAGGACTGCGAACGGCATTTGCAACTGAGCAAATTTCAACTGAAATCGTTGAAAAGATGAATTCTCTATTCGATTGTCTTAATAGCAGAAGAAGATTCAACTTAAACCCTGACAAATATGCTATTTCAAGTAGCAAAATTCATTCGATTAATATTTTAGAAGAGTTGAAAAAATGGATATAGTAAAGCTCAATTCAAAGAGGCCGCCCTCCTTTGATGGAATGAATAGTGCTCACAATTAATTCCATCCTGGACCCAATAAATCAAGAAGAAGGAATGTTCATCCTCACCAATCGCCTTAATCAGAACCCCATGGAAAATGTATTCTCCAACATAAGGCAACGAGGAGTGTGGAACAGAAAGCCAACATTTAGGACATTCCGGGTTGCTCTTCGACTATTTTGTTCGAAAAATTTCATAGAGCCTCCATCATCTTCATCGTATGATGTGTATGACTATTGAATTTTACAAATGCATCCAGAAAAACACAATTTTGGAGAAGCTAATGTTATGCTATTTATGATGGATGAAGAATGAAAAATCTTCTGAAAGCAGCGAAACCTCGTCATCAGGAGGCCAGTGACGAAGCCGGGTTTGGAATAGAAGATTCAGCTTCTCTAGAGACATACTTTCAAACATAATATATTATACAGGGTACATTGCTCATATGTCAAAAAAAAAACAACTGTGAAGAGTGCATGAAATGTCTCAACGATTCCACCTCAAAATTGGCAAAACATATTAAATTTTGATTTCAGAAAAAATGTTTTTTAATATTATTGAGACAAGGGGATTGGAAGCTCCAACACACCAGATTCTAGAGTTTATAAAGATGTCATTGTACTATAAAAGCAAACTCAGTCGAATCCGTCACAAAAATAAATTATTATTTCAGCTAATCAAAGCAACAAGAAGAAGATTTGAAGATCAGTTGACCCACAGAAATAAGAATTCCTGATAAATTAGTTGAAGAGTTTTGCTAAGTTATTCATTGTATAGATGAAATATCTCTTGCATTCTATTTTCTGAATTTATGCATTTTTTGTAATGTTTGTGATATTATTCATTAAACAATTGTTTTGGAAAGTTTTACTTGTGAAAATCTCTATAATACTTAGAACTCTTTCCAGTTTTTAATAAAATTCATCTATTAATAGTTACATTACATTTGTGATAAGGGAATATATTATCTTTATTTTCTAAACTTCTATACCTGAATGCAAAATATCCACTGATGTACCTCAACTCCAGACATACAGACAGAAAAGGAGAAAATCCTGTGACAATGTACAATGTTTCATTCCCATGTGGGCTACTGAATAAATAGAATGTACTGTACTCAAAATAAACTGAATGAATTTAAATTCATTTTCCAACCTTTCATTAGAAACAATGATAGAGATGAAACACAATATTATGTGTGATAAAAATCAAAACATATAATTACATTTTTCAACTAGACATTACATTCTGTCATTTTGTAGTTAGCATATCCTGGTTAAGGGCTTAGGAGAGTATTAGTCAGGGGAGGGGGATATCCAACGGTTCCTATGCAATGGAACATACTCTATATTCTCTGATGACACTTACGAGTTGCAATAAATTTTATATTGGAGTAATTTATACTAGAGATAGGCAAAAAGTCAGACTCACACTAACCAGATTATAACAGCCGTTAGTTACACATGGAAAACGTACCAAACCTTCTAACGTACTCGTACAAAATTTTGGAAGTGTTACAAGCTGTAAGTTTTATGAAACAGGTCGCTGATTACAAGTTTAATTTGTGGGTTTGCGTACCTTCATGCCGAACGTGAATATGGTGGTAACAAACTTGAAGACAAGAGCCAGCACCAGCATCCAGACGGCAGAAAACATTTCCGGCCCTGGTGAGAACGTCGCTCCCGACTTGCCCGGTATACTCTCCACGTTGTAGTCACTGTCAATTAAAACACAAATCACAATATTATTGGCTGTCTAATAGGCGTAGACAATCGGGTGCAAGTTGAGAGACAACTAAAAGACTGGTAATCAAACATATGCTTTTTATCTAGATAAAATATTCTTATGGCTTTTAATGGTGGGGTACCCTAACGGGTATGTAGATGAATTTATATAAATGTAATCAAGTTAAAAAATTGATTAAAAGTACTTTAAAATCAATATTCAATCTCAATTGAGATGTTCGCATTTGTTAATGCTCGTTTGCTTCTGTTCGCTCTGGTGTAACCATGGCTGAACCCTCTATACCAACTTCCGGTTGACAAATAAGCTATTTTCCGTATTAGAGTATTGTGAATAATACATGAATGATCACCTAATATAATCAGCAGATGAGTCAACAAAAGAAAATAGTAATTCAGCAATATATAAGTTTTCACGACACATATCAACTTTTTTTTGACAAATCCTCATACACCTTCAATAGGAGGTCATTGGATGATTGAAAATTAAACTATCTGCGGTTTCACAGAATAGCATAGAATTTCATAGACAACTAAAATAATCATCCAAAGTTACAATATAATGAACAGTTTCAGACTATATTATCACACAGTATTACACTTGTGCTTGGTTGGTTTGATCGATACTGTCACAACTTTCACAATTGAAATTCTAAATCAATTTATACCCAAACAACTCTATAACTATAAAAGCGAAATGGCACTCACTGACTGACTGATTCATTCATTCATCACCAGAACTAAAAATCCACTGAACCGAATGCGTTCAAATTTGGCAGGCATGTTCAGTTGGACGTTTAGACGCGCGCTAAGAACGGATTTCAGGAACTTTTCAAGGATACGCCAAATATTTAAGTTTTTCCATAGTTTTTCGGCGTTTTCTCAATTTTTTTCGAGAACCAATCGGTAGAAAATGTTGATATTTGGTAGGTAGGTTCAGATAAGGTCTAGAAATGTTGTGTTGAGATATTTTTGAATTCCGTCCAAGATTACGCCAGTAATTAGGTTTTTCAAAACTGTAGATGTATTGCGGGTTGCAGATCTTCCGCCTTGATACGACCAATCTTTACTGTATATGTTCAGCGAGATAATAGATAAACTAATTTGGAAGATATTGAATCAAGTTTCAAACTATGTCCGATATAGTTCCCAAGGTTACGCTCAATATTAGCGTTTTACTATTTTTCGGAATTTTTTTCTTGGATTTTACGAGAATAAATTGGTAGAAAATGTCGAAATTTGGTGAACAGGTCCAGATTAGGTCTAGAAATGCTGTGTTCAATAAGTTTTGAATCCCTTCTGAACGGAATTTGCAGCGAAGCGAGCCTGTTGTCTCAGCTTACACTGACAGAGGTTATGCAGGCGAGCGAAGCGAGCCTGTTTGACTTACTGACACTGCTGATACTGTCGGGGGTCCAGGGGCGGGGCCCCCTGGCTAGGCGGAGAAGGCGAGCGAAGCGAGCCTGCCGGCTAGTGTTGTTATATGAGCAATAATATCATTTAAGGAAAACTATACGTCTGATGGATGAGTTCAATTGACCAATGAAGTTTCTGTATAAATTGGATAATATATGCAACCTGGGTTTATTTACAATGAAAATTATTTCAAATAAAGTTCATAATACGACACGTATAATTGTAAACAAGCATACAAGGTCCATTCAGTAAGTATCGAGACTCTGTATCGGTTCTCTGTAGACTCAACAGAAACGTGAAGGGGGGTCCAACTGGTTGAGCTCAGTAGAACGGTTCTTTACCATTCAGGAACACTGTGGTTTAGCATCCCAAGTCCATTCATTGAGACAGGATGTCGATTTTCGCGCCGAGTGTTTTGAGAGCGCGTCGCAGCTGTTTGGAAGCCAAAGACGAGCCATCAGAGTCAAACCCCTGCACTCACAGCGGACATTCACTTATAGAAGTAAGAAAAAAGGCAGGTAGATTGTTCAGGGAGTTGATATGACTTGGAAACGCAGAATTTCGCCAGTAGATGCTGCCCAACAATCGCACTGTGGCACAGCGCCACAGTTGAAAATTCCTCACAGTTTTTCTCATCGCCAAATCAACTGTTTGATAGTGTAGATAGTTTTCACTACAAGACCATTCTTCTCACTGATGAGGGCGACTATTATACGCCTGTCAGAGACCAAAATGTTTTCAGTTTTTACCACCCAAGACCCAGTTCAGACGTTTGTCAGGCGTCCAATGTCAAACAATAACTTCGAGTTCTTGGCCTTCCTAAAACATTTTTACCCCTGAAAAAGTCTTGCGCGACTCGAGGAGTCTTCTTCAAAAGCCTTTTTAACAAGGGAGAGAGTCTGCGACGCAGATTTTTCATGTTTGAAGCAAAAATTTAGAGCGTAGGTTTCCTCGATGGTAAGCTCCATGTTGATGCTGCGACGCGAGGTAAAAACACTCGGCGCGGAAATCGACCTCCTGCCTCAACTAATGCACGTAGGCGACTGAACCAGAGTGATTCTTATTCTTGAAGATCCCATCTATCGATCCCCACTGGTCGGATCCCCCTATAAAGCTCAGTTGAGGCTACAGCAAACCAGTCTCGATACTTATTGAATGGAGTATGTATACTACAATGTTGATTTGTTCTGGCAATAAAAGAATCTTGAGGCCGCTTCCCTGATATGGCTTGAGCGAAGCTAAGCACAAATAACAGCTAATCGAATTGAATCCCAACGAATCCAAGGATAAAAATGTTATTTGAACCAGAGCTCTGCTTGGGCCTGATTGGGCATAGCTTTGAGGAAATTGGGCCTGAATTTATTGAACTATAATTCAAGTCTAGAAAAGTCTATATACCAAACTTTTATCAAATAAAATTCATTTAAAACTATACTTTAGTTTAGATCACAGCTCATGCTGTATTGACCATAAAATACACGTTTTCATTAAAATGCTGAGCAAATGAAACTAACCAAAGTCCAGCGGATTGCGGCTCGCACTGACTGAACAGCAGATAGATGAGTTGACTAGTTGACATACGAGTGTAGGGGTTAGGGTAGGCGAGCACAGCCGTGATGGCCGTCACCACCAGCACCTCTGTCACAGGGTACTGGCCCAGCCGAGACACCTTGCGGAACTTGCACCACCGGATGTTCGCTTTAATAAACAGTGTGGCTATCACGCCCTGCAAAAAAGCAATTTGTTTTCGGTCACACCTTATGATTCATACGATTGTATTCAATAAATGAATAAATAATGTATTTTACAACATAGCCAGGTAATCGAAAAGGTCACAGTAATACTAGTTTATTACAGGAAAACTAAGTCACAAAGTACATTATAATATCAGGTAAATTCAATATGTTTGCTATTTTTTGTATAATACAGCAACTGAATCAATCATGTTTCTACTATTAGCCCAGTCAATAAAGGTTTTTTCCGTCACAAAATTAGGAGAAAGCTGAATTTCGCACCATCGATAGAACCACCCCAGAGGGTCATTTTCCCCAAAGTCCCAAAAAATCCCGCTGGAGCTTTCCCCCCAGCCCCCCCAATGTTCAGAAATGCAGGTTATCACGGGAAATCAATTTTCTCGGTACCTATTCATCGGAAAACCTTCTTTTATATGTCATTCTATTTGCAATATTATGGGCTACAATATTGGTCCTATTAATTTTTACGATGAAAGTGATAGATTTTTCAAAAAATATACTTATGCATTTACGATCCGAGCTGACGCAGTGGAAGGGGAAACAGCTGACGCGTTGCGCCGCGGTCAAGCCCCCTCATCAGCCAACTACCGTTTCAGCATATCACTATCAGTACAGTACAATTAGACATTAACCGGGACATCCAAGCTGAAAGTTTCCCTCCAACGCCAAACTGTTCTATATAACCCCTTTCTTGTCTGGTAGAAGTCTACACCCTTTTGAGCGTTAGGTTGAGGGGGGAGGGGAGTGAAAGGTAGAAAATTTCAGTTTTTTCTAAATATCTCGAAAACTATAGGGTTGAGGGCAAAATCTATTCAATACAAATATATTCTAAATTAAATTTTAAATAAAAATTGTTCTCTACAAAATTACGCCAAGTTGAACGGTTCCCGAGTTGCAGGGGGGATAAGCGTAGACACTTTTCAGATTTTCTAGATTTATCAATGAATTGTCAATAAATGAAATAAAAACAATAAAATTGTCAATAAATATATATATTTTTCTATAATAATGTATTTCATGGATGCTAATCGTCATTATAGTAGCCAGCGGTGACCCCATTAATTCATTGGGGGGGGGGGGGTGATTGTTGTGAAGGCCAGCTTGTTTTATTTCACATACTGAACTGTTGCACCTTATAAACTGTACTATTTCAATAAATTTGTGAAACTCTGGGGGAAAAATAGGTATTTTGAGGATAACATCCTACTTCGACCCCCGCCGTCCCCCGTGGATTCTCCCTGTGGCAATGGCTGGGAGTAACCTACCAATTTCTCTAAGCAAGGGCATTCATTTCAGAGGAAATAGTATATTTCGTACCTAGGGCCGAAAATGTGCGTTTACCGGCTCGAAATCGGTTTTCAAGTCCGAGGCCGTAGGCCGAGGACTAGAAAAGATTGAGAGACGGAATATTACATTTTCGACCCGTGGTGTCGAACTTTATTTTTCGGCACACTACATCAATGCGAAGAAAACAAAATAAAAAATTAGTTAATCAGTTCCAAGAACAGCTAGACCAGTAACCTTATTATCCTATCTTCGCCTATACTGAATTTGGAGTAGGTACCATCTGCTTGCTATTGGAACTTCGCGTCAAAAGTTTATTGATTTAGTGACTGAATATTACTCTATAACTATCAGTGTATTCGATTTTCTTAGTCCAGAAACGTTTAAGCCCAAGATAATTTTTGTACGATCATCCTAAATTGTACAATATCAATTCAAAGTTGTTGATTTTCGACAGATACTGGCTAACAGAGAAGGTTAGTCTAGTTGCATTATCACCCACTAGATGGCGCTGGCTAACCTGCTAGACGAAGTAACACAGAGTCTGACAACAATAATATTGTTCGAACATGGATTTCACGTTCATCATTATTCAACAGTTAATCAATACAAACATTTTTAATCTTTTCAAAGTTGAAGTATTAGTTATTGAAGCAGTTTTCCTTTATTATTCAACTACTGATTAATGTGAAAACTTTCAACGTTCAGTTCTCTTGACAAGGGATCTAACCAATCAAAATAACAGATGAGAGACTACCTTTACATCGAAATACCAATAAGTTGTCATTGACTCCCAAAACAGATGACATTTAATGCAATCAAACCGGGATGCTACCTATTGATCGACTAACCCTTAAATCGACAACGACCTTCAGTCAGCTGACATTCAAGGTTATTTTACCGCCCTAGGGCCGAAAAACGCATTTTCCCGGCGAGTTGCTGGCGACCTCGCCTGAAAACGAGCGTTTTCGGCCTCTGTATAAAGCATGTAAAACAGTCCATTTCATACCAGTGTGGCAAAAATATTTTTTCCTCATAACTGTCTCTCATGGATGCTAGTAGCTATTATAGTAGCCATGGATGAACTCCTTAATTTATTTAGGGGGGATAAAAATCATTTGGGAGGGGCCCTTTGTAGTTGAATATGCAACTTTGGTTTATTGCACCTAATGTACTATATACCATTTTATAAAGTTTGGGAAAACACAGGAGGGTCCTAGGATATTATGCTTTCTGTATTATCATAGGAGGGTATAGGGTATTATTATGCATCCCCTTCGACCCCCGTACCACGTGGGTTTGTTCTGTGGTATTGGCTAGTGGTACTTACTTTTTACTTTTTCGTGTCCGGAAATTCAAATTTTTCCAGCCCAGAAGTGGGCTAGGTCTTCTGCAAGTATATTCCCCCTCCAGAGGTCGTCAGCTGTGCAGTGGACAGGGCACAGTGGCCACTGTGTGAGGTGGTCGATGTCCTGTGCCCCTCCACAGTCGCAGTATATGTCTTCCTCTGCTATGTAGCCCCACCTCGCTAAGTTGATCTTTACAGGGGCCACTCCAGTGCGAATCCTGTTCAGTGCCCTCCAGGATCTCCATGGCAGACTGGTTCCAGTGGCCTCAGGTTCCCGGAGTGGATACCAGTCTGGAGGTTCTGGCTGTGTGAACCTCATGAAACTTCTCCTGGACTTGAGGCGACTGCATGATGGCTCCAGCTGACTGTACATCATGTGTCTCTCATCGAAAGTCTGTTTGAACTTCTCCAAGTATTCGTGGTTGGCTCTTCTGATCTTGGGAGTGTTCATTCCTGCAGCCCTGAAGAGTTTGTCGATGGGGGTTGGTTTCATGCAACCAGTTGCAATGCGACATGTCTCATTGAGGGATGTATCAACCTTCTTTGTGTGGGCTGATTGACACCAGACGGGACAGGCGTATTCCCCAACAGAGAAGCAGAGAGCCTTTCCTGATGTCAGGAGCACACTGGGATTTGCTCCCCATTGGCTGCTGCATAGCTTCCTAATGATGTTGTTCCTGGAGTTGACTTTTGATGATGTATTTTGACAGTGCTGCTTGTATTTCAGAGTTCGGTCCAGGGTCACGCCAAGATATTTTGGTGAGTCGGTGTGTTCCAGGGCCTTGCCCTCCCAGGTAACGTTCAGTCTTCTCCTAGCCTCCCTGGATCTTAGGTGGAAGGCGCATACCTGTGTTTTCCCTGGGTTTGGTTTAAGGTGGCTCTCCTTGTAGTAGGCTGACATCTCCTCCAATGCACAAGTCAATCTTAGCTCCACTCCTTCAAAAGAGCAATCTTTGACCAATATAGCCAGATCATCGGCATACAGGAAGTGGAGAGCATTGGGCGTGATGGGCTGGTCGTTTGTGTATACATTAAAGAGCAGCGGTGCCAGAACACTCCCTTGGGGGAGACTGTTTTTTTGAATTCTCCATCGGCTCTTTTTTCCATTCAAGCAGACATAAAATCGTCGGTTCTGAAGGAGGGTATGGATGGCTAGTGGTAACATCATCAACTTCTCTAAATAAGATGCTACTTTCAGGGAAGAAGAGGCTTTCACCCCCCTCCCCCCCTCAACCTAACGCTCAAAAGGGTGTAGACTTCTACCAGACAAGAAAGGGGTTATATAGAACAGTTTGGCGTTGGAGGGAAACTTTCAGCTTGGATGTCCCGGTTAATGTCTAATTGTACTGTACTGATAGTGATATGTTGAAACGGTAGTTGGCTGATGAGGGGGCTTGACCGCGGCGCAACGCGTCGGCTGTTTCCCCTTCCACTACGTCAGCTCAAATCGAAAATGCATAAGTATATACATCAATGGATTCGCAATGAAAGTGGCTAAACTTTTTATTTCGGGTACTTTTTCCGAAAAAGGGCTCCCAAAAAAGTTGAACGGAAAAATCTGAAGATTGGACTTTGAAAAATCCAAAATTTAGACCTATATATAATTTTTTTGAAAAATCTATCACTTTCATCGTAAAAATTAATAGGACCAATATTGTAGCCCATAATATTGCAAATCGAATGACATATAAAAGAAGGTTTTCCGATGAATAGGTACCGAGAAAATTGATTTCCCGTGATAACCTGCATTTCTGAACATTGGGGGGGCTGGGGGGAAAGCTCCAGCGGGATTTTTTGGGACTTTTGGGAAAATGACCCTCTGGGATGGTTCTATCGATGGTGAGAAATCCAGCTTTCTCCGAATTTTGTGATGGAAATCTCCTTTTTGTACCTTTATCGACTGGGCTATATATGTTAGGATAACATAGCATCTGAATTATGTTTTCAATAATCTTCAATAAAATAGGTTCCTCCCAAATTTTTGTAGAACGTAAATAACATCTCAACTCGGTTTATGAATTATTTTTATCCTTAATTTTTGAGCAACATAGGAGCTATATTCTGTTCAATGGTCAGTGTTTTTATCAGCGGAAACAAATATTTGACAAAATGATAAAACAGTAATTAAGATGTTAATTTGCCCATTGGAAAATTCAGAAATATAGGAAATTAAAAATTAAAGCTTTGGGTAAAACAAAAATTGTACATAACGTATACAGTGCTTTACAAAGTGGAAAATTGGTTTAGTGAGAAATCTCCAAACTTTAAAATAAAATATATCAATATGTAAATAGTTTATTTCAAAAAAAATCTTCAATGTGTTCATGCTTGAACTGAGTGCGTCAATTCCAAAAAAGAATTAGCATAAGAAAATATTTGTAACAATCAAAATAAATGATGCTATAGATGGAAGCCTTCTTTTTTCTTACAGACGTAACTAGAGAAATAATCAAAGCATAATAGAAGATGTGAAATCTATTAATAGAGATGTCATCTTAATTATTCAATAGTGACGCATTAATTCATTCATTATGTCAAGGAGCAATAAAGCATTAAAGAAACAATAGAAAGTCATCGCCGCAAAACTTATAGATATAAAATTGAGAAATTATTCTAAATTTATAGGAGAAACAGTCATGATTTAGATCAACATTTGTAGAATATGAGTTGGTACTGTATTTTTGCAAATTGAAGTAGATACAGGTTTAAGAGAAATCCTGTTCTACTCTACATTGTAAATTATTATGATAAAGTAAAGTAACTCACTCCAATTATTCCAAGCGCTATGAACGGTATAAGCTCGAAAAACAGGAAGGGCTTGTTGTATTCAACGTAGAACAACACGGAGTGCTCGTTGCCGAACGGGTTAATAGAATGCAGCACAAAGGCAGCAACCAACGCGCAGAAGAATGAACGCCACAGCGTCTTTAGTGGGAAGTAGTAGCTCACCTGCAACAAAATTAGGCATTATTTTCCAAGTTCAAAACTGTAATGTGGGAGCTTGTTCCTAACACTTGCAAACTATTATCATAAAGAAAGAGTAATTGCTGTTGAATAATTCAAAGTCCATTCCAAAAAAAAATAATTATTAATCTTTAAATTATTTTCTATTGATAGTTCGCAAGTTGAGAAACAAAATTATTTATGACAATGGAATTTTTCTCCTAGGAGCGCGAAACATGTCAAAAAGTACTAAAAGTGTTAACATTCTTATTCAATATTGGTATGTTCTGTCTCATTATAAATTATCAGTGAACTTAAAACAGTTAAAACTATTAAATTAAAAAAGTGAAAAGTGTTTTCAAAGTGAGAATTTTCATCATCTTTCATTCACCATCAAAACATCATTCACTCACTCATCCATCACCTTTGCTCAAAATACTAGTTGCAATTGTAAAAATGAATAAAGGAAATTAAGTAAGAGACATTGAAGAAAATTTCCATTGTAAATAAAATATTATTAGCTGATGAAGTATGTTATTTCTTTGAAAAATTTATAGAAATTTGTGAGCTGATTTATTATATTTCCTTAGCATTACACTCCAACGGTAAACATTTTACGTTCAATGAACAATATCTTTATTAATTTTGAACAGCAATATAGGCACAACATACCTCCTCTAAACTGAAAAGAACACCACCGATGGGTGCCCCGAAAGCCACCGAAACCCCAGCAGCTGCCGCCGCAGACAGTATTTCCCTCTTTTTCGCCTCATTTCTCCCATACTTCGGAAACAGATACGACAGTATGTTGCCTGAAAATTGAATAAAATACCATAAATTATTAAATAAAACTAGAATATCAAGTGATGAATTGCAACAGAATGTTACTCAAAGTAAAATATCATGTAGCAGTTGTATAATAAACTGTAGGATCCATCCAGGGCTCTTTTTCTAGAAACTGAGGTTTCGGAACGCCGGAGTTGGTTCCAGTTCTTGAATATGGAAATACATGAAATATGCATATTCCTCTCATGAGATTTGGTATCAAAACGCCGATCCATTTATACATGCCTATCAAAGAGGCTCCGATGCGTTCCGGCTGAAAAAAGCCCTGGATCTATTCAATAGAACTGACCGATCTCCAAACATTTAATAAGGAATAAAAATCAAACGACTTCACATAGATACACTGTTTTTGTTTTTTCTTACAATAGGACTTTATCCTTCTAGGTTACAATGTTAAACATAATAAATACAAGTTTGGGCCTGTAAGCTCGAAGACATCTTCCCAGAGATTCGAAGCCCAATCAATATAAACTTTTTCAATAATAATATTTTTATTAAAAAGTTTTCAATATTTACTCACCTATACAACATGCTATATGCACCATTGGTCCTTCTTTGCCCAATGAAAGGCCAGTAGAAACAGATAACATGATACCAACAGACTTGATAATCAATGTCCATTTTCCTAGGTATCCTCTAATGATGAAACCACTCAAGATGGTTTTTATCTGTAACGAAATTGAATAATTGGTAAAAAATCATAGATTACGTTATAAAAAGGTATTAAACAATCATTATAGAATAAGACAACTTGACCAGTTAAGTCGATGTATTTTTTAAATCGAATCATCTGCTAATTTTCAAATATACTACAATAGTATTGACTTGAAATAAGCAGGATAACACGAGTTGACTGGTTACGTGAATACCCCTATTAAAGGGGAGATTATATGAAATTGGGACAATATTGAGTTTTGAAATACCAAGGGCTATGCCTGTTCTTTCAACCGATGTTTCTTTTTCCAATAGATTAATAAATAAAAAAATAAAAATATAAAATATTATGAAATAGATGTTTAATGCACATCGTCAAATCATAATTAATCAATATTGTAGTTCGTGACTTTCCATAATAGTATTATCTTTATTTCTTCTATGTATATTGTGATAACTGGAGCAAGATTTTAACCATCAGATTATCATTATGCTGAGCAGTGTAGTGTGAAAAGTGCTTAGTGTTTCAGTAAAAATGTCAAAATTTCAATAACAATGTAGTAGCAAGTATTTAAAGTACATTTTGTACGATTTCCCACCGATTGATAAACAAATATAGTTTTGTAACTGTTTCCAGAACAGTGATTTTGACAGGTACTATCTGATATCCATTATAGCCTATTTATTTATTTTATTTTTTAAATTATTAAATAAATGAATAAATCTATCTATTGTATATTAATCTTTAGGACTTCTTTTATCGCGCATATCTATTATATTTTTAATAACCTCCGGCTATACAATAATATTGATGATGAATAACAGCCTAATTCCTATATCATTAAGAACTCAACAGCGCCTCAAAATTGCCGATGTGCACATTGTACACAAAATATTTACGTAAAATTTTGAAATCCGAAATATAAAATCTTTATAGATTGAGTAAACCCCGAAAACAATTTTGAACATAGACGGATGATTTGAACGAAAGTTATAAGCAAGAGAAAAATATAGGCTATTACATATAAAACTATAAGTACTTTCAATGTTACAGTACTCCACAAATACATTGTTATTATTTAGGTCAAGGTTGAATTCCTCTGCTTCAGTTATATCTCGTGACTCAGCCACACCATCATTTAATTCTCAAGATTCATGTTCGAACTTCAAATCCACGATACACCAAATTTTTTTGAAGTTTTTTTTGTAAATTATCATGATGGGTCCTTGGATATCATTGTATAGTTTGGTCATGCGAAGCAGTCTTCTGGCAAGATGGGAAAATAAGTTGATGATAATATAATGAATAATAAGTTGAGCTCACCTCTGGAATACCAGAGCCGCAGGCATAAGGCGCGAACATTCTGACGAGGGCGGCAGCCAAGAGGGCGAACAGCAGCGCCCAAGATATGAAGAACACGTAGGAGATCAGGTAGGCGCCCGCGCCATCTTTCGCCTGAATCAGCACTTCCGACCACATCAGCCATTGCGAGCAGTTGCCCTTGTCGTTGAACGACGTCTCGTTTGATGACCTGACAACAACCATTTTTTTGTAATATTGTACATCAATTTTTAGTAGTTTGACATTTTTGAAATTATACTCAACTGTAGTTGGCAGCTTGGCACTCTTGTAAATAATAATCGAAGTATATCTCACTTATAGGGGACGTTGATTGGAAATTTATTAGTTTTGAATCACGAATTACGTTCTATTGATAAGTAAAATTACTACTGTAGTTGGCACTCTTGTAAATAATAATTGAAGTATATCTCACTTATAGGGAAAGTTAATCAGAAATTCATTCGTTTTCAATTATGAATTACGTTCTGCTGATTAGTATAATTGTGATTATTTTCCCACTTGCATGCTTGCAATCAAGCATACTTGAATTGAATGAATATTATTATCTTGTTACGGCTTGGTGCAGTTCTGAATATCGTTATTCAAGTGATGTTGGAAGGAGAGTTTTACAAACTTTATACTATTTCAAATTCAATTCAATTTTATTCAATCAAGAGGACATTACAAAATTGGTCCCGCCAAACCTTGAGGTTCTTCAGCAGGTGCCTAATTATACAATATGATACAAACTAAAAAATTGAATGTTTATTATGAAATTCAACTTGAACAGAAAGAAAAGAGGAAGATATTATAAAGAATATAAAATACAAGTATAAAGACACTATTAAATTGAAATTAATTAAGGGAGGAAACTATATTTTTTTAAGAAGGAAGATGTCAAACAACTCAAGCTGATTCCTTACACCGAGTTGTGAAAAAGTTTCCATTGGACAGACATGATCCAGTTATAGCCCTCAATTATTTACCTCGGTAACAAAGCGTTTTTGGGGATATGTCACATGGAAATCTTTTCTCTACTTGGTGTAAGGAATTAGCCTGAGATGAATTGCACATTCCTCCTGCATCACTATGTAAAATGTTAAGAATGAGATTTGATTGGTTACCAGCAGCACTGTTCCCTGTTGAGCCAGAATGCCTGCGGACAGAGTCCGTACTTGAGGTCGGACATCCATGTGGCGCCGATGTCGATGACTCCGGCCACCGCCCCGGTCAGGATGCCCACCAGCAGCACGCACAGCCAGCCCGACCACGCGTCGTGCGCGCCCCGCACCAAATCCACCAACGAGTTCTGCCGCCGCTTCACTATGTACCTGCCAAGCAAACAGCATAACATGTAAAGAGCTGCTGACATCAAGTAGATAGTCGAAATGATTCAAAATGAAAATAGTTAGCAAAGAAAGGTAGGAGGAAAAGGAGAACAAAAAAAAGAAGTGGAAGAACAAGAAACAGGTGAAGAAAAAGAAGAATTTAAGATCGACACATTTAATAGGATGTATATGGTGATTCAAAAATAGCGCCAGTTCTACGATATCAAATTAAGGTATGCTTTCCGAAACTACGCCGGCGCCCAGCGTACAATGAAACCTATGTGTTTTTATGAAACGTAGTAGTGCTGCTATCTAGTGACACGTCTCCATACAAGCCAGTTTGAATGTATAGTAACTCAATTCTTTACCTGTGCGCGGCGTAGTTTCGGAAAGCACACATTTAAGAGGTTTATTCAAACGAAAAAAATAAAAACATAAGCATGTTCATCTCACTTTCCGATTTCATGTATGAAAAATGATACCATGCATTTGTCCTCCTCTACTGCTCTGATACAAGAAATAAACAGTTTAACAAATAAAATAATGCACTTTTTCTTACCTGTGTCGCATTCGATCCCTGGCAATATCCCTTTGCCAGTCGATTGTATGGAAATCGTCATATTGACCAATTCCAGGAATATCATCTGAGTCTGTAAACAAGAGAAGTTATTAAGTTCAGAAAATGGCATCAAGTTGTGCGTTGTACTCGGAAAATGCATTCAAATATTGATTTAGCATAAGAAGTAAATAATGATCTAGCAACTTGGGATGAATGAAAGAAGACTTCTTCTTCAGGAAGGAGTTATGAAAGTATTCAGGGTTGAACCGCTTTTAAAAGAGTCAACTCTCAAAAGTTTTGTCACCACGGCTCAATTACTTTTCAATTTCATGTATTCAAGAATATACATTTCAATTAAATAAACCTAATATTTTATAAAAAAGGTACAATACATAACTTTTCAATTCGATTGTTTCAATAGTATCACATTGAATCACCTTGTGTTTCTTGTTGAATACATGAAATTGAAAAGCAATCGAACCGTAGATACACATCTTCTGAAAATCATGATCTCATTGAATAAATGCTTCAACTCACAAGCCACTCACCGGTATCAGTTTTAGCGCGTTTTTTCACTTTCTTAACACGTTTCACTTGACTCTTGCTATCATACATGTAATCAGTGTAATCACTTGGACAGCTCATCTCTCCTTGCTGCGACATGAGGCCTTAATTTCATACTTTCCCTACCCATTCACGTTATCATGAGAAGCACAACACCAACGCGATAAACTATAGATTTGTCTTGATTGCGAGCCAAACACTGACTGTTAAGCCAAATACTAATCATAAGTTCATTCTTCATCTTAAACACACAGATGTAAGAGCAAACAGACACACACACTGTCTCAAAAATCAACACACACAGAAACAATATGTTATGACAGTCAGGCACGACGTGCTTTGTATTGAGCTAGTGAGCGATAATATTTTTTCTTCAGCTTATGAATACCTATCAGAATTAATGAGTAATTTGATAACAAAGAATTTCAACGCGAAAACGCTTTCAAATTTCAAAGTCAGTGAACAATTAAGATGATTATCAGTTCAGTGAATTTGTGCATAACGGAACATCATAATAGTTCTGTGACAATTGTCAAAGTAAATTGAGTTGAAAAGAATGATCGGAAAAGTGTTTAATATGAACGATTAAATTTTTACGGTAGTTTAAGCTGGCAACTTAATGAAAAAGTGTTGATGATTGATATGACTATGATTAATAAACTCTATTATATTCTTTATTTATTGTTTTAAAGAAAATAAAAGAGTATTCTAAAATAATTTAGTAGATTTAGTAACTTTATATTCGAATGTGATATGAATGATGATTTATTTAAAGAAGATAAGTTGGAGCATGAAGTCTTTTACAACTATAATTATTGGATGGAAACGTTTCTCTAATCAGAATTATCTACACGATATTTTGTAAAGCAAGAAGAGCTTAACGAAGGAAAAAATTAATATTAATATATTCAGGAAAATTACAGTAAAAAGAATACAAGTTAAATGTCAATCCTTACCATAGAAATTTGCTAAAAAAAAATGGCAAGTCTAAACTTTCATTACTGTAACTACCAAAGGAACCCATATTCATTCAGTAATTTGTGAGAGAATATCAATTAATTTCAAAAAAAAAGTTCTAGCATGCATAATGAGTAGCTAGGAATAAAAACACTATTGATCTACAATGGAAGAAAAATATTGGATTTGGACGTAATATTCAGATAAGAGAAAATTCTTTTTGAGTCAAATGAATGACTCATGTAAAGGAGCTTGAAGAGGAATCAAGTGAAGGAATCATGTAAAGGAATCAAGGAAAGTCAATTTGCTTGAAGAAGTTAAGTTGAGATAGTACATCAGCGATCATCAACTTAAAAACTACAAAAGATAATTATTGAATAAATTTATTTTTGAATTTGATAAACGATTGGAAGGTAGAAAATAAAAAAAGAAGAATTTCTTGAAGCGAGTACTCGTATTCTTGACTCTAAAACGTTAGGCGGTTTCGTTAGTCTCTTGTACGTGATGTAACCTACTGAAAGCTGATGTAAATCTCTTTTGATTTCAAAAACATCATCTAGGCATAGCTAAATAATGGCTCTAATTGACAACATCAGGTGTTGTAGCGCACCAGGAGCAGACGAAACCGCCCAACTTCTCAGCGTCAGCTATATGATCCATTGAATAGAACAGAATGCATTAATATAAGCAAGACCTCAATGCAACGTGACTAATCGACTCAATTTTGAAACGGAAGAGAAATGAGAACATGCCATCAAATTAAAATAAAATCTGTTACTGATGCTGTATTACGACGAAACAAACAGAATAATAAAAAATCAACTGAACCACATTCCGTTTGAAATATGTAATTATTATTATATTTAACAAACAGATTCGCAAATTTACAAAAAACTACGAATATTAAAACCAGATGAAGTTAATGGCAAAGGGAGAATTATTGCAATAGAGCAGCATAAGGAGATATTTCACTGAAATACTGTAATGACAATCAACTGATTCAATATCTACAAACAAGAAATGCGGAGGAAATAAGAAATGGGATGATCAAGAAAAGCAGACTCAAACTAAGTTGTCGGGTGAAGAACGATTGTTAATGCTCAGCTCATCTAGAGAAGTCGGCCAACGTTCCTCAAAAGTATACTTTATAGAGTCGAGAGCGACTTCAGCTGAATAGTAACGCTTTTGCAGACCGCTTTCAGACTGACCTGACAGAGCTAAGAATTAATAGCGGGCACAATCCAACAACTTAGCTGGAGTCAGCTATAATAACTAGTGAAAATTCCAAATACATAACACAATACTTGTTTGTCATACTTTGCTCAAAAACTTACCTCCAACACCTGCAAAAGTAACTCCCCCACCTTGTCAACAAATATTTCAACATTACAATACTATTAAAATAAATGAAAATTCAATTAACACAGCAGGTTATTGAATGTTGGTCAGTTATTCTATGAAGTATCATTGTGAGTTGCTTATTCTATAGATCTATTTTCTAGAGATAGAGGACATTTTTCTCAAGTTCTATAGCTATACCATGAAAGTTTATGCTAACAAACTCTTATTATAGGCCTACACAGTACACAATATCACTAAATTTCTGGAATACGATTATCTATTCTGAATTATATTTTATATATTTCGAAAATTTATTGACTGTTCTCATTATTTTTCATCTGATGTTTTCTCAATTAAAATTGAACTATTCTCAAAAATTACAATTGATACTTTCTGAAACACGTCTAAAAAAGTTGTAGTGGCCAAATCCAAGTTCTTGTTGGAGACTACAGTGATCAACATACAATTATAAATATATGGGTAATCCGAATAGTTAAATAATGTACTAAACTGCATTAATTCACATTAGTTCATTTCGCTGAGGGGCTTAAATTGTCAATAAATCACAGCTTCACAACTTGGGTTATCATGCTTCAAGTGTATATTTTGGTGACAAAGAAATTGGAAAATAAATTAGCTGACTAGGCGAACGATCATTTTTATCTTCCGCCATCTTAAACACCATCATCACTCTACCCTTTCAGCGTTACATAAGCTAATATTAAGAGAGCTAACTACATAAATTCATTCCTTTTACACAACCATAATAATGATAGGGGTCGAAAAAATATCCCTCCTAATATCGTTTCCAATTTTGCTCAAAATAATAGTCCAAACAAGGATTATTATATGCTTCTTCTGTACTGAACTTTAAACCTCAAATGATTTAGATGCCGGAATAGTCACAAAAAAAATCTAGAATTTAGAATGTTAAAACCAGAAATAAATTTATTTTCAATACAGGGTGTTTCAGGAGGAATGTGCAATACTTCTCAGGCTGATTCCTTACACTAAGTAGACAAAAAAGTTCCATGGGACCAACCCCCAAAAACGCTTTGTTACCGAGATAACAATGGCGGAAAATTAAGATTTTCAAAATATATCAATTTTTCTAATTTTTTAGAGGCTTTAGTGAGGCTCAAAAATAATCAATCCATATGTAAAATTAGCTGAGGAATTCAATGAAACCAGTTCCAAGTTTGTAACTTCAACGGTTATTGAGATAATTGGAAAAAGATGCTAGAAAACGCAATTTTTAACAATAAGGGTTATAACTGGATAAGGAATCATAAAATTGTATTTTTTATTAAAGGAAGCTGAAGAGAGTCGGATTCCAAAGAAAAAGTTGAATGGCGGCGATTGTGTAAATCTTACCCAAATCTCAGAAATGGCAATAAAAAATCGCAAAATTGACAAAACATAGAACAAGTGATAAATTTGTGTATAGTAGCGATTTTGCTATTTTCGATCGCTATTTCTGAGATTTGGGTGAGATTTATAAATCGCCGCCCTCCAACGTTTTCTTCAGAATCCGACTCTCTTCAACTTCCAATTATAAAAAACAAATTTATGATTTCTTATTTAGTTATAACCCATATTGTTGATTTTTAGCATATTTTTCCAATTATCTCAATAACCGTTGAAGTTACAAACTTGAAAATGGTTCCATTGAATTCCTCACTAATTTTACATAGGAATTGATAATTTGAGACCCTGAATGAAGCCTCTAAAAAATTAGAAAAATTAATATCTTAATCTTTAAAAATTAAATAGCAAAATCGCTACTATACACAAATTTATCACTTGTTCTATGTTTTGTCAATTTTGCGATTTTTTATTGCCATTTCTGAGATTTGGGTAAGATTTACACAATCGCCGCCATTTAACTTTCTCTTTAGAATCCGACTCTCTTCAACTTCCATTAATAAAAAATACAATTTTATGATTCCTTATCCAGTTATAACCCTTATTGTTAAAAATTGCGTTTTCTAGCATCTTTTTCCAATTATCTCAATAACCGTTGAAGTTACAAACTTGGAACTGGTTTGATTGAATTTCTCAGCTAATTTTACATAGGAAATGATTATTTTAGAACCTCACTAAAGCCTCTAAAAAATTAGAAAAATTAATATATTTTAAAAAATCTCAATTTGCCGCCATTGTTATCTCGGTAACAAAGCGTTTTTGGGGGTTGGTCCCATGGAACTTTTTTGTCTACTTGGTGTAAGGAATCATCATTGCACATTCCACATTGTGCATTGCACATTGCACATTCCTCCTGAAACACCCTGGATTTGTACATCAACATTACGTTCTAGCTGGCGCTAAAAATTAAGGCTTAGGTTACGGCGAATGACTGGTTATAATGCTCAGCTCTATTGGTACAGTCTGAATCAGTCTTCGAGATCAAACTAGTATTGCTAGGGTCGCTCTCGGGCGATGTACTCTCGCAGACAGCTCGCTGACTGTCCTGACAGAGCTCAGAATCAATCAGTCATTCGCCAATCGCCATAATCTTTGGCACCAGCTATAAATTATAGAAACTGTATACTAGAGATGATATAAGTTAGTCTGTCCAAACAAAGAAGGCCTTCTGGCAAGATAGGAAAATGATTCCAGCTCGCTCAATATTGGTTTCAAAAAGTATCAATTTGATCTCAAATTATGAGAAAAATTTTAAATTTGCAATTCTTGAAAAAATATTGACCAAACTGGAGTCATTTCCCATCTTGCCAGGGGGTCTTCTTTGCTTGGACAGAGTATACATTCTCTTTTATTTGGTAAGTTTATAGCATGTACTATTTCCTTAATCTATCTTGAAACCATTTTGGTTAAGTTAAAGCCGTTCTCATCTCAAGTGAACAACATGAAGCTGTACAAAAAATAGAGCTTGACTATAAATTTAGTTGGACTTACAATGTGATGCAGTGAGTTCATCCTGAATGATGTGATCGGACATGCCTGATGCGGTGACGTCTAACATGTCGTCATCTGAGCTCACCGACACCCCTCTCCGATCGCCCCTTCCCTGTCCCCCTCCTTTCGAGTGCTGGCCGTTCGATTGCTGCTGAAACGAAACACTATTACTCAACAAAAATAATTCACCAATAGTAGGATTTATAAGGAAGGTTCAGTATGCTACTCTATAAGCTTTCCAAGATTTCATTGTCATGACTATAATCAAATAACGTTGACCATCTTTTTGTGAAGTATCTTGAGTGAGTTAGTTCTGAGCAGATGTATTTGAGAAAGTGTCAATTGTAATTCATGATAATACAGTGTCAATTGTAAAACAGATGTAAATGAAAGCAAATATATTGTAATTTATCTCAATTTCAATTTACATATTCTTAAATTGAATTATTAATTTCTAAATGACATCTTGAAAAGTTGTACTTTCTATGTTTCAAATAATATAGCTGTACAGATGATACAATAAAATATCATATTAATGTTTGTTCTATTGTATAATTTAGTGTATAGTAAAATTATATAAGTTATATTTTGTTTTCTTCATTTTGTATGGGATTCGTCTGCTTAGTATGAATATATTACTAATATTGTATAATATATTATACATGTGAATGTACTGTACAATATTTTGCCAAAATCTGTTATTTTCTTGATGGAATAAAAATTATTATGTACCAAACCATGTTCCATAGATTCTCACTCAAAATAACTAGAACAAAATAACGTTTTATAAAACACCTTTTCTAAGGCTACTATTGGATCACCTCAAATCTGAAAATCTCATAAGTGACAAGCACTACTAACTAATGGGTTTGTTTCCAATTCTATTCAACATCAATTATTGCATCATTCCACACCTCTTTAGTTAGACACAAGTCATAAACAGATGCGAGTATCATAGAAAATCATGAAGTATCATTCAAGAAAATCGGGGATTAAGTTATTTTGATTGTTGAATAGTTCCCACCAAGAACCAATGTTGCAAATTTCTGATGAAATACATCAATCATCAATGGATTCAAATTATTCAACAAAGCTGAGCCTAAACATTATCTTACATTAAAAAATTATAAAACACCCATAGCATGAAGTAAAAGATAATAAATATTCAAACCATAATGCACAACATACACCACATAGCTCGAAGCAATAATAATTGATGTTCATCCATTCACATTGAAATTCTCAATTCAACATTTTTTTCATTTACAAGACTTGAGACTGTGAGAGAATTGTCAGACCTAAAGAATGTTTTTGTATAAAAATATGATTTTGGTTTAAGAATGTTATTTTTTGGTCATGAAAAGTCTTAAATTCGAGGCTCAAGTTGGTTAACGCTTGATTACTTAATTTACAAGACTACATGCCTATTTACACTTATCCTCAAGAATTTTACACTGCATTATTTACTATTATATGTGAATGGTGGATCTGCAATTGTTACAATAACGATTTGTATTCTTCAGGAGTTTTTCACATTCTATGTTGGCAAGATATCAACAGTTTGTATCTGACATTATGATAATGTTCAAACATGACAAATTAAAACAAAAACCAGAAAGCTTACACAAGCCAATAACCAACATCCATTTTCCTGAACAAAACCAGACCATGAAATGCATAATTTCGAGGAGGGTATTAAAGGAGGGAGCAGGAGCTCACAACAGGAGAAAACGAAATTATAATCAAAGCAAAAGTGATAAGACTTGGAGACTTCATAATAAGGAATAAGGTTTATAAGTGAAAGTAAGATAATATGTGTAACATTGAAGGCAAGAAAGACCAAAGCCAACTTCGGACTAAAAATTACAAGGGATTCATTTTTTATGATAACGAGCACAAATAGTTAAAATCCATTCACATAAGGATAGATAGAACATTCTATTGTCAATTATTTTTACTTGTCTTTCTGGTGAATACGAATCGCCAACATCTCTCAACTTTATCTCATCCAACTTGAGTTCCATGTGTTTTGGAAGAGACTGAGTTCTAAAATGCCGTATCGATACATTTATTCTGCAAAAATTACAGGCACCATTAAAAGGCTGTGATTTTTTTCAAGTAACTAATGTTAATCAATCTAAATAGTCAATAAAATTCAGAATTATCTAATATAATTAATAATGAAAAACTGGTCAAAGCAATCCCACTTCGAGTCGTTTATAATGTAAGTACGAAATGATTCATTCTTGATTCAATGAATATTTTCCTTATTTATTTGGATATTTATTACAAATGACATGGCTACATAATCATTTTATAATGATCCAGGAAAGAAAAAACAGGCTCAGACCCTTTCTATATCATCCCCATATTTTTGAATTAGAATATTGTCTAAAATGAGATGATCCCACATCGATTCCAAACAGAGTTTCTAATCATAGAGAAATTTAATAAGGAAATCTCAATGAAAATATTCACTTTGAAAAGATTTTTATGATACCAACCGATACTATAATACCATGGCGACTGGAATATGCACTCAGACATAAATAAAATAGAATTTAAGCTCAATTTTGTCAAGTTCTATTGCAAGCTACGATAACAATTCAAAAGTGGCCTTCAATATGTCTGTGATAGGTACGAATCGGTACGAACTGTCATTTGATGATAATCATACTACTACAGACACTAACCAATCATTAAATCTGGACTGTAATCAGCTCAATGCTGGAATGGAAAATTGCTTTGATTAACACTAACACTACCAACAAATGAAAAATCTAATTAGAAGGCATTATCAATGTAATCATACTTGCTGAAAAATTATTAAAAAAGAAGTGGGTGCACTATTAAAAAATTACGGTTTTTATTTCTAGGGGTGGATAAAATTGAAGAGCACCATAATTGAATTTTATTCGATCTTTTTTTGTAATTCCCTAGAGACTCTTATCATGCTCCGAACAGTTAGCTGCTCTCTAAAATAAAAACATAGAGAGAGAATAGTGTAAGATTTCCTCACGATGCTTTCTCTATTATATAAGTTTGCAAATAAACTGTATTTCATCAAACTCAATAGCATATATTTACCTAGTCTATTTATTTGTTGGATTGATAACTTTTAGAATGGAATTTCAACACTAATTAATTCAATCACATAATCACATGAATAAATTCCGAGGTCCTATGACAATCAAGATTTCGAATCAACTTGAAAAGCTTATCTTTAAAAAAAGCTTATAAAAGCTTATAATTTTAAAAACATTACAAAAAATATTTTCACCATTTCAATTGAATAACAAAAAAAAGCTCAGATCTCTAGCTTAGCAACGTTTTACAGGAGATCAGTGACTCAAAGGTTCAATTGATACCAAGGCAGCATATAAGGTTATCGTTTGAACTACTGAAACAAGGTTTTAAATTCTGATAAGGCTCGACGGTTTCAATAACATGAGAATAAGAGATGGAAAATTATTGATGTGAGAAGATATTTTCCGATATGTATATATAATTTCACAGTAGTTCTAAAATTTTGTTTGAATTGTCATACCATCGAATTTTTTTACCATTCAGTTAAACTTGAAAAATAATATTAAGTGACCGATTGAGTAGGCCTACTGCGACTGAGGATTTAAGAGAACTTTATTTGAATTTATTTCATGATTATACTGGGATAATCTTCCAAAGTTATGTTCCAACTATAGAAATCTACTACAACATAAGATTTCTGATAATATGTCAAGAGAAAAGTTGAAAGATTCAATTTTTAACCTGTTTCAAAAACAGACCAGTATGGATAACACTACTTATAATCATGCAGACATGTAGTGAAGCAGCATCAGTTGAATAGAGTGAAATTACTCATTCTTATCTCACAGAAATACTTATATTAGTGTCAATTTTTTCATTAACAACACATTTAGTCCATATAGCTCAACATGAGAGGGAGACCTTGAAAATCATAGAATATTCAATGCAATGCCGTGGATTTTAGACAAAAAAATTGTTGTTGATCTAACTTACCATCAGAGGAATTGTATCAAACCAATCCATTTTTTTTTTTTTTGTAAATTCACCAATAATTAGTACAAGATGTCCAAACAGGTTTCAACTCTAATAGAGAAAATTTTACTCTTGGAACACCAAACAAGTTCACATTTTAAATACGGTACACTAGTCACTACACCATGTTTTGTCAAATCTAGGGGTATTCAACACACAAGAAAGTACTATTCATAATATTCAGAGGACACAAAAAATAATAGATATTTGAGAACCATGTCAACCCCGAATTTAAGCATAATTTGAAAAAAACGAGGTGTACAACTCAATTAACATTAGTAACACGCTCACACACAGAATACAATTGACTACACATATGTGGAAGAAATAAGATATTGAATAGAAGTGGGAGGGAAAATTTAGATAATTGCTGCCTGCGTTTAGTTTAGGAAGAAGAGGCTGATTGTTTCATTCGCTTATCAACTGCCTAGCTGATACAATGCTCTCTCTCGAAATCATTACCATGATACAAAGGCCAATCTGAGTTCGTAGAAACCAGCAGGTTTTAGGTGAACAATTAGTTGGTGTTATTCAGTAAACAGCATATTACATAAGCAATAAGTACCCAAAAACACGGGGATAAATCAATTGATTAGAACTGAAACTTAGTACTGAATAATTGATTGTACTTTTGGTGTAGGATAATTCAACTTTCAAAAATACTGATTTTATAGTGAATTTAGTTGTGAAAAACCAACATTTTTTTAATTGCACGATTGTGCAATATATTCAACACACCAATAGCAAAACAGTTACTTTTGATCCTTGAAGGAAGCTATGCTCTTTTTCATAAGGAATTTCCATTTTGGGTGAGTTTTTTTATTCAAATAATTATAAAATAACAAAGACTTAAGGAATTATCATACTAATAGTGAATATTTGATTTAGGGAATGAGTCGTAAATATTGCCACATAATTTATTGGTGATTAAATATGTTGCTAAGCTGTAAATGCGACTTTAATCCTGTGTTCAACAATATGTATAAAATTCAATTTTAAAGTGAATAAAAAGCAAAAGCAAATACCTTATCCCCAAATGCTTGATAAGAAGCAGGAGAGCTCATAGGAATGGAAGCATTGCCCTTCAGTGGATGTTTCTCCATATCATTGGATGAAAACAGCGCTGTAAAAAATAATACTTTCAGAATCAAGCAATTCGGCACAAACAGTACGTTCACTTTTTACAAGAAAAAAACGTTGATTTCAGCATGCAAAATTCACACGTTTACAATTATAAGTGTACAATATATATAAGTGTGAAGCCGCTTATTGATTGCAATGAAATACACCGTAATGTTTTAGTCAATTAATAAATAATATTTATCCTTTATAAAACATAAAAGTGTTACAAATAATCATATTGTACTGATTATTGAAGCAATGATGAATATTGAAATGAAAATTACTGAGATTATTTTCAGTTTTGTGTTCAAGGTTCTTGAGTAAGCTTACTTTATAGAAAAATGATAAGAGCTTTCATTTGATATACAATATTTATACTTAAAACAACACACACTAGCCATATTCTTAGAACAGATCTGTTATAGTATTCTATTTATCAAATAGATCAGCGTTTTTAGACATGAATAGCCGTCGTACTCATCTGCCTAAAAATTAGTCCTCATCTCTCATCATTGCCTCACTCATTAACCACACACAAGCCTAGATTTCATTACGAACACCCACAAAAATTGACCAACTGATTCAAAATAACTATGGAAAGCATTTATTCTAACCATGAAAAGGTTAAAATTACCATGAGCTTCATGAGCAGAAATGTCATCAACCAAATGAAATGAGCAGAATGTTCAACTTAAAAGAAACCTTGACAATTAATTTGAAGCCTTCATTTTATAAATGTCGATGAACGCAGAAACACGTCATGTGTTTGTCAAGTTCTGTTCAATCTGGTGTGTGAAAGGGGTTAGTTAAGGTTCTTCATCCACTGTCAGTTCGGACTAAGACAGTGGAAAACTGTAAGCCGATAGGGAAAGCTGCAATCCAAAATAGCTGTAAACCAGAATGCCTATCGTTGAACGATCGCGCTGTCACTACGATCTGACAGTGGATGTGGACCCTAACAGTTCTTGACTGTCATAGTCCAAACTGATAGTTTATTTTATAAATGTCGTTTATTTATTTTGAAAATTACATCAAGTATTAGAGATTATCTTAATCTATGCACTCACAGACTCGTTTGACTATGTGACTGGTTAATCATTAAAGTTGCAATTTACAGGACAAAGGCAAAAAATAACTGATTCGAATGTTTTAGTTGAAATTTGGAACAAATTCGTTTTACTGAATATTGAAATTTTTGAAATGATCGTTCAATGAAAGTGCTTAGTCACAAAGACCTGGTGCTATTATTTAGTGAGCTGAACACTCCAACAGGTGAATGGAATGAGCCGGCTAGTTGCACGAAGAAGTCTTTCAACTGAGAATGCTGTAATTGCATTCGTAACGGTATTAAATTGTACCTGTATCCTCTGCCAGTCAATACTACTTGAAACTAACTAAAAAGGCATATTTTATGATGCCATATATTATGTGTGCATATTTACATGCACACTCTAGCTGAGCTGCTCTAGCCATCACAACTCTTCTCACATAACTATATTATAAATGCTATATATTAAAATTCACTTGAAAATGACCTGAAAAAGGAGAGTTTTACTATTTATTGATTTAGTATACATTTATTTATCTATTTATTTATTCTGTCAGTGAATTACAATAAAGGGTTAAAACACAGACAACAAAGTCCAGAACGTCTACATTAGTAGATGTAATAACAGAGTAAACATCTATAATATAGTTATGTGAACAGAGTTGTGATGGCTAGAGCAGCGCTTGGGAATCGTACCTTGAGAGGTGTGATGGCTAGAGCAGCCGCTTGGGAATCGTACCTTGAGAGAGAAGGGTCTGTCGACAGTTCAATGCAATGAAAATTAGAAGAGTTTTGTATTTCCAACGATTCCTGGTTCATGTAATAATTATTATTTTACTGTGTACGATGGAGAATTGATTGAGATGAAAAGAATAATTATCACATTTTTGTGGTTTCGATGGATCTCCAAAGTTTGATTCTAAACTATATTTTGTCAGTATAAATTGAATTCATCCTTGGATGGGCAAACTTTACAAACTTTTACAATCTGAAAGAAGTTTTTTGAAACTTTGCATCAAGAAGAAATGCACTCAATAACGTCGTATTTTCATCTTGAAACAAACGTTGTTTTTCACATTATACTTACAAATTTTTTCTTCCTCTTTAGCAATCAAAATAGCTTCACATTTATTCGCTTTATTTCAGTTGTTTCAATTGGCTTGAGGCAATTTTACTGAAAGTTATTAATCAGTTATTTATTATTCAAACTTCACTAATTTGACTAACTGCAATTCATTATTTATTATAATAATTTATTTCTACAGTACCAATTCAACATCAGCAGAAAACTTAGTCAGTTGTTATTAATCCAAGCAGAGTTCCCAATTAAATTAATGTTCAAGACTCAAGGAATTCGTTCTAATATTAGAGCCAGATAATTTAAATAAGATGCCGTGAATCAAGTGCTAAATATGTAAAAGTTACTCGAGGTTACACACGGAAAAGATCCACGTTGGTCATGACGATATTGCTGGAAACAGATTTTTTCAACCGCTAAAGTTAATTTTGAACAGAAACCAACCAACACTGATGAAAATTATAATGTTACAAACCTTAATCTCTCATTATGCAGGAGTTCAACAACATGTATCAATTGAGATAGAATTGCAAAAAAGTGAATTGAGTTTTTGAAATCAAATTTTAAACCCCTTTCTTAGAAAATTGGAAATTTCTATTAACCATACTCTTAAAACCCTAGTGAACCCAATAAAAGGAATGATTTTTTTTAACCAAATGTTGAAAGAAGATCTAGGTTTGTAGGATGCTGATAAAAATATAGATTTATAGATATAGATTGATAAAATATAGATTTGTAGGACGATATGAAAAATATAGAGGTGAACTCAATTACTTTCAACCGCTTCTAAGGTGGTTAATTCACAGACCATGGAATAATTGACTGCTTTCTGAAATATGAAACAGCTATGGCTATCAGCAAATTACTTCCGAAATGATTCACTTCACCTAGTCTCAATAAATTTACAAAGTGGCAAACTGCATGCATATACTAATGACTCGGTAATGATTATTATACAGGATATTAATTCATATACAATATACTGTAATTTTATTTATAAATTAGTCTTTATTGTGTAATTCAGCAAAAGTAATAAATAAAAACAACAATAACATTATATGAAAATAGTAAAACATTAGTAACATGATAGTAGAACAAATAGTAACATTATATTTTAATAGTAAAATAGATGATTATCACTTATTATAAGTAGGAATAATCGAATAGATTGGGGAATATTTTTGAGCTAATAAAAAATGTATCTCTTACATCATTCTCCATTTATGAGTGATACGGAGTGTTAAAATAGCTAAAAAGAACCCTAATGGAACATTTGAAATCTTAGAGAAGGTGAAGTTTACAAGTGTACATGATTTGAAAATTACCCCATGTTGAAAACTGGAAATTCAAACTCACAACTGAATTATATGAGAACATACATAAGGCTAAAATTCTTATCTATAAAGTAAATAAAAGCTATTCAAAAATATTTCATTCACACGAATGATAATTATTATCAACTCATTGATAGTTTTATGATTCTGAGTTTCTGAGGAACTCTATCAATATAAGAGTTAAATTTTGTACTATGTATTTACATTTCCCCAGAATTCACAGACAATTTCTCACCTAAAATGCCTCATTTATTATTAGTTAGCTATTTTTTGAACAAGGTCGTGGTGAAATTCATTGGTTTGGTTCTGAAATATTTGCATAAAAAATTTATACGCTTTCCTTGAGCTGGAAGTCTTATATCCACTACTTTGGCAACTGTTCAAATTCACCGTCAAACGAATATCTAATTTATTATAAGTTACCACTTGCACTACAAGCTGATGATAATAATTAAGACTCAATCTTTCGATTGAGCAATCGTGTTCAACGTTTATTTTCGGGAAATATACTATTTTAAATACGCCCAAAAAATTATATCAACACTAACAGACGAAAGAAATTGAAGTACGGGATAAGCCTACCCAAAATTGAAATTATTAGAAGTCTACATTTGTTGAGTACCATTAATTGGCCGGTTCTTAAAAATAAAATTACCATTTTCTTATTATACAAATAGACTGAAAGGTGAATAATTCCATTCTTTTATAATGAGTCAGATTCTACATAGCACAATCGAATATCAGCTAAGCCTTCCTTACATAATTTCATTATAATAAAATAAAATATGACTTTCATGGTGGAGAACAACCAATAAAGGTAGTTTCCACTCGCCTTGGTCACATTCTATTCAACTATCCGAAAGTAGTCCATAAAGTTTGTTACTATGCTTTTCAACATGAATGAATTATGTTTGTCCAATATTCAGGAAGTCCAAGTGTTTTCAAAGTTCTTATTATTACTTTATTCAAGCTGTGAGGAGTACTTGTGATTATTTGAATAGACAAAAATAATTATTCATGAACAGAATCTGTGCTCGTTCAAAATAAAAATAAATTGAAAACTATGTTTTTCTACTTCATATTACTTAGCAGAACTTAGTAGTATTACTGAAATACAGTTAAATCTAATGAAACAAACATAAGAATTTTTATTTGGACAATCAATAGCTGTCTATTATTACTTTGAGGTTCTTGTTCTTATACTTGGTTTTATTACCAGCCAAATCAATGTTCTACTTGCATGAGCATTCACGAAACAGGACTTGAAATACTTTCTGTTTAATGAAATAAAGAATAGCGACTTAAAAATTATTGAAGGCTAAACTAGGTCGAGTGAAAACTTTTTATCTGAGAGTCGCTGCCAATGATAATTTTTCTTCAGAATATATTGGTGCAAGGTTTCCTTACGATTTAATGTCAGATTTTCCTCAGTTGAATTGAGCCGTGAAATCCACCATTTTCCGCTAAGCGCCTCACTATAATAGCAACTTGTTTCCAATATGAGCAGGCCGGTAGTGACCTTCACGACATTATTGCATAACTTCTTTTACTATCGATCTTGCCACTTTTTTCAAGAGGTAGATGATTAAAAGAAGATAATCAAACGCAATATTTAGCTTCAACAATAAACAACACAAATTACAAATAGTATTGTACGTGTATTGTGTGTGTATAAATGAAAATTGTGTGAAGTGGAAAGTGTGTGGAATGAGACATAGGCCTAACCTGAATTTGGACATTTTAATCAAAATTGGTGAAAAAAAGTTTTGGGCTAACGCCTGTTTTTTCTCTCCTTTCACTGTATCAATTTGATGAAATAAATAATAATAAATACAATTTTCATTGTACTTGTAGTGTCCATAATACAGATTTTATCAAGTGGTCGATATTTCCAGCCCAAATAAATTATTTTATTAAGATTACATTATCTGAGGTTAAAGAGAAGTGAGGAATAATCACTAAAAATATCTTACACTTAATTTAGGTTCGAGTCGTTTGTCCTGTTATGTAATAACTATAGAATGAAGATATACTTTTGTTCAAGTCATACATGAACAATAAACAACAACATTGGCTAAGATTTTTCCAAAAAAGGATACATGGATTGGAAATGAATAATTTAATAATTCAATAAGTTATAGAAACTTTAGAATGAATGAGGTCTTCATCCACTGACAGTTCAATCGTTCACAGTCCACAGTCCAACGATCGGCTGACCGGTTTACAACTGTTTTGGACTGCCGGTTTCCTCATCGACTCACCCCTTTCACATATCAAGATTTTTGGACGTCCGCTTTTTTGTCGTCCATATAAATTTCACTAGATTGAATGAAGCGTAACAAAGATCGTTCGATGAGCGCCGAAACACATCATGTGTTTGTCAAGTTCTGTTCAATCTACTTAAATTTCAAGGATGACAAAAAACCGGCAAAATCGTGGTGTCTGAAACGGGGCTAAGGTTCTACATCCACTGTCAGTTCGGACTGTGACAGTGGAAAACTGTAAGCCGATAGGGAAAGCTGCAGTTCAAAATAGCTGTAAACCAGAAGGCCTATCGTTGAACGATCTGACAGAGGATGTGGACCCTAACAGTTCTTGACTGTCACAGCCTAAACTGACAGATAATATTATGTCTGTATTAGAGGGAAATTATTGCATAATAGGCTAGGATATACAGTCAATAAACTTTGATTTTACAATCATTTTTTAGAGAAATGTAACAAAAATGTTAAAATATGTAACTGATGTTTCTCAAACGAATTCTATTCTTATTCTATTATTTTATTTCATCAAACTTACCATTGCTGTCTCCAGTAACCCCTAAACAAGTTATCACCAAGCAATTCTATCCACATTTTGATCGATATTTTTCGAAGTTTTTCTGTATTATTCTTCAACAAATCGACCTTTTGATAATAATATTGATCCTTTCCCTGTGGCAAGAGGAATTTGTATACTCTACAAAACCAAACGTCTTGAGTATTGAAGAATTGAATTTAAGAATCTAGTTCAGAGCCACCAGGCACTAACAAGCAGTATTGTAATTTCAAATTGAAACCTTGATCTGCAGCGGCACTACACAGGAAAACTAGCCAGAACAGAATGGCAGATTCCGGCTGGATATAATTCGCGTTTGACAATGCTAACAGCACAGCGACATGGTTGACACGTGACTGACTGGACTGAGTAACAGATTAGTGGAATGGAGCGCTAATGAAAGGTAGAATAGAAATGCATGAGTAACACAGTGGAGTGGGGACAGCATTGCAAGGAACTAGCCTACTTTGCGACACATTGCGTTATGATAGCTTTGCCCTATCCTATTGCCAACTAAGTACATGAAGTAGTGGGCTTTTAGCAATACTGTACCATGCTACCAGCTATAGCCTACAGCGATTGCTTAAATATCTAAAACACTGCGCTCGCGAACTTGAACTTCATCCAGCATTCGGCTACGGTTACACCAGAGAGAACGAGCAGCAAATAATGCAAATTTCCTAAGAGAATTTTTGATAAGATATAACCTCGCCAACTGTCCTGACTCCTAACAGAGGACTTATTATTATACGACAGATATTCGCAAACTACCAGTTTCGTTGACAGCAGCTCTACTCGATTTATATAACAAAAATCAATAAAATAATTATGCTTTGATAATATTCTCAACAATGCCACAGACCAGGAGAAACACTATATCACAGACCTCTCCTGGTCTGAAACAATACTAATCAAGGAAAAGAACATTATTTTCTTATGTGTAGCCTCCCTTGTAGTTTACATAAATTTCAGTAGGAAATTAATCTTATTTTCATGAAAAATCCTAATTTATTGGAAATTATGTTTATGACACATAATTGGTAGCGGTATTTGACTAAACATATGGTCTCTTATGAAAGGTTGATTTCCACGTTGTGAAAACTATATTAAGGCTTAAAACATTAATTAAAGAACAAGAACTTCTACAAAACGGATGTGAACTTATGGGCCTACAAAATGGAAGAAAGCAAATTTGTTCATAGTACAGTAGTTTTCTGATTTTTCTAAACCTGGCCCCAATCAGAGGTTTTTTAACCAATTCACACAATATTTAATGAAAAAAGAAGTTCTTAAAACCAATAATTGACCAAACAAAAAAACAAAATTAGATCATATTCATAAAATTGAAATTCCTTATACTCTATGGACAACGGCTTAAAAACCTTAGTAAGAGGGACATACAATCATACATCCTGCTCATGAAATCACATTCAAGTACCTAGGCTGTATTTATAAATCATTCACGTCACATATTAAAATCACTCTCATTTAATACCTTCAATTTTATATTTTTGATAGAATTTGAAAATAAGTTGATTGTTTTATCAAAATACTCACATAAAAAAGATAACCTTGGCTCTACTTAGTAGGAAGGTAGAGAATGTGCTGTACAACCACGGATTTCAAGGGAAATCACGGAGAAAAGTCTTACTGATGAAATAAATCAGGTCTAAATCTAGACTTAACTGACATGAATCCCAGCCAATGACTCAAATTAAACGACGGAAAATATTAGATTGCTTATAAAGCAATTTCCATTGTAATTTTATTTCCAAAGTGATAACTGATGAGCCATAACAATTCTAATTCTTTTCTATGTGGAAGAAGGTCAAATCCACTTCCAGCTATAAAGTTCGATAAAATTGCTCGAATTAATCAAGTTAAATTATTGTCTTGCCTTGCTATTTGAAAATTTATTGGAATTTTAAAAGAATGAGAATTGCGATAAATTATTCAAGTTATTTTTACAAAATAATATTCAATTATTGATGGTTTGTTTTTATTTAAAGTATATTATGAGTTTATAAGATTAGATTATTTTTAAAAACTCTCTCTTTCAGTCTCTTTTCTTTTCCATATAAAATTTAATTTCAAGATTATGCATTCATGGAGATTTATCAAATGGACTAATATTGATTGCTTTCGAATGGTCGACTAGAATATAACCCTCCTTTGGGAGATTGGCTGTCGTTAGTCTCTGGAGGAATAGAATAGTACATTACGCCACAAGCCCGGGAAGGAAAAGTTTACAGTATGAGGATAGTTTCCCGGGAGAGGCTTGCCGAGCCTGGGAATAATTCCAAATAGGCCTACTGTAAAAAACTTCCTGGGCGAGTGAGTGTATAATTTTTTTCGGTACACTTCAAATAAATTTTATTAATCTAATCTCATAAATGAACAAAACAAATAGGATTAATGAGATCTAAGAACAGCTAGACCGGATAACTTACTATACTAGCTTCGGCTGAGCTGAATCTGGAGTAGGCTGAACTGCCAAGTATTGAAAGTTTGCATCACAAGTTTATTGATTTAATCAATTGGATATTACTTAAAAACTATCAGAATACTCGATTTTCTTAGTCCAGAAACGTTTAAGCTCATGATAGTTTTTGTACGATCATCCTAAATTGTACAATAGCAATACAAAGTTTCTTGTTTTTGACCAATTTGTGGCAGCATTACAGAGAGAGCGGTCATTGTAGTTGCATTTTCTCTCGCTACATGGCGCCAGCTGTCCACGCTTGGAAAGAAAATGAGCAATCTGGTCCTCGTATGGTAAGAAGCTCTTACCGCGCGAGGACAACAGCTGATTGCATGATTACGCATGTAAATGACAACTTCCTAGTCTACATAGGGATCGGTAAGGAGCTTCTTTCCGTGAAGTGTAGCGAAAATACTTTTTCATTACACACTCTAACTGATCAACTGCATGTTATTCAGAGGTGATCTGCGCCTTCACTTGGTTGTGAAGACTGGCTTATGGTGCTAACCACACGTTACCTCTATCCTGGTCGATGATTGTTCGCCTACTGTATGGTCTGTCTGGCGGGGAGGGCATTCTGGCGGGGGTGGCTTCGGCTCGGTCGGTGTTGGCTCGGGGACTGTGGGTTCTGTTTGAGAGGTTATGGCTTTTGGGCCGGTATTGGCAGGGCTGAAGTCGTTTTCCCGTCTTGCCCGGGCGTCTTCTTTGCATGGACTGACTGTATAGTGAAATGAATATGGAACTGGTGAACAGCTGGTAGGCCTAAGCCCTTCGTGGGCTGTTGAGCCGTTGGCAAACAAACAAAGAATAAAACCAAGTATCAAATAAAATATATTGATCTTGCTTAGTTGTTTTTCATGTGAAATATACTAATAAACACTTAATGATAAATGAAGATAACTTATTTATTCACGGGTCTTATATCATTCGTATCAATAATGAAACGCTTTTCATCAATATTGATATAAAAATCAATTCTTTCAATTCTATTGTTCTATGATCATTTGAAAATTGAATTGAACTATGAATGCACTGCTTCAATTCAAAGAAAAGAAGCGTGTTTTCAATTTTTACAACATGTTTTCTATATTCAACGTTTTTTACCATGCATTTTTGCAAATATTACAAATTCCTAAAAGTTAAGGGAAAATAAGGAATTGATAAGCAAAGATGGCAAAAGAGTAGCCTACCACATGTAGATGGGATGTATCATGTATCGATTTAAGAGTGATTGCATTCTAGATGTATGCGATTATATTAGATGCATTGTAATATCCAAGGACCGTATCGTAAATTGAATACTGTGATTATCAGCAGGCATGAAGAAATGAGAAAAAATATCAAAGGATTTACATTCAAGAAGTTTTAGGCTATAGAGTTTAATGGTTCAACAATGCTCTCACATAGCAAAGTTTTCATTAGATGTGAATAAATAAGATTTGACTTACACATTTAGAAGACTATTACAGCACTGCTTTAGATTGATCCAAACAACATTATACAAAAATATAACATTAGTTATATTCACAGAGTGAAAAAAGTGTAGAGTCGAATCTCTTGATAATTTTCCGCTCAATTGAAATTATTGAAGAAAATTAGACAATTTTTATGATTGATAATTCCTAGTTATCAAATAGGTACTATAATGTTTTCAGCGATTATAAAAAATGACGATAGGTCATTCAAATGACACCAACTCAAGTCACGTGATTTTTGATAAATATCATTTAATAGCCAATATCATTAGCCAATTTTAATGGTTCAACAATGCTCTCATCCTCAAGTTGGTAATTATGGGAAGGCTCAAATTGATTTACAAATTCAAGACTAATTGTCAGTTTAAAAATGTAAGTTAATTAATTAGGTACCTATCAAATAAGTAGGCCTAACTTGAAAAGGTTTTGGAGTGAGAATAAAATTCCAATAGTTTTCAATACATGAAGTTACCCTGTATGATAGGGTATTTTAGTATTACGTACCGCTTATTGAAGCACTGTTTGAGATCAACTTGATTCTATAATGGTCTATAAACCAAGTTGAGTGACTTGCTGCAATTCAAGTTGACTAAGTTAACCGCAGCAAGAAAAACTATTTTGTAGAAATATAGGCCACCATTATGTCTGACAATTTTATTTAAACTTGGGAATCTTCTACTTTGTGATTCTGTAAATGACAATTTTGATAAAATGAAGGCAGTAGACGAAACCGATTTGATTAAACAACTCAACAATATGTTAGAAATATAAATCGATACCGTCCAACCTAACCTAGAACCCCTAGAAATGTCGCAGCAATAAGGTATTCTGTTATAGACCTGTGGTGGTATAAATAGAGTTGAATTGAATTCTTACTTGGACTATGCAAAACCAACAATCAAATAAGACTAAAAAACTAGAATAGAAAGAGACCATATTAAATATTGAATGCGCGCAACAGCGCAGTAGGCTAATGTTTACAATATTGTTTATGGAAACTGTTCATACAGTAGACCCATGTTAAACATGTACAAAATAATACTAACCGTCATGTAGCTGTGGCAAATTTTGAAGATAGGACTTGATTTCCAGCGACGATTTTCTCAACATCAGACAAGTTTATAAATAAGCAGACTATTCTATGGAATTCATCTCGAACATTGGGAAACAACGGAACATTATTTCAAGTTCTGGAACACGTAAATCCCTCAACTAAAGCATGCCACTGATAAAGTGTTTACACTCACCATTTTGTTTAAAGATGTAACAAGCACGCAAAAATGTTATATAACTAGGAATAAGACAAGGGTGCGGATTCACTAGAAAACCACCATTCGCAAAAAGAAAACAGAAAACATGAAGGAAATGCCATGGCCATCCATATCAAAGACTAAACTTACTTGATAGCGTTTGCATAGACGCTCTACTAAATAATATAGACGGTTTTTCATACT
Source organism: Sogatella furcifera (assembly GCA_017141385.1). Classification (NCBI taxonomy): domain Eukaryota; kingdom Metazoa; phylum Arthropoda; class Insecta; order Hemiptera; family Delphacidae; genus Sogatella; species Sogatella furcifera. The sequence continues at coordinate 25,900,125 of CM029551.1, forward strand.
GAACAGGTAGGAAGTTTACCTGCGCGCTACCTTTCGGAACCGTTTCAAGATCCTATTACTTACTCTCATTATTCAGAGGTTATTTATTCACTTCACTTTGAAGACTGGCTTATGGTTGAGAGGATCAACGTGCTAACCACACGTTACCTCTATCCTGGTTGATGACAATTATTCGCCTGCTGCATGGTCTGTCTGGAGGGGAGGGCATTCTGGCTTGGTAGGGGTAGTTTTGGCTCGGGAGCTGTGGGTTGTTTGAGAATTTATGGCTTTTGGGCTGGTATTGGCCGGGCTGGAGTCGTTTTCCCGTCTTGCCGGGGTGTCTTCTTTGCTTGGACGGACTGTATAGTGGAGTAAATATGGAACTGGCAACCAGCTTGTAGGCCTAGGCCCTTCTTGGGCTGTTGAGCCATTAACAAAAATATACCATTAAATTATTCATCCAATAGAAACAAAATGTTTGGTCATTTTTTTGTAATATTGCAAGCTTATAATAGTTTTTTATCACTAGTAGCCTAATAGCTGGCTGCTTCACATAACGCAAATAATATTATGTAAAACTTACCAAATAAGCTCTAATAATCCACAATATTTTAATCTACCAATTAACAGACCAACATAAAATATCCCATTCATTGAATTGTCCTTTTCATCCAATGACGTGAATGATAATTACCATTTTTGACCTAGGCCTACCTCTTTTTGAGATCTCATGGATATTAAAAAATAATTATAATTATTTGTTGAAAACGGAATGTAAGTTAGATTGAAATGTTTTACAAAAATCATCATTCACCCCGAACCAGCCTTTTTCTTATAAAGTAGGTACCTATTTCTGAAACAGGACGACAAACTTCGTGAGGTGTTTTCTTAAATTATTTTGGCCTTATCAAAATAAAGGAAAAAGTTCCACTAAACAAAGTCCTAAAATGCTTTGTAACCGAGAATGTTGACGGAATATTTCACGTTATCAACAGAAACCATTTCAACAATGCTTTTTCTCCCCTGCTTTCATTAAATACTGATTTGTGAGGTTTGGGTGCGTTTTAGACGAAAAAGTTACTGAACATATTTTCTTCAGAATTAAATTCTCTAAATGAGTTCAAATATCAGTCAATTATATTATCCTATTTCCATCAATTTGAAATTGAAAAATTGAGTTTCAAGCATATTTTATCTATTACCTATCTCAGTAATCATGAAAGCCACAAACTTCTTTCTAAGTGGTTCCACTGGATTTCTCAGCTAATTTTACATACGGTACCGGTAATATCATGTGTAAATTACGGTAACCTCATCATGCCGCAACAAAATTATAATACCGTATTGACACTGAATAAAAATGTGAAATATTCCACCATTTAGAACCATTGTGTTCACAAGAATTACTCTATTTATTATGGTGTAAGGAAACACCTCACGAAGTTTGTCGGTCTGGTTCAGAAACTACGAACTGGTTCAAAATACAACTATTTTGTATACAAAATAAAATATTAAAAAAAATCAATAAAATGACATGCTTCATAGTTTTGAAAGTGTACATGCGTTTTGTTATAGATTTGAAAGTAAAATATTATTATTGTTGTTAACTTGTAACTGATAAGTTGAAGGATAACTTTACTACAATGGAAATGTAGGCCTACAGTTGAATTTATTTTTTAAATTATTAGTAATGTACATTCATATTGGACTTACAATGAAAACATTGTATGAAGATAGGACAGGTAGCATAAGAAAATAAATGAAAAATTTCATCATTGTTATATAGCGCATAATCGATCATTTTATTTCTTTTTCAACATTGCCGCATATTATATATAATATACTGTTGGTTTCACTCCGTCTTACAATATGTCAACAGAGAAGTCTGCATAATTACTGAGGATAGGCAGCCTCATATAATGAACAAAAATTAAAAAGTCTAGCAATTATATCACATTTCAAAAAAATATCAAATTTAAAACATACGATTGACAGCTCAAAACTGACTTTGTATATGAGGATACAGTATTCATTAACACTAATTTATTAGAGATTGTTAGGAAAATACAGAGAAGAAAATCCCTACACCAATATACAAAGAAAATGAAATCATCAATATTGAACAAGAGAGAAAGATTTCAAGCTAAGCTTCATAATTAAACACGGCTTTATCTTAATAATTGAAAAAATAACAGGATTTAAGTAGTCAAAATAACGAAGATGAAAGGATTCAACAGTTGACTGAAACAGTTGCTTTAAAAACATTTGTAAAACACTTCCAAGAAATTATAGATGAAACTTAATTATTATAACAATTCATTTTCAGTACGTAGATTGTATGTATGTGTTGATTTCTACAAAAACGTATATTTTGCTTAGTTAAAAAACGTTAATATCATCAGCATTTGGCAGCAAATTAATTTATTTTTTTCTTATCTAGTGAGTGAATGTTTTAGTTTTTTGTCAGCTTGCGTGAACTATAACAGTCTTTCAATATGTATTTCATCAATGTAGTATTATTAAAACTGTAATCAGTCAACTGTGTACAATCAATATGTGAAGCAATACAAATCTATTACTTTAATTAATATTGATTATTATGGATTCATCTCATAAGTTTCATGAATGATTTTTCACGTGATTTAAGGCAGCTATAAAAAATAATTTATGTCTTCAAATGCACAAACCCATTTATTTGGATCTATTTATTTATGCTGTGAGTTCTGGATTGATAGAAAAGGTTTTATAAATACACAAGTGACAGAAATCACAAGATCAAAGGAAACCAAGACGAACATTATAATTCAATTCACCATGTTAGTTACATCAGTACAGTTCAAGATAATTCATTTCTTGCCAGCAAGACTCCAAAGTCAGAAAGAAAACAAAATTGGAACATCTTAACTGACATTTGGAATGATTATTTTCATCCAGCAAAAGTATTGGAAATTATTATTAAGACATGGAAAAGGAGTAGATGAGTCGAAAGGGAAAATTGTAAGACACCTTAGTTTGCACTTCCAAGTAATATTGGAGTCTATTATCGTCAAATTTATGCTACAAATTCACTTATTAATCTGTTATAATGTTTATTGCACATAAAATTAATACCATAAAGTATAGAAAGGACATGAATGCGAAAACATAGTGAAATGCCTAGATAATCACTTATTAATATTTGATCAACAAATTTACACGGATTCAGCGAACTTATCGTGGAATTGATTGTGATTTAAAATAACACCATTATTTTAAAAATATTGAATATTATTTTTAAAAAACGAATAATATTGACGAGAAAAAAATTGACTACGAATGAATAACATGGGGTGAAAGAATCTACCTCGAAATTTTAGTTAGAATATGATTATAATATTATATTTCTTCCTTCAACATAAAAATTAAACAATTTTCAACATTAAACAAAAAATAAATTTTTTGAAGCCCAGTCTATTCTCAAATTTTTAAATAGAAGAAAATTTGCTTTCCTATTGAAAGACGAAAGTGAACAAAAAATTAATTAGCATTGTAGTTGAGACAAAATTTGAATACTAGCTAGTTTGATAATACGAATTTTGACGAATTTCAGTCAATTTAAGAGATAATATTGTGATAAAAGTATGTGAGTATTATAATTTGAGATTTATTATTATTATTATAAATAAGATATTTTACACAAAAAATAAAAGATAATAAACTGTATATTTAATTCTCACATATAATAATAGATATTTTAAGACCAAAATATTGAAATGCCTATCCGTAAGAGAAATAAATTATCTAATATCAATTTTAATTTCAATTTTACCAGATTATGATAATTATTATGATCATAACATCAGGCTAGCCGATCCTCATACTTCCCATAGTTGTTATAAATCTGAAAAATAATAAAAATCATTATAAACGACTAAAAACGAATTTATTATACGCACAATGACATGATCATTATAATACCAAGCGCCAGAATAACGCAATTCTATTCTTGCGTGACATGATATCAATCAAAGCACAAACGATCTATCCTATTGCTCTTATTCTGACCAATGGCCACACGTGATCAAAAAGTATCTGTGGTTATAAATATACTATAGTAGGCGCAACATAAAATGACTATTTTGCTCTCCACCCGGGAAATAACTGCATTGCCAGATTGTGTGAAATTGGAACTTCTTCAAATTCGCGATTAGACCCCATATCTAGACGTATAATTTCATCCTTGATATGCCAGTAGTATTAAAACGGTTCCTGGGTAGAAGGATTCAAAGGAAATTTGATTTTTTTATAAAATTGGAAAATCGCGAAAATACTACTTTCTTTTGTATATCACTTTTCTCACAATCATGGGTTGTAGTAAAAATCAAGTTTTTATACCATAATGACGAATTCGTGCTTTCCAATGGTTTTCAAATTTCCATTATTTACTACATCCGACCAATAATTCTGTTTCAATTAATGAATATGTTTGTCAATGTCGAGTCAACACGAATAGAAAACATTAAAGTTCCGACGCTCTAGAAACGTTTTTGTCTAAGAAGATAAGTGGGTGGTGAAAGCGAGAAAGTTGTTCAAAAACGATTGAAATTATTTTTCCAAAAGTAAAAAATAGTTGGAAGATCTTAATTTGGCATCTCAGGAGTTTCAAAGTAAGAAGATACAATGAATCATTGTATGCTAAAGATTGGAGTAGTTGTTCAAGTTACAAACTTCAAAAAGGATTCATTGAATTTCTCAGCTAATTTTACATACGAATTGATGATTTTAGAACCTAAGTGAATCCTCTAAAAAATTACAAAAATTAATATTTTTTGAAAAATCTCAATTTTTTGCCATTGTTATCTCGGTAACTGAACGTTTTTCGGGGGTTTGTCCCATGGAACTTTCATGTCTCCTAGGTGTAAGGAATCAGCCTGAGAAGTATTGCACATCCCTCCTGAAAAATCCTGTATAGAACAGTTTGCCGTTGGAGGGGAATTTCACTTTGAATGTCCCGCTTTGGTCATTTTTTGTTCAATTGCACTGTACTATTAGGGCTACTGATGTAGAATAATAAATCACAGTAGCCTTTAAAATAATTTTATTCGAACATAACTAGGTTTCCACTCTTTAGAGTCATTATCTAGTGTAACTGAACAAAACAAACAACATTTAATAAATATTAAATATTCGTTTTGTTCAGTTACGCTTTATCAAAATTCAAAATTGTTTGTGGTAACATTTTTTTGAAAGTGAGAAATTGTAATGCTAAGTATAATGATCATGATAACCTTATTTAAAACCGTTGTAAAAATTGTGAGAGGAGCAGTTTTGGGTTTAGCCTGTTGCACTCACCTATGTTTATAATTACAGTATTCTTGAATAAATGGTAAATAATGACTCTAGTTGCGTTCGAATAAAATTATTTTAAAGGGTATTGCGATTTATTATTTTAAATAATATTCTTGAGTTATTTGACATATACTCACTATCTAAAGTCTGTCGAATTGCGAAACCAGGCGGAGGCGGACTTGAATACATATCACAGTGTTGACCTGTGGATACTATGGCTGGATCCAATGCTGACCAATCCCAAGCTGTAAAAGAAATACCTAGTTTAGTAAATTAAAATACTCCACCACAAAGCAGCATTTGAAGATGAATTTTTATGTTTTCAGCTACTTTTAAATTGTTTCTCATGGGTTTTCAACTTGGAAATTTATCAAGATACTCGATGAATAAATTGTAGGGATCACGAACAGATCCCAGCCCAAATTTTGAGAGGCGTGATGTCACCCAGAACCCAGTTGAAGTATGCTAGTCACTTCTATTCAATGTTTCCATGGTACCGTACGTCTCATAAAGAATTCAGTTAAAATGTAAGCCCAGTTTCACAAACCACGATTTATGAACGTACGGTTTTTTGCCGTCCTAAAAATTTCACTAGATTGAACAGAACTTGGCAAACACATGCAGTGTGTCTGCGCTCATCACATGCTTGTCAAGATTCATTCAATCTATTTCAATCAAAAACTCGGATATCCCAGACTCGTGTCGTGTGAAATGGTTATCAACTAAAAAGGTATCGGTACAGCTGTAAAACAAGTGTATACGAAATATCAATTAGGTAAAAGGTAGATAAAATATTTTATATTTCAATACGGTTTCTAGTTTCATAAGTTTTGTATTTGGGGACGTAGGGGACATCAACAAAAAAATTGTCTTCATTTTTGTTCGGATTGATGTGAATTTAATTTTTGTACAGACCCATAATTGGGTAACACCAGCCCAAGAGAGGTATAGCTTTTATGTGATGGAGGAATATTGGGGTTCCATCAAATTTAGATGAACCATTAAAAAAAATGAATACAAAAAGTTCTTACCTGGCGGAGCAGTATGTTGTGGATATGAGATTGTAGGCTGCATAAAAGGTAAAACCTTCGTTCCTGAAACAAAAATGGATAACATAATTTTTTCCTGGTTCAAATTAATGTATTAGTCAACAACACTAACGTAATTTTAAATCCTGCTAAGCTCTTTTCATTATTTATTCATGTTGATGAAACCATCGCCTAACATTAAGACTGATTCAAAGATGTTTTTATTTTTGGTAGAGTTTACAACAAAACAATTGGGGGCTGGCGAATGAAGTTTATTTCACTGAAGCAGTAGGTAGTGTTGGATAGAAAGGAAGATTCAGATTCAGATTCCATCACTTTATAATGTAGATTAGTCTTGGATTAGTGTTTTGACCTGTGTTTAAGTGCTCTCGGACTTTCTGAATTGTAAAATACTTTCCTGAATCTAAATTACTGTGAAAATAATCAAGAACTTTTACCATGTTTCCAATTGGCGAAGCGTGGTTATGTGGGCGAGGTGGAATTACCTTTTGGTCTCCCCACCGAATGAAGCCATATGCTAATAATAATAATAATATAATGTAGATTACTTATGATAACAATAAAGATAGAGAAAAATTTTATAACTGTGATCAGGTGACTCTCCCAACATTGTCTTTGTTAGGAACTCTAATATCCTCGCACAGGAGGATAAATGTTGCCAAGATTGTGACACAATATGTGAGTTCATAAAATATTTCTTTTGAAATAGTAACACTCATTGAACTCAGTGTACATTTTTCAACTAAATCCTGGATTCAACAAGACAGATAGCAGATGAGATGTTACCTGTTCGTGGAATACCCAGACCGAAGGCATTCATGTGATTGGGCGTGGATGTGAATCCGGGAGGGGGAAGCCGCGTGCGGGGCGTCACCCGAAGTCCGTCCAGCAGCTTCGAACAGTTCGTGATCCTGACATCAAACACAAATATCGTCTCCATTACATTCTATTATTTCAAAGCTCACACCAAAATCAAACTCAATCAATAGATTTGGAACAGAGAACTAGAATTATTATTATGAATTTTAATAATTATTATAAATTGAAAAATAAAAAAGTAATAAAACATATTGTTTACAAGCTAAAAGATACATAACAACCTTTAACATACCCAGATGTAAGCCTGCATGAATCCTAGCAAATGTATGACGGTATTAGTAGGATATTAGGAGATTAATTTAATGAATTAATACTCAACACGGATCAAGATTATTTTCCTGTTTTCGAGTTTTATTTAGTAAACTTATCAACCAATACTTTTTTGAAACACTTGAAAGGTCTAAGAAATATATTACGGTGTTTCAAGAATAATAATTTCTTCCATCTTTTTCTTTGATGAACCTTAATTATCTACTGTTACTAAAAAATATATTAATTTCATATACATGCTAACCTATTTGAATAGCATAACAGACATAACTACTAAATGACATAACCAAACAATGAAATGCCTAACTGGCATAACTACAGAATCATGAATTGTCAAGCAAATGTTTATTACAAGTGAATTTGGAAGTGAAGCTTCAACTGATAGTTATAATTTTCCCAACTTATTTGAAATGGAAACAAGCTTAAGTAAAGTTACAGAAATAGTAAAAATATAATTTTTGGACAGAAAAAATAAATTGAAATGATGAATTTAAGGGTATAGTTTAGTTTCAGTCCGTTGTAGAAGGCGTGGATCGTCATTTACCAAAAAGTAAAGGAAAATTTTTGTCCACAAACTGCTTAGTAAGCATACAACTATGCAACGTTAACTTTACTCTTAACAATACTGGTAGGAATAATTCACATCCCAATTCAAATGAAAACCGACCGTTTATTTACAAAAATTTTGACAATAACGATAAAAATTATGCAATTTTGATTTAAAAGAAAAAATAACTATGAATTTCTTTCATCTCTGAAACGCTGTAAATTGATCTCCAGCTCCAGACACTCTATGGATGAGGTTGAATAATTTTTTCACAAGAACCATTCCGGAACCTGAGTCAAAAATATGAGCATGATAGAAGTTTCACTAAGAAAGAACTATCACTACAGCTCGGCAAATTCAAGCCAGGAACTAATTCATCAACTAACTTCAAATGAAAATTACTACAGGAATATTTACTGTATCGTAGACAAAAAAATCTATAAAATTACTCAATTAAATAGAAATATCTAGATCGAATAAATGATTAGGTTTAGCATTAATAATACTTTTAGAATTCTACAGTAATAGTATTATTTGATAATAGTTATTTAATTCTGCTGTCAGTGTTTAAATGGCCTCCAGTTTATATGGATTTCTTTGAATTTTTGTAACTTATGACAATTATTACCTTTGATTGTGTTGCATTGTTGTGAGCAGCTTTTGCTGATACATACGATGATGTGTTTGTTCTTCTTTTTCTATCATTTCAGCCAATGCCTTCTGTGTTTCGTGGAAAGGATCAAAGCCAAGGTCATCATCACGTCCGCACTACAAATGAAAACAATATCATCAAGTAAAAAATAAATAAAAATCACATATCAATTAACAAACGAAAAATAGAAGTGTTTCTAGATTACTATTTCAAATCTATAAAGCTTTCTCCAGGGGCTATTTCTCTCTCAAGATACATGTATCAATTAGAACAATCTAATTGTCATTAAACTTATACATATTACAATAAAAGTTAGTTTTTCGATTGTTTCACCTGATATATTTACACATTTGATCAGCTATGTATCTTCACGGAAAGATAACGAGCCATGGCACACAGCTTTGATGGAGTGAATAATTAAGCGAGTTTGTTGGTTAAAAATAAGTGAGAAGTCATTATTTTTAGAAATAGGACATCTAAGTTGTGAGACCAATTATAGGAACTCATATAAAAACACAATATATTGTTTCTTCCACACCAGGCCGTTTTTGAGCCAACTCGCCTCGAACAAGTCGGCAGTCGAACAAGTACTTTGACTGCCAAAGTACCTAGTGTGGATGTTATTTTACGTTTTCGTGTCAAAATTTAATGCACAAGTCGACTTGATTAAACGCAAAATGTAGTCCACACTACATACTACATCAGTTTGCTATCAGCCACGTTAGAGAACGGATGATTTTGTGTTGAGCTCGTTTATCGGTTTTATCTACGGTGAATTATAACGTTGAATCTTGAATTTAACCTAATTCTCAACTTTCTACTATGCTTTGTTAGACTTTTCGATCATCATTCCAGCCGTTTTTTCTCTCGTAATTTTATTCGTGGTTAACATATACACTCAGTATAATATTATTATAAGTTGGTGAATCAGACTTTCTTGATCATGAGTTCGTGCAATGTGTGCAAGCAACCTGTCAATAGGAATATGAAAAATGGAATTTTGTGTGGTCAGTGTAAATGCTTGTTTCATGGCAAATGTGTGGGATTGGGTGAAACAGAAATAGATGAATTTAAAAATCGTACTTGGTCCTGCAGTGAATGCATCGCTAAATTACGGTTTCAACGAAGCAATTCGGACTCAACACCTGTGAAAGTCAATCAGTCTTCAAACTTAACAGGTTCGTTCATAGATCTAGAAACTTTTAACAAATCTATAGATGAACTCAAACTATTGATTTCTACTGGTAAAAAAAGTTTGCGTGAGGACTTGACAGAAACTATTCCTGATTGTTCTGCTAAAATCGATAGGGCATGTGAGACGTTGGCGAAACAAGTTGTTCTGATTAAAAAGCAACAATCTTCTATTGAACGGCTTACTGAGGAGAATATGGAACTACGTAAAAGGGTGGAGGATGTTACTAATCAGATGGATGATCTTGAACAATACTCCAGACGTAACACTGTCGAAATCTATGGTGTTCCATCGGAGCCTGATGAGGATGTTGCGGAGATTGTCGTGAATGTGTGCAAATCAGTCGGTGTGGACGTTTCCAAGAACTCTATTGACGCCTGTCATCGACTGAGGAAAAGAGAAAGCCGCCCTACTGCGGGTATCGCGGTCCGTTTCGTACGAAGAGATGACGTCGAAGATTTGATTCAGGGAAGAAAGACAATGGGCGATTTGAACACTCAACACATTGGCTTCGCAGGCAAGCCGGTGTATGTCAACAGGTCGCTGACAGCGAGAAGGAGGTTGCTGTTTGCCAAAGCAAAAAAAGTGCAGCGGGAGAAGGGATTCAAGTTTGTGTGGACTGATATGAGTGGTAACGTAAGGATGAAATTCAAGGAGGGTGATAAGGTGATTAAGATTTATTCTGAAAAAGATCTACAAGACATTATGGACGAATAATGAATTAAGGATTGATATCAGAAAATACTTTAATGAGCTCCCACTATTTAAATTGAAACAATTATTATAAAACTTAATCATTATCATTAACTTCATTTGATAATTGACAGTTATTTTCCGGTGGGCTTATTTCAAACTTGTCTTTTCTTTTGAGTCCTAAATGTCATCTCGTCGTATTTTATCTTTCCTTGTTGTAGGCTACTGTTATATCATAATATTTTTGTTATTAATGGGTTCTTATTCCAGGATTATTATTAGTTTCTCATAACTTGAAAGACTTTTCTTTTTTTGGATTTAATTACTGAGTTCTTATCCTGTTTCATTCACATAATACTCTACCATACTTATAATTGATGCTTATTTAAGTACTGAATTACTTTACAATGTTTTTTTACGTATTGTATAGGTGGACACTAACTGAACAATAACTATTTGTTTATGAATTCATTAACTTGGAATTTAATACGAAACTGGCTCACTGTTCACTCAGTAGAAAATGATCTATACTGATTCGTATTTTAAAAGTTCTCAATTCAGCAATGATATCCATTCCTTATCTTATCTTTTTCTCTAAAGTGATAGTTTTATAAAATATTTTTGTAAGAGTAGGTACCGTAACGTTTGTTTTCAATTGATCATTGAAACTATTTCGTTCTAACTGGCAAGTCTATAGTTTTTCGTTATCAGTGGAATTGCTTTATCTTTATCTCTTGCGCCTTAACTAGAATTCACCATTGAAATATTCTATCTTATCAATTCAACTAGGGTAATCTTTGAACTGATGATTTCTGAACTGATGGTATGTTTCTTTATGTTTTTTATTTTATGTTGATGCATAAAATATAATTATACTTATAATATAATTAATTAATTCCTTAATTTTGTGTACTTAGTATGATTCATCGAGGTTAGATTATATTGGGTGTAAGTTATGTGGGATTGATAATCGGATTATTATACAGTATTATGATAGGCTTCTCTGGTTATTTTGCCATCATACTTTTACCATAAGCTTGTACTAACATACCTACCTTATTGATTCATTATATCAGTATGTGATTGATATATGACAAGCGGCTGGTAAGATGAGCTGGTTTTAATAATTATTCAACCCAAGGTTATTCTATTTCATCTTTTTTATCTCTCGTTCTTTAAGCTCCATCTCAACGAATCCTTTTCTTTAAATTCTCTAATTGATCACAGCAATTATTATAATTGTTACTATTATTATTATTATTATTATATTTTTTTTTATTCGTTGTCTTTTCATATTCTAAATAATTCTTTCTAATGATTGATGATGAGCGCTATGGCTAATTTTATTTCAATTTACTATCAGAATGTTAGGGGACTTCGTAGTAAAACCAATTCCCTCTATGTGTCGTTATGTGGTAGTGATTATGACGTTATTGTTCTGACGGAAACATGGCTTTGCGAATCAGTTAACAATGGTGAGTTGTTTGATGATCGCTATCAGGTATTTAGATGCGACCGTACTGGTGATCTTGTGAGAGGAGGGGGAGTATTGATTGCTGTGAAGAAGTGCTTCTCTGCAGACTTATGTACTGAACTTTCTCATTCTGACTTCGAGAGTGTATGGGTGAGGATTAAAGTTTCTGGCGCACTCTATTATCTGAATGCCTTGTATATTCCGCCGGCGGCTACAGTGCAGACATATTTGGATTATTTTGAATTCATAGAGTCCTCATACCACATCATTGGTACTAGTAGTTGCATGTTGATGGGAGATTTTAATATTCCAGAGATTTGTGGGAAGGATTATCAGCTCATAACTGGGTCACCTGTAGCAAGAGCTTTGGATTCTTTCATGAACTTTTTTGATTTGATATCCTGTAATTCTGTTTTAAATAACAATGGTAGAACTCTAGATTTAATCTTGTCAAATACTCCTTATCCTCTTGAGGTTGTCAGGGATGACCTGCCCTTCCTAAATGAGGATTCTCATCATCCGGCGCTGTCTGTCTCACTGTCATTGTTTGAGCCGGTGGAGGCTACTCACGACAGTCTTTGGGCGTCGGGGGGTGGTGGTTCGGTGCCAGGGTTTGGTCGTTACTATTTTAGAGGTGGTGATTTCTTGAAATTGTATCTATTGCTATAATCTGTCTCATGGCAGAGTGTCTATGATTGTGATGGCATAGATTCAGCTGTAGAGGAGTTCTACAAAATTATTTATTCTTGTTTTGATTCTTGCATTCCTATGATGAGGGATTACAAGCATTACAGATATCCCCCCTGGTTCTCCCGTGATATAATTCGTGATTTAAAATTAAAGAATAAATATAGTAGAAAGCGGAGGTATTCTAGACATCATGATGAACTATTCAAAATAGTAAGAGCTGGAGTTAAGAGGAAGATTCAGGTTGCTTTTGAGGCTTATATGGAACGGGTGGAAGGGATGATTGATGGCAATGTGAGGGAGTTCTGGAAATACATAAATAACAAACGCTCTTCTCAGGGAAGTGAAGACTTCATAAGGCATGATGACAGGCTTTTCAGTGGGGAGGAGATTCCTGATGCATTTGCAGATGTGTTCTCTTCTGTATCTGATGGAGTCACTAGGAACCTTTGCAGTGAGTTGAGGGGTTTGCATGAAAATGAGAACAGTTCCTTCCATATGCCCTTTGTTTTTGGGGAAGTATCTTTTAATGATAATGAGCTGGCAGCAAGGAGGTTGAGGTCTGTCTGGGGGTCCAGATGGTGTCCCGGCTTTCATTGTCAAGGGGTGTTGGGAGGTGCTTGTTGATCCACTCAGATATCTATTCAATCTGTCCATTAGGACATCTAAGTTTCCTGAGTTGTGGAAGGTCTCAAGGATAACACCAGTATTCAAGTCGGGGAACAGAAGAATTGCCAGCAACTACAGACCCATCTCTATCCTGAATTCTTTTGCAAAGATGTTTGAGTTCATATTGTATGGGCAGATTTCAAGAGATTTGGTCAGTCTTGTGTTCGTGACTTTCCATCAGCAGAGCTGAGAGGGACATTTCAGCTACCATCTTTGAAAAGCAGGCGTGATTTGCTATCAGTTTTGGTCTGGTGCAACATCCTTCAGAGTCGAATTTCATCTCCTTATCTTATATCAAGAGTTAACTTCTCTGTTCCAGTCTTGAGGTGAAGATTCCACCCTTTGTTTGCCATTTCCAGATCGAGGACAGTAAATAGGTATTTTTCTCCTCTCAATCGAATCCCTAGATTGGTGAATAGTCTTGGAGGTGGGATTGATTTTTTTGCTGATAGCTTCACTGCAGTCAGAAATAAGGCACTCAATATTCTTCAATGAAATATTCCAAAGCAGTTTCTCAATATTGATCTAGCTATGGTGCACTCACTCTTTCACTCATGAGTACTCTATATCCAAATCTATCTCTCTACTTTACATTCTTTTGAGTTCAGCACGATTATTTCCTTAGGCTCATCTTTTTATTTTTGTTATAAATTAATTTCTGTTAATTATTCAGGTTTTTAATTATTTATACCTTGAATTGACTTTCTGGTCACATCACTCAGTTTCTTTGATATTTTTTCATTTAAGTTAATTAGTTGAAATCTTTCAATATATTTCTATGAATATGAAATCAATAATCGATATAATTATTATATTTTGCTTTCTAAATAGCTTTTCCAGCTCATTTTCTCAAACAACTTTTTCAATAACATTTTCTCTTAATTATTTAATCTAATTCTTATTTCATTCATTTTCAATTCACATTTCACTCTTATCTATTCTACATTCATATATACAGTATATATTTTCACATTAAATTTCTCAGTTTGTGCTATTATTGAGCTATTAAGTTTATTTAATTTTATAATTATGTTTACATTTTGTTTTGCATGGTATTACTTTTTTCAATTTAATATAAGTTGAAATTTTGTAATTTGTGTTAAGGAGGCAATATTTGGGTTTTTACCTGTTTGCCTCCACATATTTCATTTGTGAATAAATGAATAAATAAATAGTACACTACATTCAGTCGGCAGTCAAGCAGATTTGATTAAGGCTACTTGACTAAAAGAACTACCTGGTGTGGACGAGCCTAAGCTCTAAGAGTTCTAGAAACGAGGACTATAATAAATATCGGTGAGAAGAACTAATAAGTTGATAAATGATTTCGATTGTACTAATCCAGTATGAATAAACAAAAAACTAGGGAAGCGCATGCGGAGGCAGCCGCAAATTGAGCGGAGCGAGTCCTCTTTTTGTCCAAATGTTTTTGAAGCGTAGACTCAAAAATTTGATTCCGGTATTTTAAGCCTAGCTAAACCTAGCTTATGGTGAAAGTGGCTCATTCTATTACCATGTAATGTTATGAAATGAGAATATAAAATATGAGCAACAATCTTTTAGTGAATGTTTTCTCAAGTGAGTGTTTATTTTGATAAAATAAGGCAAGATGAGAAAATGACTCCAGCTTGGTCAATATTGGTTAAAAAATATTGATTGGGCTCAAATTGAAGGTCAGAATGTTTCCTACGATTGAGACAAAATCAATAATTTTCAAACAATATTGACCGAGCTGGTGTCATTTTCTCTATGAGTGGTTCAGCTTTGTAAATACAGCATTTGACGTAACCTTTTTTGGTCTCAAATGTGCTCTGATTGTTTAAAATGATTATTCAGTAGCAAATTATAAAGGAAAATCAATATTATCTTGAAAAATCGCGAAAAAATAAGCCTATAGGATGAAATTTGGGCAAAATTTTGGTGTATTTCCACAACAAGCTTCCATTGTTTGTTAGCATGTTGAGAAATATTGAATGAATGCGAAGACATCAGGACAATGAATAATAAAGACATCAGGTAAAAAACCCATTTTGCCTCATTCACACAGTACAATATAATTATTTGTGTATCAGTACGCAAAGAGTGATTTTGCTGCATCAAGAGAAACACTTACGCACGAGCCGCAGGCCATATTACACATTAAGTTTTTCCAAACTACCATATTGAATGTGAAAGGTTGAAATTAAAATTAAAATAGTCATATCTCAGTTATTTATCATTGAATCCTGACAAATCAGGCACCATTTTATTCAGAACTAGCCGGCAGGCTCGCTTTGCTCGCCTTCTCCGCCTAGCCAGGGGGCTTCGCCCCCTGGGCCCCTGACAGTATAGGCAGTGTAAGTGAGACAAACAGGCTCGCTTCGCTCGCCTGCAAAACCTCTGTCAGTGTCAGCTGAGACAAACAGCTGATATTTGCTGAGGCAAATTCCGTTCAGAAGGGATTAGAAATTTATTGAATACAGCATTTATAGACCTAATTTGGAGCTGTTTACTTTATTTCAACATTTTCTGCCAATTTGTTCTCAAAAAATCTAAGAAAAACTCGGAAAATTCTGAAAAATAGTAAAACGCTAATATGAAGTAACCTTTGGGAATTTTATTGGACATAGTTTAAAACTTAATTCAATATCTTCCAAATTAGTTAATCTATAATCTTGCTGAACCATTGAACTTACAATTTGGATTTGTCGTATCAAGGTGGAAGATATGTTCTACCATTACATCTACAATTTTTAAAAACTTATTACTTGCTTAATCTTGAACGGATTTCAAAAATATTCTAACACAACATTTCTAGACTCATCTGAACCTGCCCATCAAATATCAACATTTTTAACCAATATATATATGCACTGGGCTATGAGGGTTCGATGAGGAGCCGATTCTGCCAGTGATTCTGCCATGATTTCAAGAGCATAATAGACATATCTTACCAGGAACGTTTCTCAAAACTGATGTTAGGTTGCAATCCTGCAGTGCAGAGAGCATGAATATAGCATGAATAATGTGTATAGTAATAGTGTGTAAGCAATCCTTTTTTTCCTTTTTTCCTTTTTTTTCCTTTTTCCGTCCTTAATATGCAAATTTTCAAAATGCTCTATAGCCTATAACCTGGTCGTCCATGTCTACTATCACCATGGCAAGTTTGAATCAAATCGGTCGAGCGGTTCCGGAGGAGTAGCAATACAAAGAGTGACTTTCCTAATCCATTAGAGCTTCGCTTCGCTCAATAAATGCGTTTGTTTGGAAAATGAATGCTCACCAATTCCTCAGCTTCCTGTTGACCGGGTGGAAAGCCGAACGCCGCTTGCCAGTCTTCGCTTGAGTGCACCGGGGGCAGAACGTCTGGCATATTATTTGGAACGCCATTCACCGACCAGTCTGTCACTGCAAATTCAAAAGAAATCATCATCAAAATTGCTAAAATTTCAAATCTTACTGTTGAATCTCGACAGAATTTGAACTCTTGGAAAATGTATGGCGGCTGGCGGGAAATCTTTTCATCTCAGCATTCTGTTATGAAGCGTTTCACACCAATGGCCACACTATGATTATACAGTCTCTATATACAGGACTAGAGAGAATTATACATTGGACTGATTCTGTATTTAGATCATCCACCAAGTAACCACCCACTAGTGCGGCCGTTTCTAACAATGTTCACTAATTAATTATTGATCATCTTTCATTCACCATGTAAACATTATCATTCACTCATTCATTATCACCTTTGCTTAAAATACTTGCTCAAGTCGCAACTATAACCATAAATAATAAATAATAATTAATCGTAATGTTCTTATTGTTCATAATGATGTAAATATAATCTATTACACATGCCTCAGATGCCTGATTATAAGATTAAATTGAATTTATTAGCAAAAGAATGAACTAACATGAATTAGTTGAATGTTACATAAGAAGTATGATCATATAAGAAAAAGTGACAATGAAATAAAACCAAATATCTTATTATTACAATTTATCAACTATCAATACACTTTTGGCACTACCACTATAGTCTGTGCAAGCAAAGAAGACCCTCTAGCAAGATGAGAAAATGACTCCTGCTCGGTCAATATTGGTACAAAAAATATTGATTTAGTCTCAAATTGTAGATCAGAATGTTTGCTACGATTGAGACTAAATCAATAATTTTTGAATCAATATTGACTGAGCTGGAGTCATTTTCTCATCTTGCCAGAGGGTCTTCTTTGCTTGGACAGACTATACCAACATAGGATCTGAGTCAGAGAGTTACTTATAGTTACTTATTAGTGGAAGTTGGAGAATGATAAGATCACTCCCACGATATGAAACATTTTCTCAGTGATGCAACCAATAAGATTAAAAATAATATTTTACCTGATCCTGGTGTGCAATTGTTGATTTTTGAGAAGGAATTTGAAGAGAAAAACGAATTGTTATCCTGTTCGAAGAGATTAGCTGCTCTGCTTCTTTGTCCACTTAACGTGTCTGCAATCAAAAATAATGCTCAGTATCATAATTTTCTAATAAATTGTTTATTTAATAACAAGTAGGAAGACAACTCTATTTTTCAGATTAAATTTATAATTTATCAGAAACTATGATATAACGATTGAAAGCCAATAAGAATTGTGGCAAATAGTGTTGATCGACTCAATCGAAGGTAGGTAAAATACGACAAAAATTTATCATGTACAGTTGAATATCATTCCATTGAATAAACTGAAATGATTCAATAGGAATGAATCATCATGATTTTGCTTAGAACGTAGGCTACTGGTTGAACGTTTCAAATATGACAAGGTCTTTGAAAGAAAAAGAACAGGGGCGGTCTGGCCAGGTCGGTTGGTCGGGGATCCCCGAGGGCCCCCGAAGGGGGCCCCCAAAAAGTAAGGCCTGCCTTTGCAAACTCACTTGGACTTGATATGTTTTTTCTTAGTAACAAGGTAACAAAGGGATATTAAATTCTGATAAACCAAAGCAAAGGCTTTTGTGCGTACCTAGAAAAGTGTACCCGAATCTCATTACCAAATTCAAAGATAGGCCAACTAGGCGAATGCCTGGGGGCCCGCACCAAAAAAAAATTTCTTAGAACTTGGCAAACTGCATTCTAACAATCTTATTAGTAAGATCAATGCTTATAATAATATTTTCAATAATCAATGCTCAATAATACTCATTAGTATGGTCAATAAATGGCCACACTACAAACTGTGTTATATAATCTGTATCTGTTGAATGTAATTTATCTGTTTAACAATATTACAAGTTGAATCTATTTAAAACCCTCTTGAACAAAATTACTGGCTTTGGTGATAGGTCTGCAATTAGCTGTTCATGAGTTGAAGAGTTTAATTCAGATAAATTTTATTAGTTCAAAATGCGGATTTAAGCTTACAATATCATTCAAAATCACATATTATACAGCATACTTGATAAATAAAAAATTAATTAACTATTAATTACAGTAACAAATAATGAAACTAATAATAAGGCTTAAACTCTTTAAAAGTATAGTTTTAGAGTACTTTTCCTGAAAAAAGTTTTCCCTAGCGGGAGAAATCCTTATTCAGTCCACCATCAATGATAGTTTTTTTGCTTATGACGACAGTGGCAGGAAGTATGAAATCGTAGATATAGTTATATAAGCTATTCTGAGAGTGAATAATAAATTATTTTAATAAGTTATTTGCTCTGGCAGTTAGCACCAAGTTACCAAATTGAACGTTTGACACTTATTGATTTAATAGAAAGTAAATTTAACTTTGAATTATTAAAATGAGAACTCAATAAAAACTTCAGCTTGAAAATCGAAACAATGGCTCTATCGGGATCAAATTTACAAAGTAAACAAGTGAAGATTTGCTAGTAAAAATTGCAACATTGAAAGAATGAGTTGTATGATTTTAAATATTATCCCAATCTCAAAGTGAACAAGTTTTCAATAACTCATCATAAATATTTCATGAATTTGTATTTGTTTTTGAATCTTGAACTTAGTATCGAATTGGTCTATAATTATCAATATTTGATGTTAAAAAATAGGAATTTCCTCATTTAATAGACCATAAAATGGCCTTCTCAAACGCAATTTTGAAGTAAATTTTTACAACATTTCCCGGGGGAGGGCCCTCGGACCCCCCGTTTAGCTAAGAGGTTACACCCTCCATAGGGACCCGCACCACAAGCTGAGCCTGGGGGTCCACAGATCCTAAGTCCGGCCCTGACCAAACCATACATTATCTGCATTATCATGGTCTTAGTTTTTGTGTATTATCAGTTGGGCTACTTCTACTGATCTATGACACTGACCATACTTAATTTATTGTAATAACGCACAATCTATTTATTATACAATAATAACATTACCCACGCTCAGCCACATACACAAACCCTCTTGAGGACGACGACCAGATTAGGGCAATTACTTTTCTGCCTGCCGAACAAACCGGGCAATAAATTACCTGACACCTGTCGTCGCTCTAATTGGACTGACATTCTTTGTACATATCTAGGGCCTATTCAAGAAACGTTTATTTACTTCGCTTCCTCTCACCGCATAGGAATGAATATTTTTTTCAGGCTGTTTGCATGAACTTTAAAAAATTATTTTCTCATAAAAATTACAAATATTTTTGAATAATAAGCTGCCAAATACCAATAATTTTTTTGACAAAAATATACTCTGTGTAAAAATCAGATATTAGGCATCGATTTATAAAAAATTTCCGGTGGGGGGCCCCGCAATCAGCCATAGCCGAGGGCCCCCAGTTGAGCCAGACCGCCCCTGAACAAGAAACAGGAGTTCTAAAAGATGTGAATATGAAAACATGACTGACCTGTGACTGGTGGGATGTGTGGTACTGTGCTATTTTGTAATAATACACTGTCTTTACACTCTATTTCTTGTTCCCATAGCAATTGATTTTGATCACTAGAATGAGTTGTGTGATTTTCTTTAGGTTTTCTGAAACAAAAACACAAAGTTTCGATTAAACACTGATACAGAAGTTAACGCTAATTCTAAATCATAATAGGCCTGCGTCTGATGAACAACTTTTTTCAACCTATTAGCCTATTCTGCTGGTTACAAATTATATTTATTGTAAAATCACTGCCGCCAGCCTGAATGACTAATAATTTAGTAATAATATTTCATTTAGTATTAAACATTTATTCCTTCCTCCCTTAATCGCCCTCTTTTCCTTATTAATTCGTTATTATGCTTAAGGTTAATAATTATTAGTTAAGGTTAATCTGATTATGCTATTTTTCTTTGATTTTTCTTTATTATGTTCCTTATAGGCCTACATTATTTTGCTTTCTCAATACAATATTTTTTTCTTATTTCATTCTTGTTAAGATTGTTTATAATTTACAACAAATGAGCTAATTGTATTTTATTTATATTTATTTAACGTTGGGAAGCGGTTTGTCCCAATGTTAGAGAGCATCTAATCGGTGAGAATAATTTTTGTATTGAAATGGCACCTGCTGAAAAACCCACGGGTTTAGCAGGACCAAAAAATGTAATGATTAATTTCAAATAAAATTGATTGATTGAATTTATAATTGTTGAACCAATATTGACTGAGCTGGAGTCATTTCCAATCTTGCCATGCGAGCTTTCATTTGTAATAAAATGAATACACAGGTATATCAAATGAATACAAATACTGCACTCATAAGCAAACATGGATGAGAGAATCTTTTAGAACTATGATGCGAATAGAGCTTCCGAAAATTGAAGATATTACATCTTAATCGTAAGAGGTTATATCAGTTTATATTGTAAAACTTCTCGATCACTTTACACTGTACAGTTTTCCCAGTTTTCAACGTGTCCTTGATGTGAAGATATCAGTATTTTGACCTGATCCGAGAGATATTATTAATATTGTTGAATGAATAAAATTGTCTTGTCTTACCTGTCTTCTGAAGCTGGAGGCCTCTTTTTGTGGCTTTTTGATGTGTTGTTGGAGTTATTGTTTTTTCGTGTTTCGTTTTTATTATTGTTACTACTGTGTTGAATGTTCGGAGGCGAAGGATACAATTGGGATGTTGGAGTATTTGACGCTTGCAGTGGAACTGCCATTGGAGCCGACTCTGCAACTAGAGAAAAATAGTTTTTGTTAAATTTTTCACAATTTCAATCTTAAAATTTTCTTGGTTTTTAAATCAAGGGTGGAGGTTTTTAAATATTTGCAACGGCTTAACTTTGTCCACTGTGATAAAAAACAGTCAGCACTGCAAAGTGTTTCTAGACTAGACCGTCAAAATCCGTGACATGTTTTCTTCTTAGATCAAGATAGATCTAAAAAAGTTCCAGTGAACAGGCTTTGTTACCAGTGGCGAAAGATTTCATATTTTTCTTCATTTTTTTCACATTATAATCTTGTGGCGATCTCACAAGTGTATTTCAGTTATCAATTCCCACGTACAAATAGCTGAGAAATCCAACGGAAACAGTTAGGGAAAATATGTTGAAACTAAATTTTTAAACTTCAAATGGATAGAAATAGGATACCTTATAGTTGACCGGTATTTTGGAATATTTAATATTAAAAAGAATTGAATTTTGAATAAAATATTCTCTTCAGTTGACATTCTGGTAAGATGTGAAAATGAATTCTGCTCAGTCAATATTGGTTCAAAAATTATAACATTCTGCTCTACAATCTGAGATCATATTTATAATTTTTGAACCAATTTCAACAGAACAGGAGTCATTTCCCCATCTTGCCAGAACGTCTTCGTTGCTTGGACGGATTAAAAGCGTATTTGTTTTTCAACCCATATGTTTTTATGTAAAGTGAACCTTGATCGCTGATAATATGTTAAATATCTGGTGCCGAGCTTCGCTCTGAAGCTGCGGCCGAACTGTTGAATTACATAAATATGTTATTGTAAAAAATCAAGGAACCTCCTTGTAAAAAATAAATTCAAAATTGATATGATCAATTTTTCAACAGTCATGAACATGTGTTATAGACTTGAATTTAACTCCATTCACTCCAGCTGGATAGAGTTGGTCAGCTAACGATAACAGCCATTATACGCAGTACTTGGGATTATGCCCGAATAAGGAATATTTTATTCTTTTATTAATCCTGCCAGACAGTTTTCCCAGACATGAGACCTGGTGCAATCTTATTTTTCCATCACGGTTATATTACATTTCAAATTTCAAGGAAATCGTTAGAGCCGTTTTCTAGATCCATGGTACTTCCACATACATACAAACATACTAACATACATACAAACATACATACAGATATTGCTCGCTTAATATAATAGGATATCTGGTACCGAGCTTCGCTCTGAATCTGCAGCCGAGCTGTTGAATTACTTAAATAAATGTTATTGTAAAAAATCAAGGAGGTTCATGTGAAAAATAAATTCAAAATTGATATGATCACCACTCACAATTTTTGGACATGAACATGTGTTATAGACTTGAATGTAACTCCATTTACTCCAGCTGGATAGCGTTGGTCAGCTAACAATAACAGCCATTATAAGCAGTACTTGGGATTATTCCTGAAGGAATATTTAATTCTTTTATTAATCCTGCCAGAGAGTTTTTCCGGACATGGGACCTGGTGCAATCTTAATTTTCCATCACGGTTATATTACATTTGAAATTTTGAGGAAATCGTTAGAGCCGTTTTCTAGATCCATGTACATACATACAGAAATTACTCACTTAATATAATAGGATTAAGCTGCTTACAAAGTAACCACAGCCTAATACAGGGTGGCGCAGAGAAACGAGAAATTTTGAAATAACCATAATAAACCAAAGAGTATATTACAAAACATTTTTGAAACTCAAAATGTGTTTGTCAAGAGTGGAATTTTTAGAAAATCACTTTTTAAAAACACATCTGTTAAGTGTTGTCCTTTGCGCCTAACACATTCATTCAATGAATTTTGAAGACTAAAAGTATCATTCATAAGCGGCTTGAGCTGTCCGGTTCTAAATTCGCTGCTCGAGCTGCCCAGCTATACTGCGCTGCTCTAGCTACCCTGTATCACAACACTATTCACATAACTATATTATAAATGTTCCCTATGTTATAAGGGCTACATATGTGTAATTAATCAATAAATAGTGAAAATCGCTTGAAAATTATTAAAAAAGGGCGAATTTCACTATTTTATTGAATTATTACACATTTGTAGGCCTAATAACATAGTGAACATTTACAATATAGTTATGTGAATAGAGTTGTGAAGGCTAGAGCAGCGCGGTTAGAGCCGGGCAGCTCGAGCAGCGAATTTAGAGCCAGGCAGCTCGAGCCGCTTCGGAATGTAACTTTTTAGTCTTCAAAATCGATTGAATCAATGTGCTATGCGCAATGGACAACACTTAACAAATGTGATTTTTAAAGTGATTTTCTTAAAATTCCACTCTTATTTTATTGAACATATTTTCAGCATTAAAAATGTTTTGTAAAATTTTTATTGGTTTATTATGGTTATTTCAAAATTTCCCGTTTCTCTGCGCCACCCTGTACTTCCTCTATGCTTTCTCTAATGCTTCCTCTATTATCTCAGTAGGTCGAAAATGTGATTTGAAGGAGCTTACCGCTGTTGGGAGGTGATAGACCTGTCTGAAGAGAGGGCCAGGCTTCTTTATTCTGTGACTGCGCCTGCGCGTGAGGCGGCGCGCCCGCCCCGTTCGGGATGTTGACGGGCGCTGAAGCCACGGCCGGCGGAGATGGCGTCGGTTTTCTAAAATGAAAAATACAACCAAATCAGTAAAAATTATCAAATAGTAGATGAAAGTTGTATTTTAAAAATTCAAATATCCTGGAATAGTGAAGGTTTTTTAATAGCAGATGAAAGTTGTGATATAAACTCCAAATATTGAAGAACATTCTATGGACAGGGTTTGATGATTCACTGATAACTTACAAAGTCACGGTTACACTTTTTTGAGTAGTTGTGAAGGTGATATTGTGGTAGTTCATCTTGTCTTTTCATTGAATCACGGTTACACCAGAGGGAATTTCAGTATCGAATGCAAATTTCCCAGTCGATTTAGACGCAAAATTCGCATTTTTTTATATAAACTCATTTAGGTGTAACCGTGACTTTACAATTCAACTTCCAATTTCCAATGCTAGAGCCGCCTCCTCGTTCGGAACAAGCATTTTGTTGTGTTGTGTTGATGTGAAAATATCAAGTAATTCACCTCTGTGGGACAGAAATTTGATTAAAAAAAATTGTAAGTATGTACACTTCTAAGCGTATTTTTATTCTGAAAATAATACAGTAGAATACTTTAGTTCATTATTAATCTTCTGTCTCACATTTCAATTTTGTCTAACTTCACAATATAATCGTCTAGCCTCTTCATCTAAATTCTATTCTATTATTATCTAAATAACTATATCACATTTCGGAATAAAAAAATTATATAAAAGATTTGAAATTTTTCAGAGTTCAATTGAAATCATAGCGATAAACTAATAAATAATCGATAATACTCGATAAATTTGAGTGAAAACTTTTTGGAATAAAATAAAAATTTTCGAAATGAATAGTGGACTGTTTTAAATAATTATTTTCAATCCAACTGTTTATTTAAAAACAAAAAATTGAATAAATTGTGAAAACAAATAAATGGATTGACTAGATTTTATTGTGGTCTCAAGAGTCCACTGTTAAAGAAAAAAGATTTAGAGTTTTCTCAAAAAAGTACTTCAGTAGTTATGATTCAAGATTTCTTTTGAAATCAAAATATATTTTCGTAGCACAATTAAAATACGAACATATAATTAGGATACCGTACACAAAATAAGATCAAAGCAATCAAAATAATTGATAAAAATAAAAAATGAATAGTATTATTATAAGTATCAGTACAATTTTACAAAATTCAACAGTCTATCATGATGCTATAATTTATTTGTTGTACGACAATAAAAAACATAAGAATAAAAAAAAGAAAAACTAAAATTAATTGCATACTTTATACAAGGACATGGAATTTATAAGACATCTATTATAATACATCCGTGCTCCAAATTGAATTAGTACTAATCGGAAAATTACACCCTCAACACTGAGACATAGCTTGAATAAATCAATGTGACTTTTCTTAGTTGGCCTAGCCAAAGCCTTAGAATTAATTGTCTTACAATAGGATCACTTTTAATTAATAGTAAGTAAATATAGGCCGATTTTTCGCGAAATGGCACTGACTTTCAATTGAAAAATTCCAACTAGCTCTTACAATATCAGAATCTCAATTTCTGAATACAATAAATAAATTCAAGTTAGTACAGAATCGAAGAGACGCTAGAAAGGAAGAAGAAGCAATCAAGTAGAATAAAAACTTAGTATTAATCATTATGATTATACAAAATACTTTATTGGTATTGTCCGAATTAATTAAAAATATCATTTAATTAATTTATAGGCGATTTTTTAGATAACTGATAAAAACATATAAAAATTACATAAAATATGGTAAATAATAATTTGATAAAAAATAACATCAACAATATATTACTAGATCCTAAACCGATTCTATTCAATCCAATAAATCAATGTGTCCATTACTAAAGACCCAAATTTCTTCTCAACCACATCATGAAAACAGAACCCTCAAAAACTTCAAACTGAATAGATACAAATATCTTCATCAATTACCCCCACTCTGCCATGTTATAAGAGTTTTAAAGGAAGTCTTCAAACTTTAAACGAGTGGAAAACATTTTTATGGCTCGCTCAATTTGTTTATTTATAAAACAAGTATGATACTGATGATTGAAACTACTTTAACGACTGAAAATACTCAACAAATACCGTACGTTAGCGAATACTGAATGATGGCAAAATTTTAAATAGAATACTAATAAGGCACGAGATCTAAGTCACGTTTAGATCAGTTGAGATCTTTTTGAGTGGTAGTGAAGGTGATATTGTGGTAGTTACCCATAATAAATGAAAAGATGTTGTCAAATCAGTGATTTGTGATTTGACATCATATTTTCTTTTCATTCAATCACTTGAGATCGTTGAGATGAGTTGAATTAAGTTCGATATCTAGCTCAAATGAACATTTTGAAAATTCAATCTTCAGTGTTTCGTATCTAAAACAACACTGTATAACAAGTTGATATCTAATTCTATAATTAATTGTCGATAATAAAGGCATAAATATTATAAAAAGATGGTGGAGCATAAAACAGGGACATTTTTGAAGCGCTAGCAAGTGGCGATGAAAGGAGGTATTGGCCTTTAATTATTCTTAATGGACTGCAAAAATAATACCATTCTACGCACTATAGAGTGTTCAATGTTTAAAGCTCATAGCATCAAAAATAATGCCACTTCAGCTCAAAGCACCTTGTTTTTGTTGTCAATAACATAAAAAAAACTATTTTGAAGTCACCGCTTCTTGAAGCATTGGACTTGCTTATTCGCTCTCCATATCCAAACTAAGCTCGCAGTTCAAAAGACTTCACGAGAAGATGGTTTATTCTTCATCAATCACCATGTACCTCTAAACACTAAAATAAATCGTAGTACAGTATTTTGATCAGGCAACTTAAAGTTCAACGCTCGAGATTTTTAATACAAAATCATTCGTTTAGAGTTATGCTTGGCAATAAACACAAGGCACTTTGAGTTTTAAACACTCAATAGTGTCTAAAATTGCATTATTTTTTCAGAATTATTTATTAGAGGTCAATCCCTCCTCGTATCTCAATGTACTAGCGCTTCAAAAATTACCTTGTTTCTCAGTTCCACTCTGTACTGTATGAATACGGTAATCATCAAGATATTTGCAACAAAGCAGACTTTTTTCTTCAACATTCATATTCTCAGAAAGTATTGATAACTATTTACAAAACAAAAATAAAAACTATATTTCCTACTACACGAGAGGATAACAAATTATCTAAAGCTGATTAAACGTAAAAGCAAAATGAATCTTGTGAAACTCTTTAATAACTATCTTTGGGATATAGTAGTCTAAATTCTCTTTAAGAAGTAGAATTTCAGATAGGACAAATAAAATATGTTTTAAACAAATAACTTATTTCCTGTCATTCACTGGTGACATTTCAATCAACATTTTTGTTGAGAAATATGAATTTCATAAGTTATGAATAGTTGAGAAACATTAGATTATCAACATTCGAATGTTTTAGTCCAGAACATTCATTAATGAGAACAAAAATAATTACATATTATACAATGTGAAAAACAATGTTAATTTGAATTAAACCTTCCCTACAACACTAAACGAGTGTCGAATTGAATTTTTCTGTTGGAAGAAACAAAATCAATATAAAGCTCGTCCCAGTGAGTGACATGTTGTACATAGTGTAGGATTTCACAAAATAAATAATTATGATAATTCAAACACAAAAATTATACGAACGCAATCAAAAAAAAAATTCAAATTCAGTTTGAAGATAAAATTTAACACCCAATAAACAAAAAATTAGAATTCAACATCTAGAATATATAAGTACTCGAATACAATAAATCAACTTATAATACTCTAATCTTTAATACATATATGTGCATTCAAATACTCATCACAACATTAATCCAAATGAATATTCTTATTTAAATTGGTGAGTAATCAAAAATGTTCCTAATAACCTTTAAAAAAATAGAATATTCTTGCATTCAAAATTCTAATAGATAGTAATTAATGGAACATAGATTTATGTACAGGAATTATCAAGCTATAGTAAGAAAGTACGCATCCTATGTACATAATTATTGTATCAAGCAAGAGACAGAAATCATGAGATTGATGTCACTAGAAACAAAGTTTTGCCATTTGCAATGAATTTCTGTTCAAATCAAATCAACATTATAGGAATTCTCATTCCTAGCAAGAGCAACAGATGGATAGATATTTCTAAAATACAAATCCATAACTTCAAATGCTGTATCATGCAGCACAAGACAGAAATTATGAGATAGATGCTACTAGAAACAAAAATTTGCCGAATACGCAAAAATCATCAAAATTCCAATGGATAATGATTGCAGAGAAAATAAACTATTTCAGTACTTACTTTGAAATCAAATGTATAGAATGGAGTGTAAGATCAGAGTGAAATGCTAATGATAGTCTTGACATGCTAAGAAAATAGATATTAATTTGCATGAACAGTGAGAAGTGAACTAGAGTGGTCTTGTTGATATAGAGGGATGAGATCTCCCTCTCTGTACAATATATGATAGATTGATGAACAAATACTTATAACATTATAAACAAAAATCAGTAGTCGCACGGTGAAAAATCATCACAAAAGCAAAAAAATAAATACATAACACTGCATCACACAAAGATAAACAAATGACCTGAAACCTGATTACAGCAGATTTCAGTAAGAAATAAAAAATTAACTATCAAGCACCCATACCAAGCAAGCAATCAAGTTAAATGGAAAAAAATCATGATTCTACATTATTCTAGAAAGCTTCCAGTGCTTTTGAAATGCAAGCTGTGAGGAGAAATTTGGTGATAACTGGAACGACACCAAGATTACGAAAGCTATAGATGCATGCAAAGCACAAATATGGGGAGAAAGACAATTGATATTTGATAGTGTCAAAAATAAATTTCAATTTTTAAAGAATTCAAGAAATTCTAAAGCATATTCTATACCGATTAGAAATTCAAAAAACTACAATAAAGTAGAAAAAACCGGAACGGAAATTTAAATACTACAAAGTATCAACAAATCTTGTAATACTACATTAATTTATATTTAATATTTCAAAGAAATAAGTACTGATTATTTATTAACCAATTCAACATCACCGGAAAAAATTATACAAAATTCTTCATAATTTGCACAATAACTCTGTGTTCAGAGTAATTTCTCACGGGGATTAACAAACCATAAAATAAAACAGTTATTCTCAATTCTGTTAGCTTAACTCACAGTAAAACTTTCATTACGGCCAGTCTCTGTCAACTCTTCAACTCTTAATAAAATTAAAACACATGTGGAACCTACACCTACATTTTCATTATCACAGTAGGAAAAGTGTTTAGCACCACTACCGTTTTTCAGGTAATCAATTCATTATCAACGAGTTTTGATAATACTGTAAAGGTTATTTTAGATTGGTTCACTTGTACCTATTTAGCGTTGTTGTAGTGGTAGCCGTATTCGTCGAAGTGCTATTGATCAACTGGTCGTGCAGTTTTTTCTCGTATTCCTGATGCTTTCCTTGTTGCATTTCTTCTTTCGTGAAACTGGCTTCCGGATCACCTAAAATTGCAACAATCAAGATGAGAACAATGAATATTCAATGAGATTTCAATGGAATATGAGAGACTACTCAAACTAGTATCCATAGAAAATAGTATTCACGTCTAATATAAAGCTGAATGATATTCAAAATTAAGAAACAATAATTAGCATAAATACAGCGAAATAGAGATATTCAGACCAAGTATAAATGGGAAAAAAAACAAGATGTACGAATTATTAAATTAATCCATTCATTTCATCGAAAGGAAGATTATATTCTGTACAAAATTAGTCTAATTTCTTATACGTTGAGAATGATCATCAATTTATTCAGACAAATCATTGGAAGCCATGACTATCAAACTGGGATAGTACATTGAATGTAATGATTATAATATAAAATATGTAAAACGATTGAATAATGATGATACTAATTATAATTTGGTCAACAGCCCACACTGAGTTCCTTTCAAGAAACTTCTTTCAACTGGGTTTCTTTCAAGGAGAATAAAACTCTTTCAAGAGTTTATTGTACTCTAGACAGCGTGATAAAACAAGTCAACCAGTGAACAAGTCAGTTGAAATTCGTTCCTCACCTCTAGCAAGTGACTACAGAGCATGAACAGAGCATAATAAATCTTATTAAAAGCACTTATAATTAAACAGATGATTGATAACAATACATCAATATTCTATCTGGACTTCATATCATCAATCTTTGCAATTCAATTACGGTAGCTAAGGTAACAATATCTAGACCATTGTAGAGATAAATTCAACTTACCAAAATCATGTAAATACATGCAATCTCCTTTCGGACATGACTGATTTTTCATGAAATGTGAACAATACTTTGTGGTTCCTAAAGATGTTTTAATGGTGCGTCCATCCACAACTATGTTATTCACGGCTTGTATGGCTCTCAAAGCGTCGTCCGGTTTCTGATACGTCACATAAGCGCTAGCGCTCGGGCCCTGTGAACAATTAACACAATAAAATCCACCATTTCATTCCCTCAAACAATGAGAGTTATGTTAATTTATAGAAAAAATTATCTCAAATAGTGGAGTTGCATTGAATTTGGAGAATCCAACATATTTCTAGAACTCGTTTCTAGAATTTTTACATGACAATAATTTTAGAAAGGATTACAAAATAATAATTGAGTACAGAATTGAATACAAAGAAAAATCTTTTCAGTACAAATAGTTATATAAAAATTAGCATTGTGCAAAAATAGAAAGTATTTGCCTGCATTTGAACAGCAATTTAGTAACCCAAAATTTCATATGCTAGAAATTTGTCATAAATAGTAAAAAAGTATTTGAAAAAATGAAATCAAGGTCAAGGTAAATTCATAATTCAAATTCTTGTTTGCAATCTTCCAAAAACCTTTTTTAAAGATGTGTCGTGCGGCAAGATTGATCCCATATAAAACAAAGCAGTTTTGTTTTGAATAGATTTGATTACTTCAACCCAGTTGAAAAAAACGTTTCTATAGATGTGACATGACAATGTCAAGGAGCATCATAGCGCAATCAAGACAGAACACCTTACTAAACTTCGGTAATTTCCTTTCCAATAAAAAACTATAGCCTACATGAAAAATAAATCTATCAAAGCCAACTCTCGGAGACTAGCTAATTCAACTTCATGGACAAAATATTCCACTCAATTACACTTAACGAAAGTTCATGTCATCTTTTAATTCAATGTACTGAAATAGGTCTTAGGACCACTAAATGAAAAATCTTGCAATTTAAAAAATTATATTTACCTGTGAACCTGCATACGATGTACTTTGATTGATGACAACTTTATGAATTTTTCCATACTTGCCGAAATAATCATGTTTCTTCAATGTCTGCAAAATAAACAGTCGAACTAATTAGACGTGAAACTAAGCTCAAATCAGACAAACATCATGGCAGCAAGAAAAGCATGTAAGATAATGAATATGGATCAAGAAATTAGATTTAAACATTGATCTATAACTGTAAGAAGAATGAACAAATAGATGATGAATACAATGAATTTTGGTATAGTTCCCAACAACGAAATTGGCGATGAATCACCTGACTACTAGTCACTATAGTCCATTCACGATCACTTGAGACGAAATAAACAAACCTTTTGAGTGTGTGTGCGTGTAATGGAAGGTCTTCTTCTATGCGAAAAAATTGGCTGTGAGTCAAACAGCTGACTCTTGTCTGGAGCTGTGATTGGCTACAGTCCGACTTGTCTTGTCTCAAGATTGTTGTCTTGAGCTGTGGTTGGCTACAGCTGTTGGTCTGTGGCCAAAAGTTTCGCAAAGAAGATTTTAAACGCAACGCTTTTACTTGTGTTAATAATATCTCATGTAATGTATAGTTATGATACTGATGCCCGGTTTTTCCAAGCACACTTAAATTTGAGGGACCCTCAAGTTTACTACAGTTTACTACATTTCCTATACTTATCATAGAAAATGTCAGCTGTTCATCAAAATTCGAGGGTCCCTCAACTTTGAGTCTGCTTGCAAAAACCCGGCATGAATAACACTGATTTGAATTTGAATAAAGAATGGACTTTTGTATGCAGATACTTGCCTCAGCATCAGCCAGTCTGACTGGCAAGCCGACAACGAACACCAGGTTACGTTGGACAACACGAACATTGGCTAAATGCTTTCTATTTTCCGTAATTTTCTGTTTCCTTTGTTGGTCTTTGAGCCGTTTCTCTGCTTTTAGCCGTGCGACCTCCTCCTGTGAGAGTGGCTTGAAGTCGGCTGGATCCTCAGGATAGGCCTTGCGACAGGCGGGGCACAGACCGTTCTCGTCTGTTCTGATCCGATGCCAGCAGAATCGACAGATCTGAACACAAACAAGACTTTAATTTAGAAGATTTACACAACAAAAGGCTACCAGCTACAAGCTTCAATCGGACTCAACCGCCGTAGAATCACTGACCTAATGGAGCTGATTCAAAATAATTTATTTTGAGCTTTGTCATCAATTCAGAAAGCGGTTAAATTATCATAATCCTTTATAAAATTCAAAATTTACTTAGATTTTTCTTGTGAGAAATGAACTAAGGTGGCATAACCTAAATATTTGGACTTATTACGAAAATTGGTCAAGGGACAGTTTTGGGAGTAATCCTGTTCAACCTTCCATCAAGTATATGTTGTAACTTGATAATAAATAAATAAAGGTTTACTTACAGTAATAGGACGGTTTTCAATGAAATAAAACTCGGTCATTTTTTAAATTATTGCATTTTTTACACGAAATTAAAGCTTATTATATAGCATTCAAGGTGACAAAGCTCATTACCTGCAATTTTAGTTATGTGTGAAAAGTAATGTCGCCAAAGTGATGTCCATCATTCCTCAATACTCAAACACACGCACTAATATTTCTGATGTCATAGCAGCAACATTTTGAATTGTCGCATTCTTCGTCCAAATTTCGTGGCTTGGAGAATGCAATCAATCAAGAAATTGATGCTATCACATCAGAAATGTTAGTCCTCCATGTAAGGGAGGATTTTGAGAAGAGAGTTGAGTCCTGCATTCGAAATTATGGACATCGCCTTGACGACATTATTTTTCACACATAACTTAACTAAAATTGCAGCTTTATCAACTTAAATGGTATATAAGGGGCTTTGATTTCATGTAAATATATATGCAATAATTTCAAAAATGGCCAAGTATTATCTTATTGAAAACCGTCCGATTCCCATAAGTCACCCTGTACTTTGATTAAAAATTGTTAAAATGGTTCAATTCTTTGTTTTAAAAGATTGTTTTTTGTGCAATCGGACCTCATTGAAAGACTGATATTCAACTTTTCATGATTGATAAGAACAAAAGTTCAAGATACTGAAAGACAATTTGTTTCAAACGCTAATCTGCTGCAAGTAATCAAAGATAAACAGCTTAATGTATTATTCATTTAAAGGTTATGTTATCCAATAGACTTCATTTTTTTTAATTGAGAGTGTGAAGCTATACATAGAGTGCAGATTTATTTATTTAAATGAAAGAATACAATAATACTTATTGGATAAAAACACAAATAATTAAGTTCAAAGATTAAACTTAAAATATTGGGGTCATTAATTTGAATGTATAAATGCTTCGAACATTATTTTTGGAATAGCTTAGAAATTTAGATTTTATCTATCTAATAAATAGCAAGGATTCTTGACTGTATTCACAAAAACCACAATGCAAAAACGTCTTTAGTGGAAATACAAATCGCGTGATGTAAGCAGCACTGATTCAATTAGATCAATTGAGAGTATTGAGACTTCTATGTTCTAATGGGAGAGAACAATTTGACAGCTTGTACGATCAACGTCACTCAGTACTGTAACTCAGAGTGAAAGTCAATGTCATCGAGAAGTGAACATATGAACATGTGTTCAAACAAGTGTATCGTTTCCTATTACTAGGATCGTCATATCCTATCATCAAGATTCACAGTCTTATCTGTTGAATAGTCTGATTCAATCGAGTACTAATTCAATTAGTAATAATTAGAGATCTAGTCAGTACTAATAATGCTCTATTGTGAACCAATTATTTGTTCTAGCATAATTCTAATTATAAAGAATTACAAAAGAAAAATGAATGCACTAAATTTTTCATAAATTATTAGGTATATTGTATTGATAATTAAGAATTTCATTCATCTATTCACCACAGTATCCCAAACAGTGTGATACAAAAAATTAGTCAAGAAAAACTTTCATAGTTATGATCAAGTTTATAAATAAATGGTACTTGTTAACTGATAAAGTTATCTCAACTGTACAATTTTAGAGCAAGGTGTGAAAACGTACCTGGTATCCACAAGTGCAAGGGTAGAAGTTGAGGTCATCAACCTCCAACGGTTCCATACAAAGGGGACACTCCACCTGCTCTTCACCGCTCTGATTCAGCACAGACATCTAAATTTGAAAAATCATAATATTAGAAAGAACCAAAAGATAAATGTGAAATTGTTTTTAATAAAGTAACTTATTTTTATCAAGGATATTTTTGGTAATCAAAGATTGAATTATTTTATATTATTTTTATAAACATAATTATCTCCTATAAAATTGTTTTTTCAAGTCAGCTCACCAATAAGTCGATCACAATAGAGGCCGCGAGGTTTCACCCCTCACCCCTCAGACGGTGAAAGAGTAGCTGGTGGCGTGGTAGATATGCGAATGTCTCTCTCACACATCTTTCGCTCTCACTCTGCATGCATACGGTGAGGGTGAGAGTAGATAGTGTTCTACTACTACTCACCGGCCGGCTGTCGAGAACGAACAGACCAAACCCCTAACCTCACCCTTAGAAATATTGGGTCCCATGAGCTGGAAGTCGAAGGTTCACGTAAATCATCACCGATTAAGCATACTTTGAGCTTACTCATAAGCACAAAGCTCATATTTCAAGTTTCTTTTCAAGAATAGGCTGAATAAATTAGATTGATTCAATAAATATACAGTTCGGGATTTTGTTGTTCTGCTAAGATAATAAATACAAATATAATGCAATAACATTACATTCTGATATTATGTATGACTAGGCTAGTTGACTTATTAACGCATACTTTAGAAATAAGAATGGACTTACTTTGAGTATATCTCAAACGAGCTTCCGATTACCTGGAACCGACAAAAAGATTGAGTTGAATTAAAATTATGTACAAATTTGGATACTTATACAAATGCTAAACCTTTGATGTATCAACGCAGTACCGTACAATATTGGGTCTAAGCTACATTGGAAAATTTATTCTACAACAGAAAAAAAACTGTGTAGCTCATTTGCAAGTAAAGTGAAAACGCACATCTTACTTTACTTTTTTTAGTTAAACAACATAGGATGAAAAATAAAACAATAGGTTAGGTAGTTTATTAAAAAAAACAACAGAGGATGATTGTGATGGAATGCACTAAGTATTAATAGTAAAATATTAGATTTTTAAAATACCAATGGCTTGTTAATATTCACTGAATTACGTTACGACTAATCATTTACTACTAGAATCGTTGATAAATGACTCATCCTAGTGGCATGAAACTTATAAGTTAAAGATAAGTTAAATACTTAGAAGTTATTGACTAATATTTTCAGGGAATGGTAAGATGACAGCGGCCGTCTGCGTCTACATGAGCGATTAAGCGCTGGTCTGATGAATAGTCAAAGGTTTGTGAATTTGTGGGATCCAGTTGTTATAGATTTCTGGCGCAAACGGCCACTCCCTTATTTCGACTAAAACCTAAAAAGCAGTAGTCATATCTCATCATTACGTTCCCTCCTTATCAACTTATGCATTAAGCTTACTCTCAAAAGAGTATCAATGGAAAAAATTTGTTTCATAGCCGTAACTCGGTACTCTATCCTTGCTTTCAATAACATTATAAAATAAAATAAAAACTAAACATAAGGTTTTAGAGTTACTTTTATTAGTATCTATATTATTAAATCGATAATAGGCTAGTCAGATACAAAAATGCTGACACGGTTTCAAAAATAATGTCACTAAAATTTTTTGACAAATTCAATCCTGAATGAAAACTTTCCAAATGTTTAGGTGACAAAATAATTGAAAAAACTGTGTGAGGTATAAATTGAAAAATATATGCTAAAATACCTAAATAAGATACTCAATGAACTTATTCACAACACAACTGAAGAATGTGGGATAACCAAACACTAGGATCAACATCATTATTCATTTCAAGAGATAAAAACAAATGACATGTAAACTAGGCCACTACAAAAAGCTCAAGATTGAAATTGGATGGACGAGAAAAATAATGTTAGATATTGCGATAAATTCGAAGACTAATTTTTAGAAATCAATAATGGTACCTAATAGTCGTATATCAATAGCATCACAACAAAGGAATACTCTTGTACATAGGAAAAATAAGGTTGATACCCAACCTAATAGCAACTACACATTGCATTAATTCATTTAATATTTTAAGATTGGCGAGAAACTTGCCACCAATAACTGGGCAACATTTTCGACTCCAAATCCAGAAGATTTATGAATACGTCAAACACAATCCATCTGGTAATATTAACTAAGCACCAACGAAACTAATATTGTGCAATATCGAAATTTAAAGAAATCGTTATCTTTTAGGAAATAAAACTTTTAATAATTTATTAGAAAGTAATTAGGCCTACCTGGACTTGAACAATGAAAAAAGGTTAGCAATTACAGACAACGTAAGCTAACAGTTCGACTAGGCTAGAAATCAAAAGAGGCTATTTTGAAGTTTTTGAACCAGTATCATTTCAAATCGATATTACTTATTAATTGACTTACCTGAATTGCACAGTAAAGACTTTCAAGCAATTTACGAAACCACTTCACCGAAGAAATCACAAACAATGTTTACTAAGATATTTTAATAAATTGTAGAGCAGAATATCTAACCAGGAAATTTATAATGTAGTTGTAGTTGATGAAATCAGTTGTGTTGCGCAGCTGTTGGCGCAATGCAGTTGAGAGTCATATAAATTTAATTTATTCTACGAATTATAAGAAAAATTTGGAATAGAAAATTTTTTCATGAGAACTTATTTGATTTTGAAGCATTCATCAGTTCTACTTATTAGATGAAAGGAATATCTTTGCTGCATACAAATATTTTCAATACAAAATTTCATTTCTTGTTGTGGGTAACCTGTTTTCATCTCTACCAATCAAATTGCAGAAAAATGAGCAGAAATCCAGAATGATGTCAATTTGTCAGATGTTATTCAACATCAACATTGAACGATTGTAGTTGGTTTTGTTTGAGAAAAATTGCCGATAAGTGGTAAATTGAAAACAATTTAAGCATCTTGTTATTTTGTAGATAAGTTTTTGATTCGACAATTACAATGAAGACATCGGGACTTTTTTCTATAAACAATATCATGTTATGTGCGCTCGAAACACAGTATTACTAAGTGGAAGAAATCTGATTAAAGACTGTCCAATTACTTCTATGAGGAAAAGTTTGTGATAAATTGAATATTGTGTGTTGACTGCTTTATTTACCATAGAAATCATGGGGAACATTCATACGGTAGGTCCTAATGAAGCTCTTATTGTTTCTGGAGGTTGCTGTAGTTCTACAAGAAAAGTGATAGTGATTGGAGGTTGGGCTTGGGCCTGGTGGTTCGTTACTGATGTACAGCACTTATCTTTGGAAGTGATAACGCTCAACCCGGTATGTGAAATGGTAGAAACATCTCAAGGAGTGCCACTTACTGTAACGGGAGTTGCTCAGTGCAAAATAATGAAAGCCGACGAATTACTTCAAATAGCTTCTGAGCAGTTCTTGGGTAAGTCTGTCGCTCAAATTAAGACCACTGTACTACAAACCCTAGAAGGACATTTAAGAGCCATTTTGGGAACGTTGACTGTTGAAGAGGTGTACAAAGATCGTGACCAGTTTGCAGCACTAGTCCGTGAAGTCGCCGCACCCGATGTTGGTAGGATGGGTATCGAGATTCTTTCTTTTACCATCAAGGATGTTTACGATGACGTTGAGTACCTGGCCTCTCTGGGAAAAGCACAAACAGCGGCTGTGAAGAGGGATGCTGATGTTGGTGTTGCCCAAGCAAACAGAGATGCGGGAATAAGGGAAGCTGAGTGCGAGAAATCGGCAATGGATATCAAATATAACACTGACACCAAAATTGAAGACTATGCTCGCATGTACAAATTGCAGAAAGCTACGTTTGACAAAGAAGTCAATACAGCCAAGGCTGAATCACAGTTGGCTTATGAACTACAAGCAGCTAAAATTCGCCAAAAAATAAGGAATGAAGAGATACAAATTGAAGTTGTTGAGCGAAAGAAGTATATTGAGGTTGAAGAACAAGAAGTAATGAGAAAAGAGAGGGAATTGAATGCTACTGTACGTCTTCCAGCAGAAGCAGAAAGTTTCCAAGTCCAAACTATCGCCGAAGGAAAAAGAACGCAGTCTGTTGAGGCTTCAAAGGCTGAAGCTGAGAAGATTAAGATGCTTGGAGAGGCTGAAGCGTTTGCCATCGGTGGTGTAGGAAAAGCAGAAGCAACCAAGATGAAACTCAAAGCTGACGTCTACAAACAGTACGGGGAAGCTGCCATCATGAATCTGGTACTTGACGCTCTTCCAAAGATAGCAGCCGAGGTGAGTGCTCCATTGGCAAAAACTGAGGAGATTGTTCTTCTTGGAGGAAATGACAACATAACTGGCGAAGTCAACCGCTTAGCAGGTCAACTGCCTCCTGCTCTACATGCCCTAACAGGTGTGGATCTCTCCAAGGTTCTTAGCAAAGTACCTGGTGCCAAGTAAAGCCAACTTTGAAAAGTAAATTCAAGCCAATTTAAAACTGCCACTTTTCTTGATTATCCTGTCCCAGGATTGTAAACTTCCCTTTCCAGTAGAGTGTGTAATTCTCTGAATTTAAAGAACCAGTATATTCAATCCCTTTTTAGTAGCAATATTAGTTTCCAGTGTGGGCTATGTTCATGTTAATGACGTTAAGATCAGTTAGCTTGCATTGAATCTCACAGATAAATCTATATTTGTAACAGATTGTGTAGAAATGCTTTGCTATATTCTGTATTACCATAGGTCTAGTCCATTAGTCTTATATGTGTATGTAATGACAGCTTCATTTTTAAAATTTTATACCCAATCTGTAAATTTAATGTTTAACAATAAAGTTAGTAATTTGTGAGGTGTATGTGTAATTTGAGTAACATTTTTTAGAAGCTTTAGTCATCCTTTGCTTTTGATTGATGGGTTCAGACGTCTTATTAGAGATCACTAAATACAGTGATGATGATGATGATAATAATGTTAATTGTAATCAATGATTGTATTTTAGTCCTTTACTTGGACGAAATATTTTCATTGATGAAACATCATTTCTATTTTCACGTGAACTATTCTGCTTCATAACGCATGGTAAATATTGCAATTAACGTGAATAAAAATTGAAGAATGCACCAGGATCATTGTATTCAGATGGGGAAGAGTTAACCAACTGTTTGTCCAGAGCGCTATGGTTCATTGATAGTTAACTCTTAGACTAAGTAGCCTACTACTATACAGAAGGAAGGCGTATGGAAATTCCCAGGTTCTATGACAGAATGTTTTTTATTCAAAATTTTTTTAGAAAAAAAATCATTTAACAAATCTAGTTTAATTTATAATTACAATAACATTTTTATTCCAACTCCAACATTGTTCAAAACTTTTAATTTGACATATTTAATAAAACACCAAAAATTATTTTCAACAGCATACTGTTTAAACAATATTCATTAATAACCTTTTACAATATTCATAATTTTTTTAAACTTGGTAAAATTTAGAATTTTTTTGAAATTTTATGACTTGACATCTTACGTTCAACAAACAATTGGAACTAGTATTCCATATCAATATTATTGCACAATACCAATTCAAATACATTTTCTAAAGCTTTACATTTTTTATTATTTTTTTCATTGAAATGAAACCTGAGATTCAATTGATAACTAGATTATTTTCACGGTTTTTTTAATCGGCTGCATCACTTACACGGAGTATGCTAAAATTATTGAAGTACCAAATTTCAAAGATTTCAAGAGATTCGTCTCTAACATTTTTATATTGATCACAATACATTGAATTAAATAAATAGAATGATTACAGTCCTGCTCTATGAAAATGTACAATATTCAAAATAATAATAAGACTGATCTCATACTTTACAAAATACATAAGTAGCATGCGTGCAATATATAAGTACCATATCAAGTCAATTGGTATAGTTTACTAAAGACGATGGTTCAATTAAGTAG
This sequence comes from Sogatella furcifera, assembly GCA_017141385.1. Classification (NCBI taxonomy): domain Eukaryota; kingdom Metazoa; phylum Arthropoda; class Insecta; order Hemiptera; family Delphacidae; genus Sogatella; species Sogatella furcifera. The sequence continues at coordinate 25,940,608 of CM029551.1, forward strand.
GTGAATTTAATTTTTATGTTAGAGCTTGGAATGTGTTAAATGTGAAAACTTGATAAGGATTTTCAATTTAAAGCTTTAAATTTCTCACAGAGCGTATATTTTTCAACCTAGGATTAGTATAGAGTTGCGTTCTATGAATAGGGATGAGAATAGAAAATTGACAGAGCAGGATCTTCAGTTTCACATGTGAACAGTACGTCCCTGAATTTATCGAGTAATTGAAGTAGTTGTGACCGTCGCACATTTTCCAAGTACATAATCTCCTCGAGATGGTGCTGTCCTTGACAGTATCCCTGTTGTATGAGGTGAACGAGAAGTTTGAGATCTTCGGGATTTGATGAGGCAGGAATTTTCAAAATGGCCGACTTCTCTTCTTCCGTGAAGTCAGTCAGGTAATCGTCTCTCCAAACAGTTTCATTTAGCCAGTTCATCTAAGACAAAATGTAAAAAATTGAAATTTTATCAACTTGATAATGTAAAGCTGCTTTACATTATCACGAGGGTGAGATTGATTGAAATGAAACTGATGAGGATGTAAGAGTCTTGTCCTTGGTTACATTGGATACGGTACGGGTTGTAAGGGAAAGGTAACCACGCACAGCACACTAAACATATTCAGTTATACTGTAAAACTTCTGATAAAGTTATTTTTTCAATTGTTGAATAGCTGTGAATGTGATATTGTGTTGGTTTTCCATATTTATAAAAAGACAAGATATTATCAAACCACAAATTTATTAGAAAATCGAGTTGACAAAAGATTGATAATGATGTAGCAGCCGAAACCAGCATCTCGATTTTCTAATAAATCTGAAGTTGGACAATGTCTTTTTATTTAATTTTTTTTATATAGAAAACCATGAGATAAACAAGGTAGTGTTTTTATCATGGCTTGAAATTTTCAAGTTTATTTAATATTTTATAACAAACTACGTGAAAAATTTGGTGAATCCTATTGTTCTAAATTCAAAATTTGTATAATAGGGTATTTCTCCTCGACTATAGATTCTTGTGAACGTGAAGCAAAAAGAGATAGGCTAACATAGTTACCTATCGAACTTATTATTTATCAAAATTTGGTATAAAGACGTTTTGGACGCTAGTCTGTGTTTCTAGCCAATAAGTTTGTTATTTTCTGTAAAGGAATAATGAATAAATAATAATAATATCTGAATAATATCTGGTATATGGGTACCGTACGTTTCGCCCGCAATCGAATGCTACCAAGGCTTTGGATGTGAATTTATTGTGGTGCATTACTGAGGTACCACAACAATCAAGAGTGAGCAGTAGTAGTCGGCAAACTGCCGAACGGCAGAATTATGTCCCATAAGAACAATGTAATTTTTATCAATCTCTTGAGCAGATAGAGCCTCTATGGACAGAATTTCACGTTCTTTATGTTACTGGAAAGAGAATTTAATTCTCCATGAGCGTGACTTTTTACTTTTTCGATTTTAAGTTTAGTTCAATAATTACAGTATAATACTTTTTTAGTTGATTAATTATACAAAAATAAACTGAAAATCAAAAAAGTAAAAAGTCACGCCCCTGGAGAATTAAATTCTCTTTCTTAAGACATTAAGAACGTGAAATTCTGTCCATAAATAGAGGCTCTATCTGCTCCAAGAGATTGATAAAAATTACATTCTTCTTATGGGGCTTGATTTTGCCGTTTGGCAGTTTCCCGTCTCATCATCTACTCTTAACCTCTCTTCACTCCTCTTGAGCAAATGAATGAATTTATTAAATTAATTTACCAAAAATTATAGCAAGGTACTAAAAATCATATAGCAGAACATAATTAATTTCTATAATCACAACAGATTTTAATTTTTCTTATAAAACATAGGTTTAATTTCATTAATTTTTTTCAATTGTCCGTCTCAAACTAAACATTGATTTATCAAATATAGTAAATAAAATAATATTCGTGTAACCTGACTGGCTCAGGTCTGGTGTCAGAGTTTTCAGGTCGCTCCTGATCAATTTCAGGGCCTCTGACATGACTTAACGACTGTTTTTAGACAGCCGGGACCGACGGCTTAACGTGTCCATCCGAAACACGGGGAAGTGACCTGAGAAACCTGACCTGGGTTTGAACCCGGGACCTTTGGGTTGCAACGCCAGCGCTTGACCCACTCAAATATAGTTATATATCAAATACAAGCGTTTGTGCTCCATACCACGACTCAATAACAATCTATTGAGACATAGCAAATCACATGCCAGCAATGTTGTAAAAAGTATCACACGCTAGCTATCATACTGATGGCCGATTGGTCATATTCTCGAACCATTTATGATAATTTTACTTGATACAGCTCAATTCTATGAGAAACATTGCCGCTCGCAACAACTAGAATCGGTTGAATTTTTCTACGTTGAAAAATAACACGAGCGGCAATGCTGCTGATAACGGGTGCGGCAGTGAATCAGGATATTTTAAAAACACTGAAAATAATTCAAAATAAAGAGGTGTATTAATATCGATAATACCAAATGAAAGATACATAATTATTATGTACTGATATTTAAAAAATACCATATGTAAGATCTTCATTTTGATCTGTACATACTCAGCAATCGTGTAAGAAATTCAATTAATCTTATGATCCATGAAGTTGAACGGTTTGAGACATGCCACTAACATTGCAAGCGGTTCAAACAAATGTCATCAGCAATATTAAAGCAATGAAAATCAATCTTGTTTTAAAAGTTTCCATTGATGATAACGTTTGCTTGAACCTCCTACTATGGCTATGGGGGTGGCTTGTCTATGCCTAATGTTCATCTTGACGGGATATAAGATAAATAATAACCTTGAATCAAGATTGTTGGAATGAATCCAACAAAATAAAGTACATATTTAGTGGAGTATTTTTCAATGATGATAATTATCAATTGGTATGATTGAAATTGAAATACCTCTTTGATTTGAATTGTTTTCAAAATCACCCGATACAGTGCCGCACCCTTCTATAACTGAAAACTAAATCATCCAAGTGAATACAACGACTCATGATGTTTCCTCTTTGTCTAGGGCTACGTAGGCCTAATATTAGTGTTTGTTGGTAAGAATTGCAATTGTACCTTTTTTGTAGGTTTTAATTTCAACACAACATGTTTCAAGAATTGACATGAAAAGCCTCTAATGAGTGCGAAACATGTGTTGAAATGAAAAGATAATAAAAAGGTTAGTGTGATTGCAATTTCTATTTACTAACAACTCTTGAGTACAGATACAGACTAATCTATTTCGGTCTATAAAACCATGCTTGGCTTAATGAATAAGCAGCATGTATGACAGAAACGCTGAGTATTCTATTTGATTGCGCAACAAGCTCCGGAGGTCTGTAATCAATACGAGTATTAAGAAATCCACTATACTCGAATTACTTCACAAGTATCTACAGCCAATACCATTATTTAATGCTTGCGTTTCTTTACGCTCAGTAAAATATAATATAGCAATGTTTCCAAGTTGATTGGAGCCACGATCGCTTTTATAAAATAATAGAAGCGCTCTAATTTACTTCAGAACATGGAATACTTCACAGTGCGTGGAAAACTGCAAGCATTAAAGAAGTATAAAGTACAGTACTTGTTAGAGTACTATTTAAACGAGTTTAGAGTAAATAATTGAGTTTTATAAACTACTTGCCCAAACCCAATGGAATTCAACGACCATTAAAATGATTGAATTTAACAACACCAATTTTTAATAAACTAGAGAGATTGTATAATCGCCGTGAGGCAATGAGTGTAAAACTTTAGTATAATCGGTCGAATCCGCCATACTCATGTAACTCTCATCAGATTTACATAGAAATGATACGAAAAACTATTTTCTTTATCAGTTTCTACAATTTCCTTCATCAGTTTCAGTTTTAAACATTTTAAAACTTTCAAAGCAAAATTTAAAGCGAAGAAACTGTTTTAATGTTAGAAGAGTCATTTTTTAACATAATTTTTGAGTAGTTGGAAAAATAAGCGAATCAGTTCAAGAATGCGAGCACTCCATACCAAAATTGCAAAATTTGCCATAAGTATGGCGCTGGCGGAAAAAATATTATCCTAAAATTATGCTATGGTGCTCTTTACACTAATGGCCACATTGTGAGTATAAAGTCTGTATCAAAAGCCTCAATTCATTTTACGATGGATATACCGGTATAGAATTCGCTTGAAATACAATACAGGTATAGTCTGTCCAATCAAAGAAGACATTCTTGCTAGGTGGGAAAATGACTCCAGCTGGTCAATACTGGTTCAAAAATCATAGTTTTGGTCTCAAACTGTAGAGTATAATGTTTTCTACAATATTTGAGACCAAATTTATAATTTTCAAACTAATATTGACAGAGCTGGAGTCATTTCACCATCTTGCTAGAATGTCTTCTTTGCTTTAACTACAATTTTGAATACATAAATAGTCACCTGTGATTGGGGTGTTAGGCCAGACAGGTCGTCGCTGACTATCGAGCTGAGATCACTTTCACTGGCCACGTGTGGCATCAGGCCGTTCTCATCGGACATCGACTGCATGCTGCCTTCGCGTCTGGTCACCACAGTTGCCGATGGCGTTTCTTGCAACTAAATTACGAAAATAATCTTACAAACGTCGAAAAATAAAACTCAATAAAATCAAACTAGGTCATGTCGTAATATAAGTAATAAGAAAATCATTTCAATAATTCTAATATTTCGATACCAGTATTTTTACAAGTAAGAAAAAGAGGACGTTATTATCTACTTGGTTTGCATTATTGAAACAATATAAATTGTGTTTCGTCACTTTTGTGAGAATTATTACAATACCCTAATTTATTTAGGAGTCTATTATACTTCATTTTATTCTTAGTTAATGAAAAGACAAGTTTGTCAAGTCACTGATTTATTAAAAAATTCGAGATACCGGTTTCGGTTGTTACACCATTATTAATCTCTGGCAATCAAGTCACTACCTATGTAAGAGGAGATCTTAAATTTTGTTTTCTTTTTGACTTCTAGTAAGGAGCTATCGTAACATTTATGCCGTCACATTAATTTTATTTACCTGGAAAATTGTTTAATGCTGAATACTAAGTTAAATGGAAATGTGAAGAAGCGTAGAAAAGTATTTCATATTATAATAGTAATGAAATAAATATCATCCTGAAAATATCAATGTAAATTTGATCGATATAAATTATAATTATTGAAGAGATTCAGTTAGCTAATTTACGTTATTCATTAGTTCTGGATTGTTCGTTGTACTAAAATTATTGACAAGAACAATAATATATAGTCTGTCCAAGCAAAAAAGACATTCTGGCTAGATGGGAAAATGACTTCAGGTCAATATTGTTTCAAAAATAATTAATTTGGTCTCAAATTGTAGATCAGAATGTTTCCTAGAATTTGAGACTGAGTTTATTATTTCCGAACCAATATTGACCGAGCTGGAGTAATTTTCCTATCTTGCCAGAAATTCTTCTTTGCTTGGACAGACTATACCCTTAAATGTTCAACTGTACATGAATTGTACTGAATATGTAACAGATCTACACTGTAGACAATATTATTGTTAATTAAGGCATATTAAACTTGAGATTAAATACGAATCTTCTTCTATATCTAACCCATTTGTGCTTGGGTAAATATGAATAACATAAAAAATTAAGAAGTATACCTGATGAGAGTTTGCTGCAGGACCTAGTCCTTTTTCGCTAGGCATGAAATAGACATAAGTATGCAATTGGGTGAGTAATCTATGCTGTAGCATCCACACTATCATTTGTGCGAGCTGTGTCTCGTATTGAGCAGGATTCAGAGGACTAGATTTTTGTCTAATCGATACTGGCAGTGAAAATTCACTCATAATCTGAAATGTTTGATTTTCAAATTAATTATATGTATTTAATAGCATAGAAATTAGAAGAAATGGGAGAAAATAACCATAAAAGCTCAAATAACAATAAAAGAAAAGGTGGAGAGAATAATAAATATTTAGCTAGTTTGATATGAGTTGGAGTAAGAAGATAAATATGCGCCCTATAATTTCGACATTTTCTAAAGAATATTTCAAAGAACAAAACGCGACAGAAGATTGAATGAAATTTGCATCAGCTTATTCACATTTACTAGCGATTGGCCGCATTGACATGCAACAGCAAATCTCATCGAATAATATTTAATATTATTTCACTTTGAAGAACATCAGCCTGAATGTGTCATCAAAAATATGTCTTGAAACTGTTTGTGGTAATTTTTGTACTATAATAGTAGTTTATATAAATGATTTAAGTTAACGGGACGTTGTCAACTTGCCATTATTAACTAGCAGCCGACTTACTTATGCAAAACTTTCAAATTATTATGAAATTCATTAGGAAGATTTTGAATATTTGCTCGTTCTTCAAACTTTTTCCAAGTAGATCGATAAAAATTAATTCTCTGAAATTAAAATTTGTCTCTAGTTTGCAATTATTTGAAACAATAGAAACTAACACTGGCAAAGAGGCTAGATATAAAGCTATATGAGTTAGGTAAATGGTTGGAAATCTATAACTCCAACATAACATTTTCGTACTCTAAATTTATAGTAAAATTTCAATATTTTCGGCTATGGTGTAGTGATTTTGTGAAGTGCTTCAGTTTTAATAGACAACAATGTTTTGGAATAAAAAATTATGTTTTTAAATGAACTTTTTAAAAGAACTTACTATAACTCATGTCACCGTTTGTGGAGAATGAGTTTATCTGGGTCTCCCCACTATTAAAAGCCAAATAAATACAGGTGATTCACGAATTTTTTCAATAAAAGGGTATGATCACATTGTATGCAAGCTTGCGCAAATGCGCTGCAAGCTTGCAGTTAAAACGAAATCTGAAACAGGTATAAAAAAGTAAAAGACGTTGTGAAGTGCCCACAGAGAATAGACCTATTAACGATTTTGGAGTATCTTCTAATTACCCATGCAAAACACAAGCCTACAGCTTGGGCATCATTATCACCCTTAAAGAAAACTTATAACTTACCTGTAGTAAGCACTCTCCAACAAAATGTTCTGAGAACTTTTCAACCAGTGGGGAATTAACATGAGTGGGTGCGTCTGCAGACAGTGTGTAGATGTTACTCTCGCATATCGGGTATATGATCATCGCGTTTCCCCAGTACACCAAGTGGCCAGCCAAGTTGAACACCTGCAACAAAATCCTACCACTCATAATCATAAGTCTTGAAATAATTAATTTTGAACATTTTTACAAATTTGATTATAGTATTCCTATACCCAGTAAGGGTGTTTGCACCCAAAGATTAACGTAGAAAATTAATGACTTTTACATTTGGTAATTTTTGTTGGAACTACAATGTTTGATAATTCTGAATACGAAACTGTTCAACTTTTTTTTAGTGTCAATGATTGAGTAAAACTATATAACATTAACTACTTTTGGACTATAAATATGAATTTGAAGAGGAACAGATTTGAGAGAAATCCTGTTGAAATCTCCGTTGTAAATTATTAAGATTATGAATCTGTTTCTAGTAACCTTGCTTTCACATATGAAACGAAAAAGGTTTGGCATTGAAGTGGGTGAGACTAAAGTATGCCAGATGAAAAGAAACGCCTACCGAAATTCAGTACGATTACCAAGTTGTGCTATCTTCCTTCAATTACTTCAAGGTTGAAAGAATAAACTATCTCTCAAACTCTTTTGAAAATCTCTTCCATCACCTCAACCTCTTGTCTCTCCAACTAATTACGAAAACTCTTCTGCAGCACTATATTTCTTATACAACAATTTGTGTCTCTTCTCACTAAGTCCAAGTTTTCTCACATAGGTTGCAAAGCTCCAGACATCTATGTGTTACTTAACCGTTTCTTAACCCCTAGATTTTGCAGTCAAAACCCTTTTTTTATTATTAAAATAAGTTTTGCGAGTTTTTTTAACTTTTTCCATCATCTTGATTCTCGATACAGTAGCTTATTCTCATAGGTGGAACGTGAAACCTACTCTTGAAGGGTCTCCATACTTGACCATTGGATTTTTTCCTGGCGAATATTTTTTCGTATAGTTAAACTGCTAAAGGCTCAGTAACACCCCGGTGTTTGAAGCTTGCTAGTTTGTATAAGTTCTAGCAAAACAGGTTATTTCACATTCAATTTTTCAATACCCAGATACAAAATAGCAAGATTTCAACCGCTGGGTGTAACTTCTTTTACAACTCGTTTGGCCTTATACATTAGCATTGAATTGTGTCTAATAAATATTATTATAATTGATAGCATGGAATTTGATAATTTTCAAACAAACCTGACCAAGAGTGAGATCTGCGTCGGCAGACAACGTTTGAAGATTTTTGAGTGGACTGTACATGGTTACCAGTCTTGTGAGAGCTGGAGAAGCATCAGGCGGAAACGAGTCAAGTAGGTGGTTCTGATCTACTAAAAGCAATAGTCCATGATATGGGCGAAGATTTTCCAAACACCTAGAAAATAGAGAGAAACTTCACGAAACTTATAGATGAAGCGAACCTTGAATTGATACTCTCATACTTCTACAAAGGAAAAATTCAATATTTCATTTGTGAACTTTTCGAATACTCACTGTAAAGTCCCGATATAAAGTCGCTCATAACGACGTCTATAGTCTGTTCAAGAAAAGAAGACATTCTGTAAAGATGGGAAAATGTCTCCAGCTCGATCAATATTGGTTCAAAAATTGTAAATTTGGTTCAAATTATAGATCAAAATGTTTCCTACAATTTGAAACCAAATTTAAAATTTTTGAATCAATATTGATCGAGCTAGAGACATTTTCCCATCATTCCAGGATGTCTTCTTTGCTTAAAACAGACTTTTCTTCTTTTTCTCCTCGCATTTTGAACACTGGCTAGGTGGACAACGTCTTGAAAAAGAGGAGGGACTAAAACCGCAGTTGTCAAGTGTTTTAAGCCTCCGGCGGTGGTGTTTTAAGCATTCTGACAGAAGAGTTGGTGCAGTGGTACAAAAATGCTTGGAAGTGGACAGTGACGATGCTCTAAGTAAGTTTGTAGCTAGCCAATAATTGTGTCAATGAAAGTTGTCAAACTAAAAGTTTCAATTTCGCACTCGACCAATTTTTTTCTTGGAAAACTTCAATTTCTCAATAGCCTCATTACACAATATTAACAAAGATTGATTGAAAAAACATTATTTTCAATATTAGTCTGGAACTTTATCGAAAACTGCTTATACAAGATTTTTAATATTTTATTGCGGATGATATCCACATGAGCACTTTTGTTTGTCTGTGGGTAATGTCTTATGAGTGCGAGAGTGATTGATGTCGTTAAAAACACCCATGCCTACTGGGATTCGAACCCAAAACCAGGGGTTGCTAGCGGACTGAAGGTAGTAAGCACCAGAACACTGTGCCAAACTGGTCGGCTTATTATTTTTTTTAATCTAGTCAACTACTTACCGGTCAATTGCCTCAGGTTCAATCATAAATCCTTTGTAAACTTTCTGCGTGAGTGACTGATGCACTTTCTGTGTGAGACAGAAACTCAACTCAATCCACCTGTTGATTCTCAGCTTGACAAGGCCATTCGAGCAGAGATCGTCGTAGGCACACTTCAGGTCTCGCGCCAGAGAGCACTGTTCCAGAATGAGACCGAAAGGCGAAATGTTCTCGTCATTAGTCTTTCCTTCATTTTCTTCCTTCCTGTGCAAGCAGATTTTGGATAATAAGAATTATCAGATTCAATAATAAGAATTATTATGAACTTGGAATACTTTTTAATGACAGATCTAAAGGAGAACAGCTGAATGTAACTTATACCAATAAAAATTATCAAAAAAGTGCAGTAGAATTTTTCATATTGCCTATAAGTTATTAGAGATTAATTAAGCCTATCTATGACGTGATCTGCCAAGACAATATACAAGCGGTCCGAAAATTGAGTAGACCTCAGCTGGACCAATATGCCCTCGCAGGCTGTCCTGACAGATCTGAGCAGAAACAATTATAGTCATTACCTATGAGCCAAATTGGAAAAAGAATAGGCAACTGAATGATAATAATCCTCATAACATTAATGTAGAACTATCTATGAGTGATTTTAAATCTATAACTTAAGTTCATTAGTAAAGGGCCACATGTTCTAGAAAAGGTTCAGCCTATTATAAGGGCAGATAATTAAATGATACTTATACTACGTGTAGAAAATTTGTAATTTATTTTTACAAGAGGAATGAAATTTTTGGTTTTCGGCGGAGTTAATATAACAAGAACCGGTATCATCTTCTATATTCATCAACGACACATCTTTTTATACCTGATAAATAAGATTTAAGGTTGTTATTGTTATGACTTCATTAAAAAAGGATAGAATAGCTCTGAATATGATATAACAAGAATATGATAACAAGAAGAGTGAAATGAAATGAATTCTTGAATGGTTCAACTTACCTAGCAGCAACTTCATCATGAGCAGCAATCATTGTTTTCATTTCTTGTGTTACATATCCACATCTTCTTTCTTCATGTCTTAATGCTACACCAAGTCTTTTGCTAAGATCGTAATAGCATTTCACAATTGAATGACTAGCTACTGCTTGCAGAGCAAAAACTATGTGTATCAGAAGTATTGAAGGATTGTTTTGCTTATTATCTGGACTGAACTTTGATCGATTGCTAGTTTGAAGTAGAGTTGGATGTCCCACAAACCGAACATCATTCACTTTAAGTTCAAACTTATTGTCGCACAACTCTTGCTTTACAGCAAATAATGTCGATAAATCCTCATCAGTAAACCCTATCAGTTGTCCTTTTTCAATGTTGAATGACTGAGGCGGAGGACTTAGTAACAAATCTTCAGCCACTGACAACGCATAGGGATTCTTTTTTCTGTTTTGGTGACTTTGCTCAGTTCTTGAATCACTAACATAGGGATACCTGAAAAGTAGCCTGTCACCTTTGCTGTCACTCTTCACAAGAAAAACACTTATTGGGTTTGCTTCCATAACATTTATTTATGCCGCCACGATTTTTATCTGCTTGGCTAATGTGTCATTTACTTTCCTTACATAAGAAGAATCTGATACAAATATTATTATTAGTTTCATTGGAGTAAAATTATCACTTATCCACAAGATAAGTACACGCTGTAAGCTATTGCCTATTATAACCTATAATATTATTAAAATTGACTCTACAATCCAGCCGGGTTGGGTAAATTCACTATTTCGACAACTCGCTATTTCAGCCAAAACACCGAACTTCAAAGTGGACTTTTATCGAAATTTAAAATTGTTTGTGATGAAATATTTTTGGAAGTGAGAAATTATAATTTTAAGTGAAAGTGGACATTGTAGATAGACATATAACCTACATCTTAAACCTTCATCATTCATCATCACTTCATCCTTTGCTTAAAATACTTGGGAACGAAAACCAAGTCGTAATTGTAAAGAAAGAATAAAGAACTGTCGCCACGTCAAGGAGGTGACTCGCTATTTGGGTATGTCACTCGCTAGGGTGTATGTCACAAACTCCAAGGATCATTAGCTCCAAAACCAACCCGCCACTCAGGGTGTACGCCAGAAACTCCAAGAATCATTAGCTCCAAAACCAAACCGCCAACAGTTCTCATAAACTCATATGTTAAAATCAAAACGTAG